>MU279380.1:0-485721 GCA_022385695.1 Xylaria arbuscula
AAAAAAGCTATATTATTGCTATTAATAATTTTTAATATTATAATTTATTTGCTTTAATTAATAGCTTTTTTTAAAGTTATATAATTTTTTTTTTTGCAAATAATATAATAATTGCTATTAATTTTTTAAATAACTTTTATTTTGTTGTTATTATATTAACAGTTTAATATAAAGCTAATTAATTTTAAAATATTAAATTAATTAAAAAAAACATTAATATTAGCTTTTGTTACATTATTAACTTTTAAATAATTAATTGTTTTTAATTTTGCAAATTTTATTATTAAATTTTTTTTAAAAAAATTGCAATATTAAAACTTTTTAAGCTTTTTTATAATTTTAAAAATAATTAATATATAATTAGCTATAACTTTAAATTTTATAAATAAAAGTGCATAGCTTAATTTAATTTAGTTAATAGCTTAATATATTAACTAAGCTTTAAAATATAATAACAAAGCTTAAAAGTTTTAATTAATTTTTTTTTAAATAAAAATGCTTTTAAATTTGCAATATAAAATAATTTTTAAAACTTTTTATTTTATTGCTGCTTTATAAACTAATATACTAAGTTAAATGTTATAATATATTTGCATTAACTATTTTTTGTTATTTATAGTAAGCATTATAATAAAAAGCAAAAAAAAACAATTAAAAAAAAGGTAAAAAGCAAAAAGTAAGATAAAAGTTGGTAAAGTTATTTAAATAGGCGTAAAAACGCATATCGCATAAAAAGCGGGTGGCGGGGTGGCCCGTGAGGGTGTGGCCCGGGACCCCTACCTCTGACTTACCCTTCGTGGTTTTCTCATAGGGTGTTTCTATTAGTTTGCTAGGCGCGACACGATATCTAATTTTCACTATGTTGGTGTCATGGGCAGTCTTGTACATTATGGCATCGTAAGATCAGGGACGCATTATTCGATTGTTTCACTTCATATTTAAATTTCGGTGACAAGTTCAGCAATATGGCGATTATGCCGCATGCAGGAGTTAGGCGGTCCTATGAGTCCATAATTCAATTACACCCATGGCGACTCTTTTCGGCCACTTGCCCCCTTCATTCTGAAGGGCATTGTTGATTTCTCAATAAAAGTGTTACGACCTCTAACATAGTTCTGTACGCTTAACTTCTCAAACAGCTCGATAGCATGGTTATTGGATCATAACCACGACGACAATTCAAGTTGCACCAAACCCGTTACAGCGATAGCGCTCCCTTTAGCACAAATAATCAACAGCTCTCCTTAGTTGACCTATATGTAGCTATTTATCATCGTTGATATAGTGAAGCTGTATCTACATTAAGAAATTCAATTGCTGCTCGGAGTCGATGACAATGTTAGGATTAGCGCCGGGTGGATCAGTAACCATGTCCGCCCTAGTCCTACCAAACCTCGGCATGTTCTCATCTACTCCTCATCACTCGGTGCCCGCCATATAACCCCTGTCATCCGCATCGTCGGGGCCGGGAAACCATGCAGTCATTGAGTTCTTCGGCCTCAAGATTCCCGTATTTGGTGAACATCAATACAGGACACGGAATACAGCCCGGAAGCTGGAGAGTTTGGAAACAAGTCTTAGCAAGGGGTTTGGTTCACTGGGGGTCCCCACAACAGCTGCGAAGGCAGCCCGCAGTAAACGGCATACGGTCAAGAACGAGACCAATTATTTTCTACGATATATCTACAATGCCAAAAGAGACTCGAGCGTCAAGTTCGGCGGCATCGGCGAAAGTGAAGACACCTCTTGAGCCCCGACCTAGCTCTAGCATCATACTTGTCTCACCCGATAATCAAGTCCTGTTACTGCACCGAGTCAAGACTTCGACATCATTTGCATCAGCACATGTCTTTCCAGGAGGAAATCTCTCAGATTTCCATGACGGGATAATCCCGCCACCCGGCGATGCTAGCCGTCACGAGGACTCCCTAGCTTACAGATTGGGCGCGATAAGGGAGACGTTCGAGGAGAGCGGGATTCTGCTTGCACGGCAGGGCAATAAAAAAGGGCCCTTGCTGAACTTACCTACGGCAGAGCGCGATGAGGCACGAAAAGCCATCTACGAGAACGCGATCAGCTTCGAGAAGTGGCTGGAAAGCGTGGGCGGAGTTGCCGACACAGGTAAGCAAGCAAAGCTAGTTTACTTCTTCTCACGGCGAGCTGAGCTGATCAACTACATAATACCAGACGGCTTGCTCCCGTTCACGCGCTGGATAACGCCGCCCCACGGGCCGCCGAAGCGCTTCACGACGCAGATGTACGTATACCTGCTGCCGCTTGAGACGAGCGCAGACCCGGTGCTCTCGGCAGCGCAGAGCGAGGCGCTGATCCCAACGGCCGACGGCGGCGCCGAGATCACGGCCGCGCACTTCGACGATGCGGCGACGTGGCTCGCGAAGCAAGGGCGTGGCGACATCATTCTCTTCCCGCCGCAGTATTTCCTGCTACATCTGCTCGGGCAGTTCCTCACGGGGGCACCGGCGGCGGAGCTCGGCTCTTCTGAAAAGACAGAGTACTACGCCGCGCAGCGCGAGAAGTTGCGCGAATTCCTGCACGCCGTGCCCACGAGTGCGCATCCCGGCGCCGCGGACCACCCTACCTCGCGCATTCCCTGGGCGGAAAAGGTCATTAGCCCTGTCACACTTGGCCTGCGAAATGCCGATCGCAGATCGATATTAGCGCTTGATAAGCCGGGCGCTGAGCTCAAGGGTAGTGGGAGGGGTGGCGACTGGGAGAGAGTTGTGTTGGTGAAATTTGACAAGAGCGGGCCGAGTAATGTTGAGGTAAGAGGGCGGGAAGAGGTGCTTGCAGGGGAACGAGAGGCGAGGGCAAAAGAAGAGGCCTCATCCAAATTGTGATACTATATCATGCGCAGCATGGAGAATAGTGTTGTGTATCTAGGCCTCCGACTGTGTTTGTTTGTCTCCAAGCCTGCCACATGTCAAGGGGCTGTGATGCTTGTGTTAGAGATTGACGACTCATTCTTACAACAAATATGTAGGCTGCCTATGAAATTCAAGGGAGTTGAATTTGCCAATTCTATCGGTGTAATAACAGCGCCCATTCGTTGTGTAAGTAGATCGTATGGCAACTGTAAAAAACTCCCTTGCATTCTTCACTGTGGTGGGCGGATTTTACCTCTGAGTTTGCCTTGTAAATGGCCTGTAATCAGTAACACCAAATCCGGTCCCCCGCTCTCTCAAAGACTCTCCGATTTTGCACTGCCCGCTGGTCTCGGAAGAATAAATTGGCTGTAACTGTCGTCCTTTTCATATTCAATCTACACTCTTCATTTCGCATTCATCCGATTCATTCAATATTTCCTCAACTTTGATCGCCCGCAGATTCCAAGTGACTCTTGACAACCATGGCTGCAGCCCCACCAAACCCCCGCGTCGGCATTGCAGTCATCATATGCAACACGGAAGGGGCTCTTATCATGGGGAAGCGTGCAGGGAGCCACGGGGCCGGTAAGCGCGCCCATTTTCACACTTTCTGCATGAATGCCGCTCCACTTGTCGGGAGCGACAGCTAAAGGATACGGATGATGCTAACGAGGGAATGCGTAGGGTCATGGGCCTTCCCTGGTGGACACCTTGAGATGGGCGAGTCGTTCTTCACGTGCGCCGAGAGAGAGACTTTGGAGGAAACTGGGCTACGGGTCAAGGGTACCAAGGTCGTCGCGTTGACGAATGACGTGTTTGATGCCGAATCGAAACACTATATCACCGTGTTCGTGCAGTGCATCATGGAGGACCCGGAAGCTCAACCTCAAGTGAGTTGGAACTCCTACAAAACCTGAACGAAAAAGAAAATCTTGAAGGTGCAATCCTGTAATGCCTTATGCTAATGAAACACTGCAGACCATGGAACCCAACAAGTGCGAAGGCTGGTACTGGATGAGCTGGGGCGATATACGCCAATGGAGCGAACATCACGACGACACAGCGCCGGAGTGGGCCGATAAGAAGTGCTTCCTGCCTATAAGAAACCTGGTGAAGGAGCATGCGGAATTGGAACTCTCTGTGTAACCGGGCAAGTGGGTAGGAGAGTTCGGAAACTGAACCTGGTCGATTCTAGAATAGGTTCCGGAGATCTCACTTTCAGTGTCTTTTAACCAGATCCTCTCGCATCTAAATCTCAAAATAGATCATACATGTTCTTGTTACTGTGCCAAAAAAAAAAAAAAAAAGAGGTTGATTCACGAGTTGGACGCAGGTTTGGAACCATGCGCTGAGGATCACTCTCAAGATGAACAGGGATGCCACGCGAACGCCCGGCGCAACCAGGGGTTGTTCGTAGGCCGGTGATTTGTGACTATTTTCAGCTGTGTCAAACGGGTTCTGCTCAATTAAGATAATAGCGGTTTCTCTGTGTATTAGTAGGTCAGGGATGCAGCTGTACGCTTCCGTTAGCCACAGCAGACCATGGCAAGATGCACACTATACAGATACCTATAGACATCGGATGCAGATTTATCTCTGTCACTGCCGGCATCCCTGCAAAAGCAGCCATCAATTGCGCAGTAGAGCAGCAGGCCGGCAAACTGTGCCGAGCAAGCCCTGCCTGCCGCCGCCGGTTTCCGCTGCACATCCATCCATTCCAGAAGAAGCAATCATCCAAACAAGCAATCAAGATTAGGAGGCGCTGGCCAGCCTGCATCGAACCTCCCGGTGAGCTCGTGCAGTGTAGAGCAAATCGTTTCAGCCTGCAAGCATATTGGTCGAACCATTGACGATGAAGATTCGTCGACGTCACTCATTACCTATCATCTACACACTGCATAAGTGCTACATAGACACCGGTATGCAGATGCATACACGGCATGCAAGTGCCGGCACCGCATACAATAAGTAACAAGTCACTCCTTGATAGGCCAGGTGCTGGTTACCTGATTACATAGTCTTGATATAACTTCCTCGTCTTACCTGCTGTCTATCTGGCCGGTGTAATGTCACGTCTATTCTATCGCTGTGTTTCAACGTTGTCCTTGCGTAGGCAGACGAAATCAGATGTCAGACGTGATGGAGAAGCAGGTACCCTCACGAGGGCGTACACGTTTCGCTTTTCTGAAAAATAAGCGTTCAATCGCTGCACTGGCTGTACTGGTGGTCGTTTTAGCTGTTTTGATCGGTAAATATGATCTTTCTATTTGATTTCATGATTCGTTGATTCATGGTCTCGGCCCAGACTATTGATCAGAAGCTAGTTACTAACAACCGGTTTGTTAGTTCTCGGTGCAACCCATCAACTCACTCCTTATAACAATAAGAACGCTAGCCATGGAAATAGCCTGAGCAACAGCCTTGGTACTGGTAATGGCGGTAATAGTGGTGATGGTGATGATGGTGGCAACAGCAACGGCAACAACAATAACAACGACAACGGCAACAGCACGAGCAGCAGTGGTGGCAGCAACAGTGACAACAGCGGCAGTGCCAACGGCGGCCACAATAGCACCAGTGGCAATGGCCACCATGGAGACAATAATGACAACAACAGCAACAACAGTAGTAACAGCAGCGATGGCCAGAACACCCCTGGGAATATACCGAAAAAGCCCAGTCTCTGGCGGCCCAAGAATTCGAGCAGCATAGCGGATGGTACGCCACTGCGAATAATGTGCTTGGGTGCATCCATAGTTCGTGGAGAGGTATCGTTCGATAGAAATGGTTTCCGGAGAACACTCCGCGGCGACCTCGCAAAGCTGGCGGTACCCATCAACATGGTGGGATCGCAGCGTAACGGAGACATGCCGGACAACGACTTTGAAGCATACGGTGGAAACAGGATGTGAGTATCATCGCTGTTTGTTTCCCTCGGTGTATTTCATCTGAGGTTTTGAAGTTCTCCTTTGGGCTAAATCTTGCCTCGGATTAATTTTGCCAATTCAACACAAGTGTAGAATTAGCCTCAAATAACCATTATCAACTAACAATGAGGGCTGTAGTCAGCAGATCCACGACCACGCAACAAAAATCGTACCCCAAGAGCAACCGAACATTTTTGTCATCAACGTCGGCACGAACAACGTACTGCAATACCGAGACACGGATGTCGCCGGCCAGCATATGGAGGCTTTCATTGACTACCTGTTAAGCGCGTCACCACGCTCCACCGTCGTATACAGCACACTCCTGACCAACAACGTCCCGAACCGCGAGCCTCTGATCCTGGACATCAACCGGCAGTTTCGCGAGTTGTACCCGAAATACGTGAACAAGACCGTGGTCTTGGCCGAGCTGCACCCCTCGGCAGGCCTCCCTGGCCGGCCGCAGGCGGAAGATATCAGCTGGGATGGCTCGCACCCTACGGACCACGGATATGAAATCATGGGCCATATCCTGGCTGAGGCGGTGCGAGATGCTGATCACAGAGAATATCTGCGCTGGCCTGAGGATGGATTGCCGTATGATGGAGAGATAGGTCGCATCGATGGCGCCGTTGCTGCCGCTGCCGCTGTCGCTATGACTCCGACCGAACCAACTACCACCAACGTTGATGCTGCCGCTGCTACATCTGCCACGAACTCTGTTGGCGCTTAGGAAATAAAATGGTCGAAGTATTATGAATTGGCCAGAAAAATAGCCTTTGGAGACCAGTTCGTATTAGGAATTGCAGGGTTTGGTCAGGTTGCTTTGGCTGTGTCAGATGATTTACCACATTGTGACGACAATACGACAAGGTCAAGCACCACAATCACAAACATATACCTACTACAAACATCATCATTATTTGCGGCATTGATCATGGATACGGTATTGGAATATGAGTGTTTTAGAGTTTAGATAGCCAGACATTGTATATGGATCGAGCCTGCACAGCGGCTGGCTCACATCACAAGCATTAATTTAAGAAGTCATCAAATTCATTAATAATTCCTTGCACATTTGTCTTGTCAAGGTCTACCTCAGACTCTCTTCAATCTTAGCCAGCTCTGCCATTTCTGCTACAACATTCTGCTTAGCAGCCTCTGTCGGCTCGGTGTACGGCCGTCTAGGCCTCAACTTCTCCTCTGCGCCCTCAATCCCCGCGGCTTTCGCCGTGTTGATCGCCGCGGCGTACTTAGTCGCCGCGATACCCGACTTGCAGGGCTGTTCGGCCAAGGCGGCCTTCTGGTGCAGCGCGAGCGCCTCTTGGTACTTGCCTTCTTTATAGAGCTTGTAGATCTGGACGATGGTCTTTGGGAACACGTTCGCGAAGGCGGCGATGCAGCCCGCGGAGCCCACGCTAAGTCCACCGATCAGGAAATCTGATTGTCCACCAAATGTGGCGAAACGCTCTGACGGCAGTTCGCTGACGACTTAATTGTGTAGTTGTTAGTCGGCGCTATTTCAAGTTTGATTGTATAAATGTTTTAGGTGAGTCGAAAAATGCCAAGACATGGGTTGTATTCTGAAGATCGCAAAATAATAGAATGTGCTTTGAGAATGACTTACGACGTGTGATCTTGGCAACGGAGCCACAAGTGAGTTTCACGCCAACAATGTTGTCGTGCTGGCGGGCGAGACGAGAAATAGTGGCCGAATCTAGGTCGACGCCGTTGCAGACGCCTGGGAAATTGTATATCACAATGGGAAGGGTGCTCTTAGCCGCGACATCAGCGTAGAAGCGATCAATGACAGCGGGCGTGGTGGCCTTGCCGAAATAGGCGGGCGGCAGCACCAGCACGTAGTTGGCGCCGGCATCCGCGGCGTCGGCGATGAACTCGAGCACCTGGCGCGTCGAGTGGCCGCCCACGCCGGCCATCAGCGGGAAGTCGGGCCCGGTCGCCTCGCGCGCAATCTGCACCAGCTGCTTGCGCTCCTCGCGCGTCAGCAGGAAGGTCTCGGCGTTGGTGCCGAGGATCACGAGCCCGGCCAGCCCGGACCGGGAGAGGTACGAGTAGTACTTGCCCTGGTCGGCGGGGATGAGCGTGTCGGTCTCCGGGTTGAAGAAGGTGATGGCGGGGGCCCAGATCCCGCTGGGCGGCACCTTGGGAAACGACATGGCTGGGATGGATAGGTAGACAATAAGATGACGGAGAGAAGAATGAAATAAATGTCTAGTATATCTATTTATTCAACTCACATGCAAGATCTAAGTTAAAATCCATAGACTCTCTCTTCTTTGATGATCTCTCCCTCTGTTCTTCGTCGACACCACTTATACTAGAATACCTTACACTAGTGCCCGAACTTGGAGTCTTAATGTCACAGTCGGCTCGGGCGAGATATGCCGATCTCGCTGAATCGGAGCGTTGCCCGCACGAAACTCGGATACCCATCCGAAATTGCGGGACTACCACGACCGTTTACCCGTGCGCAGATGGAAATCATCGGCATCAAGCGAGTAAATAACCTGTTGACTGTCTCGACCACTTCTCTCACCGAGATCGTTAGGAAAGCCGTGTCATCTCAACTGATGGGTGGGTGCCACGACTTTTTCATCTTACGCCAGTGCACCATCGATAAGCGTTTGCGATTGGCTGTGGTCACGGTCGCATTCGTGCGCCACGTATTGGGGGCGGCTCACCAAGAAATTAGGCATTTTGAGGCCATTATGTGTAAGTATCCCGTGGGCATGGTTCTGACAGGGAAATACACAGTTTCGTCGCCACCTCTGCAGATATTTGTAGCCAGTATCGTGTTACTTACAGTAGTCTCCACCCCATCCTCCCCATTCTATCTAGGTAGGGAAGAAGAGTTGGCACGTATGGTCGGAAACTCGTAAGTTGCTTTTTTTTAAGCCGTCTGTCAATTGACCATTCCTGCCTCAATGTAATCCGTCTTACAACAAAAGCGCAACCTTAGATACGCACAATTCAACCTAGTCGAAAATTCTCGGTATGTAGCGTTGAGGGCCCCAGCAGAATCTCGTCAAAATCCGAAAGACTGGATGCTTACCAGGCAGCTGGAACGGAGCTTTGGGTTAGCTGCCTCACAACTACATTCTTGCGCTGCGGACTATCAGAACATGGTTAAAGGGGTCAACCGTCCGGAATACATGCCAAGAGAGGCACACGATGGGGTAAATATATCTCTAGTTTGTGTGTAAAACAAGCGTTGACAATGCATAGTCTCAAATTGCGGGCAGCACGGAATTCCCTTCTGCGGTCAATCATGAACATGAACTAAGGCCAAAGTACGAGTCTTCGATTAGGCCATCAACGTCAATTCTTAACGAGAATCGAACAACCTCACATCGGAGACCAAAGTCCTCTGTGCATGATCCTGACTTACAAGATGTTCAGGTGCCTAGGGCTCATAAGAGCGACCGTCGTGGTCGCAGGGGAGTTCGCAAAATGAATATACCGACTTTTACCAAGCTTGAAGACATGTGGCGCTTCATCGAGGACAAATGTACTGCTCTGGAAGAGCAAACCCACGCCCTCGTTCAGTCCAAGAGCTTTACGACCTTTGAAAGCCAACGAAGGAGATGTGAAGTTTTAATGAAAAAGCGAAACCGGGTCAAGCCTCTAATCACCCAATATGCGTTGATTGGCGACGTGGATCAAAGCGAATTTTGGAATGTTCGTATGGCGCATACAGATGGATGGCTAACACTGTGTCAAGAATCTTGTCAAGGACACTCCTCAAAACCTAAGAGCACGGACGAGGCATAGCAATATTTCAATACATAACATCAGACTGGATGGTACTTATACGGGTGTTAAAGAGGCTATATAGATCGGATGACCTTATCATTAGTGAGTGTTCGTATGTATGCAGAATAGTCACGACGGAGTTGCATCTGGTGAGTTCTGGTGTAAGATTGCTAAAAATGTAAAGAGTGTTATTTCAAAGACTGTGGTATAATACAAGTAAAGTGCAGTAGAAACGAAGGGCATAAGTTGGTATGCGTTCCTATCGTGTTCAAGATGGAACCTTTTCAAACTTTCGTTCACACACGAAAGGCTGTTTGAAATATTGAGAAGGGATAAATTACGAGCGAAACCAAAGCTGGGAAGGAAATGAGAGGAGTCAAAAAGTGCCGATATACTGCAGGGTTAATCAACGCCCCAGTATTCATGCCAGTCGCGGAAGATTTGCGTGATAGTCTGGTAAAAGACAAAAAGAAACGCCTTGTCAGTACACCTTTAACTAGCGCCGGGTGGCAAATAAATATTTGCCCTCAAAATGTTCCCCCAAATGATCATCAAAGTTAGTCATAACAAGATTGCTTGAGCGCACCGCTCTGTCAATTCGTCGGCATTTCGGATACTGCCCTTGCTGCGACGCATACGCGGCGAACACTTCGCCGAATATCGGAGCGTAGGAGTTGTAAACCGAATGGAGGCGAGCGACAGAGTCGCTATTCATCCATAACCTTTGGGCGTGACAACGCCAGTGGACGACCGCAGCGGGGTTTGCACCCCGCATTCGCATCTTGAAGGTGAGCCAGCCAATGTGCCTTGTCTGTTTGAGTATGTCCCTTATCACATCTGTACTGTCCTGTGGCTTTCTTCCCGCAGTTGATGACATGCCGTTGGTGAAGATCTCGGCGCGGGTCAAGCTTGCCGCATGCACATCTAAATGAAGACGTCGAAGCTATCGAGAGATCGTCCCACAGATCTTGTCTATGCTTGCGAGTTTTTAAATGACGCTGGAGTTCGCGGTCATTTGGGAAGATTTTGCTGCAAGACGGTACTTGACACCGGTGGCGGGGAGACCCGGCTGTCTGAACTGAAATCTCATTTTGTGGTTCCGGGACGTATGATGTACGGGATGAAGAGGTGAGGCTCGGGGACAGGGAAGGCTCGCCACTGTTTGTCGCTGGTATTGGAGAATGAATGGTGGGGTCAATGGGCTCTTGCGTAATGAAGGAGCTGGTATTGCCTGAACCAAGTACTTCTGGGGCCAGTAGGAGATCACGGGGGTTGACAACAGGGTTTGGTTGTTCATACACCGGCTCTCCTGGTAGGTCTGGAAGTAAGGGCTCGTTGTCAGGTTCCTGGTAAAACCGCGTTGCAGCTCCTTCAACGTAAGAGTTACAAAAGACGCAGAAGGTTCGTGTGCCGACGTTCCATCGCGAGCTTGTTAGGCCTAGTGCTTGTTGGTGATCATGGTGTGTGCAGTAAATTGGGCTACGGCGGGTAGAACCCGCCGGAACGGAAAAAGTCTCTGATGGGGTAACAAAATGGGTTGAATGGTAGGTATTTAGTGAGTGGGACAAATGCTAAACTCCCACCATCTCGTACAGGGAAAACCTCATATTTATCTTTGGTTGGCAGCAGCAGTTTCCAGCTAAGGCAACGAGGCCATTTTCTTATTTGCTGCGCTAGAATTTCTCTTGGCCCTGTCTATTTGCTTGAAGGATCATGCAGGCTACACGTCTGCCTTTTGAGGCCAATTTGACTGATTGGTGAATGTCGCGTTCCCCCTGCGTCTACTAATCTAAGCCTCCAGACCGTCGCCTCATTCTAAATACCAGATTGCAGAGTCAAACCTCCCGAGTATCGAATCGGTGACGGAGGAAAACGACGCCGTTAACCCTCGAAGAGTTAACGGTGTATATATGGCACGTCATAGAATCTTTATCAGCCCTCCCGTAATTTTTTATAATGGGACACCATGCTTCAATACAGCTTATTCCCTACTCACATCAATACAACTTGTGATTTGGCTAGGTATCGAGCACCTTTTGCTGTTTCATCTAGTATTTGTTCAGATGGCAAGCGGCGAACATAAACTACTTCGGAGAGAACAGATGCACTTATTGATTGATGACGGCCCTACTTCGTAGATCTCAGGGATTTTTCAGCGAGATTACTTCGGACTGGTAGAGTGAGCATAATGGCCTAGACAGCCTAGACCGCCTCTTCTAGGTATCGGAATCATGTAGCAGCAACGCAGTAATAATCAACATTTGTCGCAAAGCACGATGTAGCCTCATAATATAGACTCTACTCTTTCCGAAAGCACGACCCAGGTAACATTTCATCGACCCAAATACCAGGATGCCGACGCTGGCCTTACATAACCACTTACAAGCACAGATACAGGTAGAGACAGAGCGAGCAAATACCTACTGGATATTCGGGCGTACTCTTCAGAGAGTGCACTTGATCTGTCCTGGTTAGTGCGCCCGCAGATGTTTGCAGTGGTACGGCAGCGCTACAGCACGACAGGATGCAGGCAAGGGCTCTCATGTGGGGCAATCTACCTGGCACTGCATCCTGCGGGCTGCATAGCCAGTGCAGCTGACCCCGTCGCAGTTCGTCGGTCCACCAACCAACTATTCATCTGCTGAGCATCGACAGCCAGCTTTCTGCGACTCAATGCGTTAGGCACCGAAGCCTGTTTGCGCGCAACCGACCGTCTTCGACTCCTGCATAGGCAATAGGCAACGAGGCTCACAGCGGCTTCTTGATTTCTCGGCTTCTCGACTTCTCGAGTCGGGCGAAACGAGTACATCCAAACCATGACGCCATCTCGACTGTCTCCTCACCCGGCCGAACTGCGCCGCCACCGTTGCCATCGCCATGTATAACCAAGGCAAGATTTTCAAGAAGCTTCTTGGCCGGCCCAATAACGACATCGCCAGCGATGCGGGTCTCGCCGCCGCCAGCTCGCCCAACCCTCAGGTGTACCGGCCGAACGCCTCGCAAAACGCAATCTACCCCTCGTCCGTGCCTGTAGCCTGCGTCGACCGCTCCCCCGACGGCCACATCGCTGTTCTGGGCGGGCGACACGTGCTCAAGACCATCCACATCGACGGCCTGGACATCAAGGAAGGTGTCGATGTGCGCGCTGCCATCACGTCTCAGTTTGCGAACAAGAGCGGCGCCTCGAGCCTGGCTTCGGAACAGCTGTCCATCAAGGACGTTAAGGTAGCTGCTCACCATGGCGCTGAGCCCACCATCTTCACTGCATGCGCCAATGGCAAGATCTTCATGTACGACATCAACCGCCTGGCGTCGGGCTTGGGACTAGAATTCATACAATCAGCCGATGGCTCGCGACAAGTCAACAAGCTCGACTTCAACCCGCACAGGGGTACGTGGATGGCGTCGGGCGGTCAGGATGGCGTTGTTCGCTGCTTCGATGTCAAAGCACCCGTTGCAGGGCGCAACGGCCTCGCCTTTCGATGCTTCGGGGCCTTGCGATGCAATGCCGACGGGGTTCGTGATCTGCAGTGGGCACCTAAAGACGGCATGATATTGGCCTGCGCTACTGAATCGGGCGCTATCTTGAAATGGGATATACGTCAAGTGACTAAACCTTTGCTTAAAATTAATGCTCATGATACTCAAAAGGGGGTCTCTTCAATTTCGTGGCACCCTGACGGCGATCACCTCATCAGTGCTGGATTTGACGGAAAATGCCACGTGTGGGATTTGTCTAAAAATGCTGAAAAGAGGCAAAAGGCTAAATGGACCATAAACGCCCCGGCCCCTGTATCCTCCGTTTCATTTCGACCTGGGCTGTGGTCTGCCACCGCGCAGGGACGACGCGCTGCACAAATTGCCGTGGCTTACAACGAAGGCAGCAATCTGAGAAATGGCATCAACTGCGTACATATCTGGGATCTCGCGCGCCCAACAATGCCCTACAAGGAAATCGAACTGTTCGATAATTCGCCCAGTGCACTCCTCTGGCACGATCAAGATTTACTATGGGCTGCAGGTCATGATGGGTTTGCGCAATGCGATGTCGCTTTTGCTCCCAAAGTCATGGATCGTCAACCCCTCTCCAGTCTTGATTTTTCTGCTCGGGGGGAGGTCTTAATGTTCCTCGAAGAGAGAGTTCAGGTGTCACGGCCGCGGGTGGCCGTAAAAGGACATGACATACTCCCTGCTGCCTCATTCAGCTCCAGTCCAACTGGACAGATGCTCAGCATTAGCCGTAGTGACTCCGAAGAGGACGTCATTGGTAGCTTCCTGGGTCCAAAGCGCCGTGTCAATGGCAAGCGAAGGGGTACACATCGAGCAGTGCAGTCACTGAGTACAACTCCACCATCTGGCCCTGGAATCCAAGATCAAGTAATCTCATTACATCAGGCAATCAAGCTAACTGCCCCCTTTAAACCGCAACAAGTCATGGCTATTGGGCGTGTTCCAGCCAGTTCCCAGGTTGACATATATCACTATCTCTCACAACAATATCTCGAGATCCTTGAAAATGACCTTCCAAACTCAAAAGATTCAGGGCCATTTGATCAGAGAGTCATGAAAATTATGGCTCGATATGCTCGAGCGGCCGAGAGTGTGAGCCAGTTTCGGCTAGCACAAACATGGCGTATATTGTCTTTTGCTATCAATCTACTATTAGCGAGCAGGTCGAAATACCATCTTGAACGCCGCCTTGCTAATACCGTGGGAGACAGCCCGCTCTCCAATAAGAGCGATAATGATACGAGACCTTTGCCAACCAGGGTTAATTCAGCTTCTCGGCTCCGCAATAGTGGCGATGGAATTTCGAAAAACCCCACATCTGTGCCCTCTACGATTACTCATCCAACCCCTGGAAAGCTACGACTCATCGAAGAGATTGACAGCGAATCAAATGTAACCACTCCCCTTGCTCGGCCAGTCAAAGATGATCATATCGTGTTTGAGGGCCCTAGTACTGTAAAAAGATTGACCCCAGTTCATGAGGTAGAGAGCTTTTCATTGCCGCCTGCCGTTCAACCCGAAAGAGCTGCTCCCCGCCGGCGGCTTGATTCTACTACCTTATCTACCATCAGTCAAGAAAGTCAAGTATCAAGCACAGAAGGCTATGATTTTTACGACATAGAGGCTGTTGAAGCTTTACCTGTCCCCATCGATGTACCAAAGAAGAAAGAGCCATTGAGAATTGATCCCATGGAACACCAGTCTCCTAATACCCGGCGAAAGCCTGCAGTGAGACACGATTCAGATGAGAGTTTTATGCAGATGTTCTCACTTTCAGATACGAGTCGCCAGACGTCCCTTCTTGGGCCCTCATCCGGAGAGAGTGTACAGAGGACAACAAACGGACTGAAGCGAGAAGAATCAAATAACGGAAACAACGAAATGGAATTTGCTAGCAGAATACGGGGTCAGCAAATTGGCGGCTCCCCAGTGCGACGTGACTGGCCACTGCCGCACCCTCTCCAAAGATATGGGTCGGATGCCCTGTCAGAAGACTTCATGATCTCTCAAGCAACTGCTGACACTGTTGAGAGTGATCCTCCTGATATTGAAGCTATTCAAGCACCTCCAAAATTCAAGACCAACCCGCCAGCTATATATAGTGCTGCATCTAAGTTCAACCAAAGCACTCCTCGTCCACAGGATGATGCATCACCTAGTATCACGGAAACGGATTTCTTGCCCTGGGACGATGACCCTCCTTACCCCTATCCCCTTTGCACTGATCCCAGCCCTAAATTCAATTCATCGCCCATTCAGCCATACGAGATAATAGCACAAGCAATTACGTTTGAATGTAAACGCTCAGCTCTCAACGCTGCTGCCATGATCCTACTTCTGAAGCCCCTTATACCTGACGACATAATTGATCCTCACCAATCAGCTGCTGTATTACGGCAGCATCACTCCCGCCTCATGAGTATGAAACTTTTTGTTGAGGCTGCGATGTTGCGGAATCTCTGTCTCCGCGGCTGGCCTTCTGGTATTGGATTTTGGGGCGAGAACTATAGCTCTATCTTCCGCCCTGCGCAAGATCGAGTGTCAGTCGGCTTCTCATGCGCACAGTGTCATAAACCTCGCGAAGTGAGCCGTTCTTCACCAGATGGCTCAGAAATCTGGAAATGCGAGCGCTGCTATGCACTTATAGCACCATGCGCAGTCTGTGGACACCGCGAGGCAACCTCGGAATCAATGTCGGTCACTATCGATGAAGGCTTGAATCTGGCTTCAGCTCAATCCGACCGCTCAAGTCTCTCGATTTGGTGGTATTGTCCCGGATGTTCACACGGCGGTCACGCTAGCTGCCTCCAGGACTGGCACGCGCCCGTTATCTCTTCGAAAACAAGCATATTCCTCGAAACCACCAGGACAGAATTATTTGAAGATGACTCCCCACAGACAAATAGCGATGGCTGCTGTCCCTTTGATGGCTGTGGTCATGCCTGCCTCCCTGGAAGGTGGCGGAACGAAAATAGTACAGCAAGAACGGAGGAGCTGGGACGCGCCGTGCGGGAACAATACCGCGGCGTGATCACGGATCTCAGGAGAGTCGACAACAGGCAAATGCTCCCCGGAGAGGCATCAATTATTCCAACACCTGCCGGTAGTGTGAGGGGAGATACCCTCGAAATTCCACAAAGCCGAGCCGTGGAGACAGTTCGGGAAGTTCTCGCCAGTAATAATCACGAGAAGAATGAAAAGCCTCATCTCATGGGCATATTGAGTTCCAGCCCTGGCCGAGGTGGTAACTTCACGGTCGGCAATGGAGGGGTAGAAAGGGAGCGTAGGAAGAGCGTCAAGTTCGCTGGGCCCGCTGATGATCGACGGTAGTGGCGTCGTTATCTGGCTCGAGTGAGACTGTAGATGTTGGAATCGGAGCCGATCTTGGTTACCACGGCCACGACCAAGAGATAAGATATTGCTCATTGATACCCCCTAGCCAAGCACATGGCATAATGTAATCTATAGAGAGCCTATAGGCTTGTTTATATGTAAACCTAATGTGTTATTATTATAGGGAATGAGGGATCAGGTGTATGATATTTCGTTAACTTGACTTTTTGCTTCTGTTTTTCATGTCTCTTGCATCGGCCGAGTTGTTTTTAGGATAGTTGATACTGCGATTTAGGATCTTTTCTAACTTTGCACCTAAATTATACCTAATCACAGCAGATTGTGGAGACTAGCCACACGGGGCTTACAGGTACATATTTCTGTCGCTGTTAGATTGTCGTTTTGCCTTCACTCTATACTACTGCTGTGCTTCTTTCTTCCCCACAGAGTAGATATGTAACGTTTGAGATGACTTTGTGCCATAATAAGTCTCTGGAGGCAAATTTACCTCCGAGAGATCGTTACGCCCGTTGGCGCCACAACTGTGCATAGCCTTCCAGTCTACAAATTGTTTCGGGTATTGGTCGGGCGGGCCGAGAATAGGTGCTCTTCAGCTAGCACTGTATAGTACGCTACGGCTGACTTCGTGATACTTAGTCAGGTTCTTAGCCTACAAAAACACGCGACCCGATTGGGTCATATAATTTCACCAAGCTGACATCTGGGATTTATTGAACTATGCTGCGCTAGAGAATTCAGCGATACGAGGTCGATATTTCAAAAAGAAATAGATACAACTTAAGAGGATAATATTTTGTCATGGTAGCTGATATGCTAGGTATAATAAATACGAGATGTGGAAAGTCATCATATGATGGCCACCCAGTTCTCGTTGCACTACATAAGTTCATGTAAGTCCAGTAGCACAGCACAAGTTCAGTTCAGACTTAATTGAAAAGCTTGGCGCACTCTGTATATAGACCTAGAGCCCGAGCACCGGCTTTGTTTGTCTATCGTGCAGAGAGACGGAGATCAAAGAACACAACGACGGTCTCAACCTTTTCTTCCTGCATGACAACATGAGGTCCATTGCATTGTGGCTCGTCGCTGCTGCTTCTCTGTGTACCCACTCATCGGCAACTCCTCTACCGGACTGGACGAGTCAGAAATGGGATGCCGTTGTCATCGGCGCCGGCACCGCGGGTATCATCGTGGCAGATCGACTCAGTGAGGCCGGGAAGAAGACGCTTCTGCTAGAAGTCGGCGGTGCATCTTACGGCATCACGGGAGGAACAGAGAAGCCCGCGTGGCTCGCTAAGACATCTCTTAGCCGTGTTGATGTGCCAGGTCTATGTAAGTAACTTGAACAATCCAAGATGAAAGTTCAACTTAGTGCTGACATTTACCAGACAAAAGTATATTCAGCGGGAGCAAATTCCTCCTTTGTCCACCAGGGATCGTCAATAGTTACCAGGCATGTACGGTTGGTGGAAATAGCGCTATCAACGCGGGCCTGTTTTTCCAGCCCCCGGCGTCGGACTGGGATGACTTTCACCCTCGAGGGTGGAAAAATGCAGATGTTCAGAGCGCTATCAAAAAGCTTTTAGCAAAGCAGAAGTCCGTGACAAAATACTCCCGTGATGGGAAGTTTTACATGCAGAGCGGCTACACTGCCGCTAAACAGTGGCTCGTGGACTCTGCTCACTTTGCTAATGTGTCTATCAACGGAGAACCGAATAGCAAGGACAGAGTCTTCGGGAGACCAGCTTACAACTATATCGATGGCCAGCGAGGTGGTCCCGTGCGTACTCATCTTCAAGATGCCTTGAAACGCCAGAATTTCCGCCTGGAGACAGGCGTCAGGGTTCGACGCATTGATCACGTCCGTGGAACAGCTTCTGGCGTCTTTGCCACGGTGAATGGCCGCAACGTCAGCATCGCGCTTTCACCTGGTGGGCGAGTGATAGCCAGCACAGGCGCGATTGCGTCCCCGGGTCTTCTCATGAACTCCGGTATTGGCCCTTCTGATATCCTATCCAAGCTACCGGCAAGCGAAGTATCTCCTTCTAAACGGGTTGTCAATCAGGAGGTGGGTCAAGGCCTCTTCGACAACCCCAACACCTTCATCGAGTTCTCGGGACCGGGGATCAAATCGTACACGCAAAGCTACGATAACCCCGTGCCGTCCGACAGGGACTTATACGTCAACAGCCGCAGCGGTCCTTACGCCGTGGCCTCGCAGACATCTGTCTTCTGGGGTTACGTGCCCAACTCGGACGGCAGCCGCACTGGGGTGCAGGGGACTATTGACTCATCTGGATACAGCGACTTCAGAACAAATAGCAATACCATCACAATGAATATATACGGCACTTCCGGGTTGTTATCCTCAGGTCGAGTCGTGCTCGACGGGAATTTCGTTCCAACGCCTGGTTCCGGCGTCTATTACTCGCACCCGCGCGACGGCCTGAACATTGCCACGTTCATCCATTCCATCTTCCAGTACTTGCCGAGCTCGACGCCCCAGGCTCCGTCTCCAACGGGTCTTACTCCCTTGAACATCCCGCGACACGCCACGGTGCAGGATATTTACAAGTATATCACCACGCCGTCTGCGTATGCCGTGGGATCTGTCCAGCATTGGTCTAGCTCCTGTCGTATTGGCCGCTGTGTTGACACTGATACTAAAGTCATCGGCACCGCTAACATCTATGTTGTTGATGCATCGATTGTCGCGCCGCTGACTGTCAACCCGCAGTTTGGTGTCATGGTTGCTGCTGAGAAAGGGGCTGAGAGAATCTTGGCTACGTGGCCGCGGTGATGTTGTGGTGCTATGTACTTGAACACAAACAATTACAAACTACTAATACTAATTTTATATTAACCTTACTCCTGTGGACACCGAACTCCTTCTGAGTACCCTCTGAAAATCAAAGTACTTGTCTGCAACACAGAGCTGCTTAGCTAAACCGACCCCTCTGAAGGCTGTGTAGAAACAGTAGGTGGCGACCTTTCTGACCCGAGCGGCAACTCCATCAACGATCCAAGCGACGACTTGCCAAAGTGATCGGGCCCCGGTCGTTACTCTACGAGGAACGAATGAGTCCTTAACCGTGCTAAGTGGCGATTTGTATATGTGACCCGGATGGTGACCCGTTATATACGACTATTGAGACAACGAACGACTCTGTACTGCCTGTGGTGTCTCTGGAAAGCTTGCGTGTTTCAACATTTGTGACGTAACTAATCAAGAAGAGCGGCAGGGATCTTGATACAAGAGCGGAACATATATGCGGCAAATTGTAGGGCACGTACGAGTTAATACGCCCAAAGTCCTCACAAGGTATAAAAGCATCAGGACGGGCCACACCACCCTACATAGTAAAGAAATAGTGCTGCATCGATCTACGAATCGTGTGATGACGGAACAAAACATCTAACTAAAGAATAAAATTTTGCTGCGTATGAGAACAAATGCCGAAGGCGATAGCTGTTTGGGACAGTATAACTGCTTAGCGTATAAGTCAAAGGTAGGGGTCCCAGGCCACACCCTCACAGGCCACCTGTCGGATATAACGATTACCTCTGTATAGTCACGCTATCACAACGTACCATGGTGGTACGATGAGCATTGCCACCCACAGGTTAAAAGAGGGAGCCAGAAGATAGAGGCCCTCAACAGAAAAAGAATACACAGACAATTCTAACCAGACTTTATGTAATTGACTCAAATCTGACACCACCCCGCCACCTGCTTTTTACGCAACACGCGTTTTTATGCCTATTTAAATAACTTTATTAATTTTTATTTCATTTTTTACTTTTTACCTTTTTTTTAATTGTTTTTTTTTGCTTTTTATTATAATGTTTGCTATAAATAATAAAAAATAATTAATATAAATATATTATAACGTTTAATTTAATATATTAATTTATAAAGCAATAATAAAGTAAAAAGTTTTAAAAACTATTTTATATTATAAATTTAAAAGTATTTTTATTTAAAAAAAAGTAATTAAAGTTTTTAAGCTTTGTTATTATATTTTAAAGCTTAATTAATATATTAAGCTATTAGCTAAATTAAATTAAGCTATATATTTTTATTTGTAAAATTTAAAATTATAATTAATTATATGTTAATTGTTTTTAAAATTATAAAAAAGCTTAAAAAGTTTTAATATTATAATTTTTTTAAAAAAAACCTAATAATAAAGTTTATAAAATTAAAAATAATTAATTATTTAAAAATTAATAATATAACAAAAGCTAATATTAACATTTTTTTTAAATTAATTTAATATTTTAAAATTAGTTAACTTTATATTAAATTGCTAATATAATAATAATAAAATAAAAGTTGCTTAAAAAATTAATAATAATTATTATATTATTTATAAAAAAAAATTATATAGCTTTAAAAAAAGCTATTAATTAAAATAAATAAATTATAATATTAAAAACTATTAATAGCAATAATATAATATTTTTGCTATTTATTATTTTTAAAAATATTAATATTTAATAATAATAATTTTTTAAGCAAAACTTTAATTTATAAAATAATTAATTATTTAAAGCTTTATTTAAAAAATAAACTAATAATTTAATTATATTAAAATAATTTTAAAAGCTTTTTATTTTAATAATTTAAATTTATTATAGCAATAAATAAATAATATTAATTTATAATAATTATAATAATTATATAAACAGCTTTTTTTAATAATTTATATATTAAATAAAATTTAATTAATATTTTATAAGCTTTATTATAATTATATTATATAAGCGTTAAATATAAAAAAATTTTTGTTGTTAAAAAAAAAACTTTAAAAATTAAGCTTTTAAAAGCTAAAGTTTTAAAAATATTACAAAAAGTTTAAAATAAAATTATAATGCTTAAAATAATTAAAAATATATAAATAACTTTTAAAATATTTTTATAAAATTAATTAAAGCTATTATTATTAAAATATATAATATTAAAATTAAAAAATATTATTAAAGTTATAAATAAAGCATTTTTAAAATATAATTAACTTAAAATATTAAAGTTTTTTATTTTTAAGTTTTTTTTTAATTTTATAACGCTTTTAATTAGCTAAAACTTTTGCTAAAACTATTAAAAATTTATATTTAAATATAACGCTTTTAATTTATTAACATAAAAGCTAATAATTTAAAAAGCTAATAAAGCTTTTAATTATTAAACAAAAAAAATTACAAGCTTTAAATTTTAAATTAGCCATTTTAAAGCTAAACTTTAAAAAACAATAAAATTAAAGCAAAAAAAAATAAAGCTAACATTAAACAAATAATTAATTTATATAATAAACATATAATAAATATAATAAAAATTAAAATATAAAGTTTTATATAAAAATAAAACTAGCAATTATAATATATTAAAGCTTTTAATTATATTAAAAATAATAATTGTAAAAAATAAAACTAAAATTAAAAATTATATTTTAATAAAAAACATTAAATAATTGTAATTGTAAGCAATTTTATTAAAAAAATTAAGCTTTAATTAAATAATAATAGTAGCAGGTGATTAGCCCGTAAAGGTATAACCTGGGACTTTTACCTTTAATTTAGTTTTTGCAGCATTAAACTTTTATTAAACCAGGTAAAATCTCACAAAGCTTAGTTTGCGGCTTTTAGCTGCCTTAATATAATAATAAAGCTATATATCCTTAATAAACAAAGGCCCCTAAACTAACCTCTCTTTAATGGGAAGAGAAATTACTAACAATATAAAACTATAGTGCATAAAACGCGAGATTTAATGGTAAAAAAGAGATATAAAAAATTATATACGGAAAACTAGTGGTGGGATCTTAAAACAGCTCCCCGAATCGGTCACTTTAAATGCCGAGGTTAAAAAGCGCATTACAAAGAGGTAAATATCCCGGGGCGCAGATATTTAAAGCATGGCAATAGTTAAAAACCGTGAAACAAAGTTTTTTACACTGGGATCAAAGCTGGAACAAATAATAAGTCCAATCGTGACCATTAAAAAAAAAGCCAGCCGTGGAGCTTACAATCACTATATAACAAATCCAATTCTTAGTCCGGTTCGTTATTAGTTAGTTATTATGTTTTACAAATGTTTAAGTTTTAAAATCACTAAATATTACACTATACATAGCAAAGAGATAGTGTTGGCCTTTTTTTGGCCGTAGTTTTTAACAGCAATTGCTGTAAAAAATTATTTACAAACGTTTAAACTAATATTTTAAAACATTATTAATAATATATTTAATTAAACGCTATATAAAACGCTAATTAAAAGTTAAATTTATTATTATTAAAAACAAAAGATTAATAATGCCGGTGATTAATATTTACGATTTATATATATTTATTATATATTAAAAAGGTATTTTTAACTTTATTATAACTAAATTTATTTTTAAAATAATTAATTAATATTATATATTTATATTTTTAATTAATTATAAGCTTAAAAGCTTAGGAATATTATTAAAGCTTTTAAAATAATTTTAAAATTAAAAGTTAATTATTATTTTTATTATTATTATATTAAATTTTTAGCCGATAATTTATTTTAATAAAAATTATTGCTTTTTTATTAAATTAAAACTAAACGGCAAGATTTTTAACATAACAATCATTAATATAAACATTATATTAAATATTATTTTATTATAAGCTATTTTAATATATTATTTATAACTGCTATAATATTAATTATTTAAGCAAAATTTAAATTTTTTATATTTTTTATATTTTTTAAACTATATATATTATATTTTTACTATAGCTATTAAAAATTATTATAACTTTAAAAAAAACGATTTAAAAACCATTAATTTTAGCTAATAATTAAGCTAAAAAATATAAATCATTAAAAACGCCGTTAATTTTATTGTTATTTTAGCAATTAAAAATTATCACAAACGGCGTTTAGGCATGCCTGTCGGTAATCACTGGAAATACCACTTTAATTATAAAGTGACAAAAGGTAAGTTTTACACCTAAGCCCATAGGGCGTCCTATTTATTATATAGCTAACCTAGCTATTAAGGTAGCCAACAAGGTAATTAACAAGGTAAGGCTAGGTTAGGCAACAAGGCAACCAACACTTAATTAGCCTAGGTAGTTTAATTAGTAATTATTTAACAAATGAAAAGCCAAGGGCTAAAGGCCGTCACTAAAATTAATTAATTAAAATAAATAAAATGCTTTAAACTTTATAAAATAAACGGAAATTTTATTTAAAAAACCGCTTAAAAGCTAAGCTTAAATTATTTATAAAAGCTTAAAAATTTAAGCAAAAATATAATTTAAAAACTTCATTATTTATTTTACTTATTTATTATTACTTTTTTAATAAAAAAAACTTTTTATATTTTATTTAAAAACTTAAAAATAAATAGTAAATTTAATTATTATATAAAAAATTTTTTAATTATAATTATTATTTTATAATATTATTTTTATTTTTATTAATTTTATTATTATTATTTAATAAGGTTTTTTTTATATTAACATTTAATAACATTAATAAAATTAATTTTTTTAAGCTTAAAATTATTATTAAATTATTTACATTTAAATTTTTTATTATATTTAGCAAATTTAATTTAAAATAATTAACATTTGCTAAATTATTTAATAATTAAAATTTTTATAAATATATATTAAATTTAATTTAATTTTTTTTATTTAAATTTATTTTAAATAATTTTATTTTAAATAATAATTTGTTATATTAACTAATTATTAATAACTATTAAAATAAATAATAAAAACATTAAATTTTTAATTAGCTTTAAAAAGCTTATAATATTTAAGTTGTTTATTAATTATTTTAAGTTTAAAAAAATATAAAAAACTATATATAAATTATAAGCTTTATAAAACACTTTTTTAAAAAAAATAAAAAAAAAACACCTGTTAAAATTTTTAGTTTATTAATTAGCATAAGTTTATATAAAGCAAAAAAAACTTAAAAAATATTTTAAAAAAAAGTTATAAATTATATACGTAGTTACTGCAAAAAAAAACGCGCAAAATATAATAAAACAATAATAAATTAACTTTAAAACTTAAAATAAAATGTTTTTAATAGCTAACGTTTAAAACTTTATTAAATAATGCTTTAAATCTATTAAAGGCTTAGCTTTTTAAAACTTATTATATAAATAAAACAATACTTTTTTAATTATTAAAAGTTTAATTTTTTTATTTATTATTAAACTTTGTTTTATTTGCTTTAATTTAAAAAAATTAAACTTTAATATTTATATTTTAAAAAAACTTTTTTTATTAATAAAATTTCTTTTAACCTTTAAAAAAAACTATTTTATTTTTATTTTTACTTTTTTTTAAACTAATTATATTATTATTATTAAATAAACCTTTGGAAAAAAAATAGCAAAAAATACAACTTTTAATTTAGATTTAATAAAAGCTTAATAAAAAAAACAATTAAAAAAAATAACTATTTAAAACAGCGCTAAAACCTTATTATTTATAAAATAACACCGGGAAAATAACCTTTAAAATAATAATAATAATTGTTTTAAAAAGCGCACTTAAAACTATAGCTTTAGCTATTAGCACTATATCTTTGCTAGCTAAAAGATAATAAATCACTTAAAAAACAAATATTTTTTTAAACATTTAAACAAAGCTTTTTTTAAAAAAAAAAAAAAAAGCTTGCTAATAAAAAGTTAAAATTAAATAATAATAATATTAAAATTATAATAGTTTTATTTATTATTAATAAATTAATAATAAATGCTTTAAATTTAATGTTTTTAATAGCTTATAATAATATTAATAAAGTAAAAAAATAACCGGAATAAAAACTAAGCATTTTTAATAAAATGTTTAACGGTTTTAAGCGTTAAAAAATTATTACTTATTAGCAATAAAAGCGTTTATATTAAAAAGTTTAATAGTTAATGTTTTATTAAATTTAAACTTGTAAAAAACTTTAATAAAAATAAGCTTTTTAAACTTGTTTAAATTTAAAGCAAAAAACTTAATAAAATAATTAATAAGCTATATAATTTTAAATGATAATTATAATTAAATTAACTTTAATAATAGGTTTTTATTTATTAAGCTTAAACTTTATTAAAAATTATTAATTTATAATATAAAAAGCATAATTATTATTATAAATATTATATATTATTTATAAATAAAAGTTAATTTAATGTTTATTTTATAATTAACTAAAAAAAATGTTAAATTTTTATTTTATTAAAATAAAGCTTAAGCTGCTATAAAAAAGCACACTTTTTTTATAATAAAAAAATTTAATAAATTATATATAATTAAACAATTAAATAAAAACTTTTAAATAATTGCTTTAAATTTTACTTTTTAATTTTATTTTATTAACTTTATATTAAAAATATAACATAAATAACTTAAGCATATAAATAATAAAAAAATAAAAAACTTAATAATAATAATTAAAAGTTTAAATTTATAAATTAAATATTATTTATATAAAGCTTATATTAATAAAAAATGCAAATTAAGCTATATAAAAAAAAATTACTTAAAAAAACTTATTTTTTAAAATTTATACATTTTAATAAAGTTAACATATTTTATAATACACTTAAAAGCTATAATAGCTTTATAAAGTAAATAATTATTGCTTATAATTTTAATAATTAAATATAAGCTATATTACTGCAAAATCTATTACTTTAATTTTTAAAGTTTAAATTACTTTAATAAACATAAAAAAAACTTAAAAAGCACTGTTATTTTATTACTTTTAATAAATTAAGCTTATATATAAGCAAGAAATTCATTTATTATTATAGCTAAAAAAGCATTATTATTAAATATATAGTTATAAACCAGCATTAATAAAATAATAAAGCTAAAAAAACCATTTATATAATAAAAAACCTAGTATAATTATTACTTGCTATTGCTAATAAAAAAAAATACCATTAAAATATTAGCTTATTTTTATTTAAATAATAGCTTATATTAAAAATAAAAAATAATTTAAAAAAATAAGTTTAATGTTTTATTAAAATTAACACGGTAAAAAACTTAACGTTAATAATATAATAACCTTTAATAAGCATAGCAAATATATGTTATAAAGTAAACCAAATATATTAAAAAATAAAACTATTTTTTATATTATAATTAATTATAAAAGCAATAAAATTTATAATTATATTATTATTAATGTTAATAATGTTTTTTTATCGAAAAACATTTATATATATTTATAAAAAAAGCAAAAAATTATTTAAAAAAACGCTTTAAATTATTATTATTATTTAGCAAATAAAAATAAAAAAAAATTGCAAAAGAAAATAAAAAAAAGCTTATATTATAAAAAACGGCTTTTTTAAATTTATTTTTAATAAAACCTTTAAATTTATATATATTTACTATTTATATAAAATAATTATAAAATAACTTTAAAAAATCATTTATATTTAAAAAAAAACCAACATTTATTAACGCTATTATAATTAACGCAATTAAATATTAACTTAAAAAGCTTTATAAAAAATATATTAAAAAGTTATTATAACTTATGTTTTTAAATATAAGCTTTAAATTATTTATATTATAAATTAAAAACTTTACCGCTTACGTTTAAAATAATAATTATAACATTATTATTTATATTATTAATAATTAATATAAAACTTAAAAGTTATAGTTAAATAAAAAGCAACGTTAAATAATTTAAATAATGCAAAGTTATAAAATTAAAATATAAATTTTTATTAATAATTACACCTAAACTTTTTATAAATTACCTGTTAATAAAAACATAATAATTAATAAATAAATATATAAAATTAAAAAAAACGCTTATAATAAAGTTATTAAATATAAAGCATAACGTATTTCCCATTTAAGCTAACCACCTAATTAAGCTGGCCACCCGAATTTCCATATAAAAATATACCGAAAAAGCCCGTCCATCTCGACGAAAAATAAGCCTATAAACTAATAATTAATATATTTAAAATCCTTACTTAAAAGCGAATCCAATGGTATTTTTTATAAATTTACTACTATTTTATTTAGTGCTATATTAAAAACCACGCTAAAATTTTAGCGTGGTTTTAATTGCACTTATAAATAAAATAATAGCAAATTTTAAAAAATTACTATTGGATTTCTTTTTAAATAAGGATTTTAAAAATACCAATTATTAGTTTATAGGCTTACTTTTTGTCGAGATGTACGGACTTTTTTAGTATATTTTTATATGGGAATTTAGGTAGCCAGCTTAATTAAATGGCCAGCTTAATTAAATAGCCAGCTTAAATAAAAAATGCGTTAATAAATAATTAAAAGCTTTAAATAAATTGTTAAAAAAAATAATAATAAAATGTTTATATTAATAATTAAACTTATAAATTATAAGGTTATTTTTGCTATTGTTATAGCTTTAAACCTTAAAATTAAATAAATAAACGTTAAAATTATTTTTTTATATAAAAAAGTAAAAAAAAACATATATATATAATAATTATTTAAATTTAATAATAATATTAATAAAGTTTATAAGCTAAATAAAACATTATATAAATTTAAATAAATTTTTAAAATATAATATTAAACGTTAATAAATTTTTTATATATATTAAACTTTAAATTATTAAATTTAAATGTTAACGTTTTTGCTAAAAAATATATATATATAACCGTTTATATAAATAATTTATTTATTATTAAACCGTTAAAAAAAAATTAACAAAATTAAAAAAACATTATTTATTAAGTTTAAAATATAAAACTTAAGCTTTTATTTTTTTTATTTAAGCATAGAAATTATACGAGATTAAATAAATAATTGTTTTTTCTTTAACTAAAAAGTTTACTTAAAAAAAATAATTAAAAATTTTAGCTAATAAAATATATATATTATTATTATTTTAATAAATATAAATAAAATTTTAAAATTAACAAATAATTATAAAGCTTTTAAAGAAAATATATAATAATATATTAAAGTTATTAGCTGCTTAATATATACTATGCTAAGCATTAAATTAAATATAGCTTATATAATATTTTACTTAAATAAATATATAAAAAACTTTATATTAATATATAGCAAAGCTATTAAAAAAATGTTATAATATTTTCACGGCATTATTAATTTAAAATTATATTATGAAAAAAACTTTTAAAACTTAATAAAATAAATTAACGTTAATTAAATTAGCTATATATAAATTAAAAAATTTATTATTAAATATATATTTAATATAAATAATAATATTATTAGCTAAAGCTTAAAATAATAGCAAAACATTATTTTATTTTTTTATAAATTAAAATTTATAAAATAAATGCAAGCTATTAAAAAAACTATATAATTATAATAATTTTTTACAAAGTTAAACGTTATTAAAAAAAGCATGTTTGCTATTATTATCTTTGAAAATAATTAAAAAGCTATCCTTTTAAAAGCTAAACTTATTTTAAAACCTTTTAATTTATTTATTTAACTTTATATTATTTTTGTTATTATAAATAATATTATTTTTACTTAAGGTAATTAAACTATTTATTTTTAATACTTTATTAAAATTTTTTTAAAATAATAGCTTTAATTATAATATATACTTTATTTAAAAGCTTTTTTTTTATTTTATTTATTATTTTTTTTATATAAAAATACGTTAATTAATAATGTTATATAATATAGCTAAACTAAAGGCAAATAAAAAAACTTATAAATTTAATGTTTTATTTATATTAACCTATGCAAATGCTATGAAACTTTAGCTAATTAACTTTTCACAACGTTATTTTAACATTAATAACCTTTTAATAACCTTTATTAATTTATTTAAAGCTTTTTTACCTTATTAATTAATTATTATAAAAACAAACCTTTTAATTATTATATAAACTTTGTTAAATTATATTATTTTTTTAGCTATTTTATATATATATAACTTTATTAAAAAAACTAAATAGCTTAATATTAATTAAATAACAATAATTTTTAGCTAATGCATTTAATATTTTTATTTTTTAGTTAAAACCGGTTTAATTAACTATATTATCACTTTATTTTTTAAAACTTTGTTTTTTTTAAAAACAACTTTTTAAACTTATTTTTAAAAGTATTTAAAGTGTTAAAAATAGTTAAGTTAATTATTAAACAATTAATTATAATAATAATAATAATTATTATTAATAAAAACATAATAGCTTTTATTAAACGGTTTAAAAAAAAACATTTATATAAAGTAAACCTAATTTTTTTAGCTTTAAAATATAAATAATAGCTGCTTTAATTATATATTAAATTAAATATAATATTATAACTATAAAAAACTAGTTAAAATATTATATTTAAAAGCTTTAAATAATAACCAATATATAAAACTTAATTAAAACGCTTTTAAAATTAAAAAATAGTTATATTAGCTAAAATTTACTTAATAAATTATAATTACACTATTATAAAAGCTTTTATAATAGCTATATTATTTATATTGCGATAATTTATTTTTATTATTTTATTTATTAATTTATTTACGAAAATTTATAAATATTAATATAATAATAATAATTTAAAATTATTTAAAAGTTAATTTTAATTTTATTAATTAATATATAAAAAATAAATTAAAAAATTTATTAAAGTAAAATAACATTTAAATAAAAGCTATTAAAAACGGCTAAATATAATAGTTTTTTTTATAAAAACAACGTTGCTATTTCTTTTTTAACAACGGTATATATAAGTTTTAAAGCTAATATAGCTTTATAATAATAAAAGCTTAAAACAAAGTTAAAGCAACGTTTTTTTAATAATTAACCAGCTATAAATATAAACTTATTAGCTATTTTATATAATTATAATAAAAAAAAAACTAACGTTAATACATTTAATTAATTAAAAGGTTATAATAATTAAAATCACCGTATAAAATAAAGCCGGGAAAAATGCTTATTTTTTTAATTTATTTTTAAAATAGTTTTAATAAACATTTTTTTATTTTAATAATAAGTTAAATTTATAGCTTAAAAGCTATATAAAATTTAAACGAAATAAAAAAACGCTATTTTAATTAATTTTCTTAAAAAATATAATTAATAATTAAAAGCTAATACGTAAAACTATTTAAAAGCTATTAACTTTAAACAAAAGCTAAAAAGTCATTAATTAATTAAAAAAAGTAAAAGAAATAACTATAAAGCTTATAAAAGCTTTATAATTAGCAGTTAAAAACGCGTTATTTTAAATAATATTAACGGTAATATAAATAATTAAAAGCGTTAAACTTAATATAGCTGCAATAAATGTAATATAACGTTATATAATAATAATTTTTATATATACCTTTAGCACGGGTAAAATTAAGTAAAAAATTAAATACCACATAAAAATTTAATTTAATTAGCTTATATACCTTTGTTTAATGTTTATAAAAGGTTTTAAAATAAGTTTAACTTTTAAAAAAATAGCTATAATAAAAAATCCTTAATTTTATAGCAAAATAAAGCATATATTAATATAACAAGCTTTTTATAAAAAAATAACATAGCAAAATAATATTAATTTTTTATAAGTTTATATGTTTAAATAAATAACCGATGGCTTTATAAAGCTATTATTAAAAAACAAGTTTAATATTTTTAAAAATGCTTTAAATTTACGTTTATAAAATAAATAAATAAAAATTTATAGCATTTTATAAATGCTTAATATAAAAAAACCATTTAATGCATTTAATATAAAAAAATCATTCAATATATATAATTATTTTATTTTTTAAGCAATATTATTAATTTATATATTATTAAAATTTACGCTTTTTAATAAGTTTATTTATATTATTTATAATTATTTTAACTATTATTATTATTAAAAAATCATATAAATATTATAAAAACTATTTTATAAATAATTTTTAATAATATTAAAATAATTATTTTAAATTTTATTTATAAAATTTTTTTTTTTTTATATTTAACAATAATAATAATATATAAAGCAATTATTACATTTATTAAAAATCTTTTTTTATTTTATATTATTTATATTATAATTAAAACATTTATTAATTTTAATAAACTTTTTATAAATTTAAAAACTTTTATAATAAAAGTTAAAATATATTTATAATAATTTAATTTTTAATTTATATTATAAATTTTAAATTATTTTAAATTAAAATAATTAAATAGCTTTTATATTTATTTATAATTTATTATTTATTATAATAAATAAAATAAAGTAAATTAGCTAAATTATATATTAAACGCAATAGCAAAAAACATTTTTAGCTATTTTTTAAACTTTTAAATATTAAAATAAAAATATTTAGTATATTAAATAGCTTTGTTATAAAAAACTTATAAAATGCTTATAATTAATATTAAAAAAAAAAAAAAAAAAAAATTTTAATATAAAATTATAATTTAATAAAAATAAATAAATTAAAATATTATAAAATATTTTTATTTAAAAAATAATGTTTATTTATTAACTATTTAAAAATAAAAAAATAAATAAGCAAAATATAAATATAATATAATATTAATAAATTATTTATTTTATTAAAAAATTAAAAATATATAATTTTAAAATTATATATAACTTTAAGCATAATATAAAACAATTAAAAAGTAAAAATAATAATAGCTTTATATAAATAAATATAATTTAAGTAAAAGTATTAAAAACAAAGGGCTAGTAATGCCAGTAGTTAATACTTATAACCTATATACATTCACTATATATTAAAGAGGTATTTCCAACTTCATTATAATTAAACTTACTTTTAAGATAATCAATTAACATTGTACACCTACATTTTTAATTATTATTAAATATTATACCGGCTAAGTTGATTATCTTAGCCTTAATTAAACAAAGATAAACTAATAGTCTGGCTTAAAAATTGAAATATTACCTTTAGCAAAAACAGCGCCGCTATAAGAACTAACTGCAATATAGTATATGTTTAGTTAAAATCTCCTAAATAAGCTTTAATATGTTTCCAATGTTAATAACGCGATCGAGGTGGCATATTAATGAAATTAAGTCTGTTAACGTGTTTTATCATTAAGTAACAAATATTATCAAGTGACAAAAGTCTTAAGCACTATTTAAGTTGTAATATAAAAAAAACAACTATAACGCAATTAAATTACTTTAAATTAATTGGAATCCTTTTTATTAAATGTATTTACATTTATTGTATAAATGCGCGCATTATAACCGGTGTTGCCGCATATGCTATAATGGCGCGCGCGTGTAAATGCCCTCACCTAATAACCACTTCTTTTACTATTTTTTTAATTTATTTAACTATTATCTTTTTTAAAAACCTAAAGATCTGTTTTTTTAAATTAAGTAAGTATTTTTTTAGTTTGTAGTTGCTTATTTTTTATTTTTTAACGTTTATTAAAAATATAGTTAGCTGTTTAAAGCTTAGCTATTTTATTTAGTATTAACGTTTGCTTATGCAGTAAATAATATATAGCTTTTAATAATAAGTTTATAGCATTAATAATTTTGCTAAATAAGCTATTTTAATGCTTAACAATTTAAGTTTTTAAATAAATAATTTATAAAATGGCTTTTTTAATAGTAGTAAAAGTTTTTAAAACCTAAACAGTAAAAAATAATTTAAGCTTTAGCAATAGTATAAAAAAAATTAGCGTAATATTAAGCTTTAAAATAACAATTTTTAAGTTAAATAAAATAAAGCTAATAGTTTTAAACTTAAATATAATATTTATAAATATTATTACTTAAGTATAAGCTTTAAAAAACGCAGGTAAAAAGTTTTCCTTTAAAACATGCGTTATATTTGTTTGCATAATATTGTTAATTTTAATACTATATATTTTTTTTAACAGGCTAAAATATGCCACATTTAAAAGCTAAAGTTTATAAAAAAAATATGCAGGCATTATTTTAATAAAAATATTATTTTTTTAGCAATAGTTTTTAAATTTCTTTAAATAATAGCTTTTATAATTATTAAAAATAAAAAAACGTTTTATATTTATTAAAATATTTAATTTATTTTAAACTAAAATTATTATTAATTTAGCTGTTATATAAAACTGTAATTTGCTATTTAAGTAGTAAAAAGCTATTATAATATTAAAAAGCAAAATAGGTTTTTTTTTTTAAAATAATAAAAAATAGCATTAATTAACCTTATAAATTAATTAAATAAATAGCTATAAATTAATTTTAATTGTTTTGCTAAGCTTGCTTAAGCTTATTTTGCTTTTTAACACTTATTATAATTATATTAATTATAATTATGCCTATTATAAACCTTATTTTATTAAAATTATATATATTTTTTTTTTGCAATGTTTTAATGCTTAATAGTTTTTTTTATGCGTTTGTAATATATATTATATTTAGTAGGATCTTTGCAGAGGACTCGGCTATAGTTGATTTAACGGTTTAAACGCGTTTAAAGGGCTGGTATATGGTTTATAAAGCGTGTTGTTTAGCACTTTCCAACAGGTTGGCTATTCCGCTCAGCTAATAGTTGGTCGGCCATATTTTAAACATAACACACCTGGGGAAAAAACGCTTTTAAATCTAGGTAAATTATAAACTATATAATTGCCTGCTTTTTGAAGTCGGTTAATTTTGACTTTATATCTTTGCTGTTGCGCCGGGGCGCAACACCGGCGATTCTGCGGCGGAGGGTTTTGTCGGAAACGCTATACATTTTCGCAAGCTTGTAAATAGAAATGTAAAGGTCGCGTTTAAAAGCGCTAGCAGCAGTTAATAACCTAGCTTGTTTTGACGCGTAGTCTATTGTTGTAGGTAGAGAAAATAAAGTTTAAATAATAAGAGGTGGGAAAACCTGAGACTCTTGTCACTTGATGATATTTGTCACTTAATGATGGAACACATTAGTCATCTTTCAAAATTCTAGTAAAAGCTGCTCAGCTTTAAGTATGTTTTGAGAGTTGCATTTGAATCGCCAACTTAGTGTAAATTGTGACAGTTGTTGCAGAATTAATTTACACAGCATTGAATTGACTACTGGTTAGCAAATTTAAGGTTATTTGGATTGACTTTTGAGATTTTCTACATACTTACTGATCTTGTGTGTCGTTGCACACGGCAAATAAAGTCAACAGAAACATAAAGTATTTACGTGGCAGGGGGGTTTTACATGTAACTTACCACTAGAGTCATCCAGTGTCATAGTCACATTTACGGTTACAATCATTCAACCTAGCTAAATCCAATCAGTAACAGGTCGCTTAGCAGCTTTAGGCTGAACTGGCGGCTTGCGTGCTGTGAGGTTTCGTCCTGAATGATTCTTACCTGCAGTTTTAGCAGGGACATGGCTCGGCTGAGGGCGATGGGGCAAAGGCGGAATGATAACAGATTCACGCTTCGGATCAGCAAGAGTATAGACACTTTTGCTGTGGTCGAGACTCCGCATCCGCTCGAACGGACCGGGTTGCCGCGTTATAACGTTGCCCTCCATGCCGTATTGTTTCAGCAGTTCATCGTGCTCCCGCAAATTCGACTCGGTGCGATGTTTCGCGAGCGCTGCGCTAATGTCGATGCCGGCCCTTGTCATCTCCCGACGCGCGGCAGGGTATCTCGCCGTGAAGTCCGCGAAGAAAGCCTCGCCGAGGAACGTAGGGAGGAGCCGCGAATCGACACTTTCGCGCCGAACAGCCATACGCTTGAGGACAAAGAAGACGTCGCCAGCGACTGTCTTCAAAGCGCGCTCATCGCCGCGCCGGCGGCTATCAAGGAATCCGGCCGCGATGTTGTCGAGCTGGCTTGTCAGCGAGAGCACTGTTGCGTGACTAAAGCTCGATCGAACGCGCTGCAGGCGTTCAAAGCCGAACTCGACGTATTTGATTCGGACTCGTCTGACTGAGCCGTCGCGAAGCGGGATGCCGATCGAGTCCGTGTAGCGCTCATAGCCTCGTGCTAAGGCCCAAGCCTTCACATTTTTCTTCGACTCCTGAGGGCAGAGAATTGAGATTCTGCTTGCTCGCCGCGCCGTAAAGCCGTGGTCGATTAGGGCGCCAAGCCCGCAAATTGCGTATGGCACGTGCTCGAGTGTCGCATGTATGATATTGAAGAGCTCCTTGAGTTCTGCAGGTTCCATGCTCGACATGCTCCATGGCACGTTTGAGTTGGCTGTTGCTGAGAGCCGGCCTTCCTTCATGATGCGTGGGCGCGACGCTGACTGTTCATTAGCAGGTCTGGCGGTGTGGGCGGACCAGTCGATGTCACGAACTGGGACCTCCAAGCCCAGATTAGCTCGAACTCTGGCGTTGTAGTGACCTGCACGACGCACCGAGCTTTTGGGCCGTGAGCGCTCCCGAGGGAAGCAGCAAGCCGTCAGGAAACTGAAGAAGTTGGAAGTCATCTGAATACACTGGATGGCGATTGTGTGAACGGGGAACTTACTATTAGACTGTATCGGCGCCAATTATGTGTAATTGTAAATCTTATTGGTATAACGATGAAAATAGAGATGCCTCGGAGCGAAAAGACGATTATTTGTAGAAGAGGCATTTTTGTCGACGTAAAACAGTGTCCTTCTTTGTAATATTCACGCTGAACCAAATCTTTGAGTGGAAACAAAGCCTTACAATGACTTCCTTACCACACAATGAGCATTGTATTCGAAGTCGAAAGTGACCATTATGATGGCATAGAGACTTCCACCAAGACGAAACTGATGGAGTTCGGGGGTAGACATTTCGGTCTATTAGATCAATCTAGCGCCATGAGAGAATGTATAGTGATGCAGCAAATGTTGTTAGGTGTAACACTCAGCTTGAAAGCAAGTCATCATTGTCTTTTGAGACCAGATCCCGCTAGCCCGTTCCAACGCCTATGATACATAGCCACCGGCCAAAGCCGTAATGCAATTACCTCAGCCTATGTACACTCACAGCTCCTCATCATCGTCCTCGTCCTCGTCCATATGGTCGCCATTAGCTTGACCATTGGAAGTGGAGTCCTTTTTCGGCATTGTGGCTTCCTTATCGATCATCTGTCGAGATACAGACACAATATTATCCTCAATCAGCTGCTGGCCGACGTCTTCCAAGTGTTTCTTCGGGTCGAGCTTGCCAACGTAGCGAGTCTTGAGCTGATCCTTAGTCAGCTCAGTCTCCTCCTTGACTCTCTTCTCGTAACCCTCGGCCAGCGTGACCAATTTCTTGAAGTGATCCTTGTTGCGCTCGCCTTCGTGCCGGAAGTCCTCCATCTCCAACGCCTCGGTCCAAACATGCTTATGAAGGTTCATGAGCATATTCTCCTCCAAGGCTGTCTTTCGATAATTGATTCCAATCGAGTAGTAGTGTCGGTTGAGACCGTGGATGAGAGCTTGTATAGATGGCTTGTTCAGATGGCCCAAGTTGGATGTACTCTGTCTCGGCTCCTGACCGAGCATCAGAGACTGTGGGTTGATAAGTCTGAATGCATCGATGACGACCTTGCCCTTAACGGACTGTATGGGGTCGACGACGACGGCGACGGCGCGGGGCGTCAGCTGTTCGAAGGACTGTTGAGTGTTTATATCGACCGAAGAGAGCCAGCAACCGAAGCCGGGGTGGGAGTGATACCAGCCGACGACCGATTCGGGTCTATGATGATGCATTAGAGTGAGACGAGCATCAGGGAAATGTAGGTCGCTTACCTTCCGGTTTGTGTTAACATGTCCATCATCTTCTGCTGGAAAACAGGGTCGACGGCCTCGACACTAACACCAGTACCGCTCTGGGGCATGGCAAAAACATCGACCACGCGGACTGTGAAGTCGTCGACGAACTCGCCCAGCATCAACCCCATGACTTCCATGGGCACACCCGCTCGGCCATGCCGTAACATCTTCAGCAACGCCAGGGAGGAGATGTAGACGGTCTCGGAGTTGTCTATCAGGTTCTGGTTATCCTGTTCATAGGTGCTCGTCAGTTCTCTGGACCATAGCCGTGACATGCTGGGACATGTCGCATACCGTTCCGGGCGTTGCTCCCAAGCCGCCCATGCCTGTGGCACCCGCGAGCATGCGGTTCAACCGGTCCATGTTGGCAGATCGGCGGGATTTCTCGGGGTACGTGAGGTCGTGAAATGGCCAACTATCAAGCGCCAGTAGAGATTGTGGAAGGTTGGCGCAGGATGCTGGGTGGACAGTTGGAACTGGGTGTAGTTGGGCTAGTTGTTTGTGAACTGAAGTTGATCTGGATTGAAGATGCACAGCTGTAGGTACAGGTCCCGTATTACCTACAGGGTATGGGTGGTGGGTGAGAGAGCTTGGCGTGACGAAACCCGGGTCTGCCTACAGGCGGTTATCTAATCCTTGCAGTGGTCGATAATACCGGGTAGAGGTACCTGAATTTGCATGTTAAAAAGCACAGAAACGATGTACCCGCCTCGGCTAGCGCTACCAGCCGCGAAACACGAGAACTAAATATGCCCCGCATGTATATGCAACTATCGAGCTCTGGCTGTCTTATCTTATCACTGGTCTTGCCTAGGTATCACTTTGGCTATATTTTTCTTTGCGACAAACTTCCAAGCTACAACTCTGCAGCGATAGAGGTGACGGCATCACACAAATCGGAGGCGCGTGGTGTTTAGTTACATCCGTCCAACCATCATGGATGTGCTCAAGATTCTGTCTCGCGGCGCTAAAAAGTCGTCCTCCAATCAACCTTTCGAATTCAAACCTGCTCCCAGGGTCCAGAATCCTCAGCTGTACCACGACAAGAAACTCAAGCGGAAAAGAGACGACCAGGACATACAATTCGGGAAAGACCACGATGAGACCGAAGATCCGACACTTGACTTCTTTGCCTCTCGAGAATCCAAGCAAGCAAAGCCCACTGCGCAGCCAACCGTAGTTCAATTGCCCAAGGAAGAGCCCCAACCTGAACCCGAGTCTTCACTTCTCGACGATGCCGACGTTCGACAAGTCCTACGATCACATCGCCTAAAGTTTACTCTACTGTCGGATCATGTGGATCAGAGAGCCAAAATCACAAAATCAAAGAAGAAGAAGAAGGAAGTCCCCAAGGTCAAAGCTAAGGATGCGAAGAAAGTCCTCTTTCCTCAACCCTTGGTCTCATTCACGCAACTGCGGACGACGTGGAAGTTGTCTCACCGCTTAGAAGAGAACTTGGCGAATCAGGGCTATCGAATACCTACTGAGGTGCAACTCGGCTCTCTTCCCCTTTTGATCAGTCCTGAGAAGGCCATCCCTGCTGCAGCGACCGTCGAGCTAGGCGTAGAACCGAAAGATGGCATCCACTTTCTCGCAGTGGCGCCTACGGGTAGTGGAAAAACCCTGGCGTTCCTGATTCCCGCCATCAACGATGTGCTGCGGCGAAGGGCTGCGACTACAAAGGACCGCGTATTGGAAACAATCGTCGTGGTCCCTACAAGAGAACTCGCAGAGCAGATTACTAATGAGGGGCGGAAACTCACGAAAAATACCGGGGTTAAGATTGTAATGATGAAACGGGGAATGAAACTACCAGCTGAGGGCCGGGCGGAGAATGAGATCAACGAAGAGTCGAGCTCGGAAGCTGATGATGATGACGATAGCTCTGCTGGGAGCCACTCCGACGAAAATGATGAAGCAGAAGCGAAAACTCTCACAAAAGCTGATATCTTAATTACAACACCTTTGCTATTAGGAAACTTCTTGAAGTCCCGAACGCTACCTACTGTTCGATCATTAATCCTGGATGAGGGAGATGTCCTTCTCGAACAGCGGTTTCTGGAGCAAACGTTGAAAATATGGTCCGCTTGCGTCAATCCTTTTGTGCGTTTAAGATGTTTTTCTGCCACGATGGGAGCACATATCGAAGAACTGATATCAAATCAACTGAGCAAACGAGATCTCGTTGATCGCGGAGTCCCCCTCGTACGTCTCGTGGTCGGTTTAAAGGACACGGCCGTCCCGAGCATCGGCCACAAACTAGTCTACTGCGCATCTGAACAAGGCAAACTCTTCGCTCTACGTCAAATACTTCACCCCCAATCGTCAAGTGCCTCAGTGCCGCACATGAACCTTCCGATTCTTGTATTTACGCAAACCATCGAACGCGCCACAGCCCTACACGGCGAACTCATGTTCGACTTTCCGGTGGAGGCTGGCGGACCATCTCGTATTGCCACGCTTCACTCTTCACTCTCTGACTCTGCTCGTTCGGATATTGTACGAAGATTCAGGTCTGGCGAGATCTGGGCTTTAATAACCACTGACCTCCTCATGAGAGGCCTAGACTTCAGGGGGGTATCCGGGGTCGTAAACTACGATGTCCCCACTTCGACTGCTGCATACGTCCATCGAGTCGGGCGGACAGGACGAGCAGGAGAACAGGGGATTGCATGCACGCTCTACACCAATGACGACGTCCCGTATCTTAAGAGTATTGCAAATGTCATTACTCAAAGTGAGAAACAAGCTGGGAAGACTGATGATGGGGGTGTCCCCAAATGGCTTCTCGATTCGCTGCCCAAAATCAGCAAAGAGGACAAGAAGAAGCTCAAGCAACGTGGCATCGAATCGCGGCGTGGAAATGCAAGTAAAATTACAACAAAAAGTGCCTGGGAGAGGCGGAAGGAGAATAACAGGCGGGAGGCTATTGCCACTAGCAAAAGGAGAAAATTCCAAGGTCCTGATGATGATACCCAAGAACAAGAGAGTGATGATGAGGAGTGGGGTGGTCTCGATAATTGATTTGGTAGAGTTGACAAAGGAAACCTATCTCTGTGGAAGTCAAGATGTGCATCTGTTGGATGCTTCACGCTTTTACCTTGAAATGACCAATGATCAAGATGCGAAACCGTAACCACATGAAAATAAATCACTGTTTGCCTGAGGAATAATGCTGAGTGCATGATTTATTTATGCAGGTTACAGATTGTCCTAGATAAATTGTTCGTCCAGTCTGTCAGATGGTGGCTCCAAATGTGAATAATCATTCCAATCCGCAAAATAAAGATAGGATCCATTTCATTCATCTACTGCAGCATCGCATCCTAGTCCTCAGCCACTCAGTGGCTGTACTACTATCAACTTAGCCACCCCCTAATATTTTTCTGTTGCGAAAAGTAGCATTTCGAGCTGATCACTTTTGGAAGCTTATAATTTGATATAAACAACATTTCAGTAGGGAATACGAATGACCATCAAAGTCACAATAATTGAATTTCTTGTTCAGTAATAAATATGGCACAAGCCACTTTAACATTACTAGGTACATCATATATGCGAGTAGTGGATAATATTGACAAATGGGGAAAGAATATAATTAGCAGGACTGCTGAGAGTACCCCTCATGACATCTTTTGAGGGCAACGAAGTGGCACAGCACAGATTACTGGATGCCCGACGAAAAACTTTTCGGGTCCCTTTAGATCATTTATAGTAGTCGGTTAGGTGAAGACATTATGTGTAAATAGCCCATCGTATACATATTTCTATCTTTTTACCTTCACTTCAAAGAGGATCTGACGAGAATACAAGACGACAGAAAACGAAATACGGATTAGGGGTTCCACATATAATTTTCTGCGAAGTCGGCGTGACTCATCAACACTACTTAGTATTGATGGGCGTATTGACGAGATTCTATAATTAGCATATAGAGCTCTTCGAGTACCCAGTCTTCTTTTCTACAATCGTTTAGGAGATTGCAAGTGACGATGGCTGCGAATAACGATACTGGAAAGTTAAGCAGCGGTCCTGTTGCTGTGTACTTGGTTCCGTGGGACCCCGACTCCCAAGAACATGTCGACCGGATGAAGTTACAGCGAATTGCGTGTGGATGGAAGCTTGATCAAGTAGACAGTTGGAAAGATCCGCAGAGAAAAGGCCAAGTCGGCCTTCATTGGGTAGTAAGTGGCCGACTCAATCTATCTATCGGCTTCGAATGAAGATGTCAAATGCAGTGCTCAATCTCGCCATGGCGGCCGAGCAACGTTGGTCTATGTGATGACTTCAATTACCTGGGCTATGAACTGTATACTTATTAAGGAAAAGATGTCACGCAGTCGTTCTAACATGCGGTAGGTTCTTCATCCGGACCATCCTGATAGTCCGTCGCGGCTCAAAAGCCACTTTGCGGCCTATCCCAACGAGGCGGCCGCTCTCCGGGATAGTTGCAAGGTCATTCTAGGGCGTCCTCATAGACCTGATTCTCTTTCTCCATTTTTCCATCCTATTGGCCACATAGCGCTTGACTCGATCACTTATGTACCCGAACTAGAGACCAGCCTCTCAAACGGAGTTTTATCTCTCATGAACTTCTACATCTCAAGTGCATTACAGAGCCGTGGACTCGGCGGTGCCGCGATGGCCTATTGTGAAAAGTAGGTGTATTATAACTATACGGGATAGGTGATGGGGAATTTTCAGCATACTGACGTGTTGTCCACATAGAATGGCCAGGGAGGAGTTCGGCGCCAAGGCCATCACTTTGGAGACCATTGCGAATGAGGAGTGTCGAGTAGACAGTCCTCGACGAATCGCGTTGAAGCGGCCGCCACTCACCGTAAGTTTAGCATCCCACCGTAACTTTGAGACGACTTATTTTCGGGTTGGCTGATAGTTGGTTGGCAGGTCACTAACCAGGACTGGTATGAACGGCATGGCTATAGAGTTTACTTGCAGAGGAGCGCTGCTTGGGTTGATATAGATGAGACTGGGAAAGAGTGGCCTACTACAAGTTCATTGCTCCGCAAGGAGCTTGTATAAAAGAGTATATTGAAGACTGGAAAATTAAAATATTGAAGTATAATTCAATTTTATTTATTATAATTAATAAATTAAATAAAATAACCCAATAATTTTTGGGATGCGATGAAATCTTTTATATATACAAGGAAATCGTTTGCTCTACTTAGTCGTACCTCTTTCTCGTAACACTAAGGCACTTACTCTATGATTTTATTAATCTTGAAGTGAATTCCTCTATTGTGAGGGAATTCTTGCCTATGCTTACACTTCTTAAAGTAATTATCACTTGGGAAGTTAAACGATCATTAGATAATCAACGAAATTGTATTGCTTCAAAGAGTGTGTAGTGTGCGCATGTCAAACTAGGCGGTCCAGTATAGTTGCCTCCCATATTCTCATCTTATTCATCTGTTTCTCCAGTACTTCCCATCAGCTACCTGAGTGGCTCAGTCAGTCACTTACTGGGCACTCCCCTTCAATATAAAATGACAAACGGCCCGGCATTTCGTCCTTCAGTACAGGGAATGTCTTTAACTACGTCTGGTGACGCACCACATAAGAACTCCGCAACCGCGTAGTGGCAAAAATATCTTGTATAAATTATTGCACCGTCAAAGCCAGTGTTCCCTCGAAACCCACTCTTTCCACCCATACCTCGTAGAAGATGGACCATATCCAATCTCCCTCACATGGCAGCATTATCCAGCGGGGTTGTATAGTCACCGCTCAGTTCCTTTCGGCCCACGTTGACGTCAGCACCGTGCCTCAATAATAATGCCGCTAAGTTCATGTTTCCGGCCGAGGCAACGGTATGGAGAGCAGTATCAATAGCTGCTCCGCGTCTGATCAGGTTTTCGATGAATTCTAATGGTATACCTTGTTGACTGGCACCGTCGCAAGCAATTTCAAGCGGCGAACGGTAGCCGGAATACACCGGATTATCAACTTTGGCACGTTTATCAAGAAGTCGTTCTGCAATGGCCAGGCGACCAGTAGTGAGAGCTGTTAAGAGTGGTGTGTATCCGTCCACACTTTCGTCGACGTCTCTAGTAGCGTTAATTACTTGGAATATAAAATCATCATCTGCATGGCAATAGAGTAGTGACCGCAGAAGTGATACATGTGGTGCTTGATGAAGCGGTCTGTTAACTGGAGCATTTGCGTAAAAAAACGTCTTGAAAATCTCCACAGTTTCGTCCCGATATTTCCGACAACAAGGATCACGAAAGCACACTGACTCTAAGAGAGAATAGTTATCACGGGTGCTCTCGGTGTTGACTTCATTATCCAAAAGAAAATTGACTATGGCCACCCGGTCATCAGCAAAACTAATGAGAGCATCGCCTAACATACTTGAGCGGCAAGGAGAAGCTGGTCCCTCGATCTCAGTTGCAAGTGATAGGTTGGGCGAATGGTAGCCATAGTCGTAAGCAAATTTGGAATGAACTTGATAGTCTCTCGCAATCAAGAACTTGACCATATCTAGGCAGCAATTGTGAGAAATGGCGTAGTGAAGAGCATCGCGCCCGTCATCTCCAAATATTGGGGGAGCGCCCCAAGACCATGCCATATCGCAGACTTTAGCACAGGTCGCAAAGTTCTGTTGATACGCCCTTCTTAGAAATAGCAATATCAGGCCTCGACCATCTTTCTCAATTTGGGGACGAATTACCTCCACTAAAGAGAGCACAGCAGTCATGGATAACTTGCTGTCGCCAGTTCGGAAGGAGTTGACAATCTTATAATTCTGATAGAAAGACCTGGTAGCAGAATCCGTAAAGAAAAATTTATCCAGAATGGATAGAGGTCGAAACTATGATTTAATGTTTCCCAATAATCTTAAAATTTGATAGTGGGAACCCTGAGCCGCTCGCACTGCTGGATGCCAGCTTCTATGGTCGGATCGTGATTCCAGTTCATCCTCAATGCATTGGACATTGTGGTCCACGCCGAGTTGTAGTAGACAGCTCACAGTTTCTGAAAGACCACGGGCTGCAGCTTCGGAAATTGCGATTTGAAGAATCGCTGTTCTGTCTTTCCCATTTGGAAATGGCCGGCTGTCCAAATACTTTCGGAGATTTTCATGGCTTTGCTTTGCAGCCAGGCATATTCCTGCAACGGTGACTTCGGTCTCCATCTTGACACTTTTTTCAGAAAGTTTTGCTAATAAACTGATTGCTTCCGGGAGAACCACCCATACATAGTCAATGAGCCATGCTGCTTGACCTGGTACAAACCATCCCCAAGGGTTCGGTGGCGTTTTCCATCTGCAACTTTCGTGAATATCGACATATGACCCAGCGTCTAGCAGCGCGCATACACAATGCATAAGACTAGATGATGGTGGTCTTGTAAGCCGATAATAATTATGCCGAAGGTTGATAGAATACGACGGGGGAATGAATGCGGGCTCTCCGTCTCGAGAGAATGGTGGCTCATCGATACGCTCATCATAATGACTCCCAAATTGGAGTGCGGCGAACAATGGTGCGATGGTTGAGCTCTCTTCATCTTCGGCAAATGGTGGGTTGACGTTAGCCCCATGTTTGAGCAGAATCTTTATGATATCTAGGTCACACCCATATGCTGCCAGTGTCAACGGGGCGATCATATCATGGCCTATTCCCGCTGGTGCCATTATTTCAGGAACCTGGTCGTAGGGAACCGCTAGGTTCGGGTCTATACCATGTCTTTCCACCAAATCTGCGACCCTGTCCTTGGCTTTCATGTTAACGGCGTCGATCAAACACGATGATCTCCGCGTAATCCACCGGCCTTCATCTATAGACAGGCCGATCTCGACGAGAATCGAGTATGCCTGGGGCTTTCTAAGTCTGATCGACGACACATACAAACTATCCCAAACAGATTCTACTGTGGAGGATTTCATTGAAAAGAAGTGCTTCAATACGTGGAGCTCAGCCGAAAAACCTATCCAGTTAAGGTGAGGTTGAGCAATACTTGAGTGGACACCGTGACTGTCGTTATTATTTGATAAGAGAAAGCAAGATTGTGACAACAAGGCCAGATCAGAATGTTCTCTAAGTGATGGGGAAATTTCCAATGTCGAGACTGAAATACATCTTGCTATTTCAATTGTCTCTTCCATTGCGGTATTTGGCATGGCTGTTTTGCGAATTTAGCAGACTGGCACAAACTAGTTGGAGATATGGACGGCTTACTCTGCGTCATGAGAAAGGAAATGAATTCCGTGGAAGGTGACTGAACCCGCAAAGCGTTTATCATTTGACAGAGAACGGTAATATCGACTGCCGGAAGTGCCCTGATCATCGTACCTACGTTGCTTTGTGGCTTTGGAGAAGGTGTTCTGATCAAGATATTTTGACGCAAAGGAGACGGCAAGTCTATGCCGTAATCGGTCAGTGTGATTGATACGAAAGTACGACCAAAGATACTTACGATTCATCCTTATTTGATATTGGAGTACAGATCTTTTGGTGTACCTGCGAATCTCTTTCTCGACCTTCCTTGGCTCCTGGAGAGTATTACCGAGGTAAACAGAGCTTGGCTTCCCTTGCAGTCTCCTTTTTTCAACATGATATCCGATTGAACACCAATCAGAAGCCTTTAGGTTCTTGCGGAAGTGGAAACGGTCACGCAGGGTGGTTTCATAATCAATTAACCTATATGCGGACATTAGGAAAGAAAACGCTAAATGGAGGGGAAGTTACTGACGGAAATATTGGGAACCCATGCTCAGCTTCCATCCTCCGCTTCACAGTACTGAGAGTACAATTCCCCGAGAGAAATAGTTGTCTCAAGATCTCTCTGTTGGCGTCCCAAACGGTAAAATTCTTCTCCTCACCAGCGTACATGACCAGTGGTCTCGAAGAGAGCTGGCCTCTAGTTGATGAGGACATACTGGAAAAAGTGTAAAAGGTTTGATTGAACAAAGTTCTCAAGTTAGAGCTCAAGGGTCTAAGATCTAGTCTCTCCTAACGTTCTCAGATATTGAGCAAAATGGAGAGGAGAAGGCTGATGGATGTTATGATAAATAGTTTCGCATGTGACCCCTGTACTAGCTGATCAAAACCAACCCTCTTTCCGTTCATGACGCAAGCCATAAAGGTTAGATATAGCGTAACTGCAACATGATCTGGATTCTATCTGCGAATTGCACTTGGAGGCACTGCCACAAGTCACCGAAAGCACCAAAGTCTAGCCAATCCGGGGGCGCCGAGACTGATGTCCAAGCAGTGCGGCCTCCTATTGAAAATCCTACCCCATGATCCCTCATTATCGAGCTGGAGCCCGTCTGGCACTGCTAAACTTCAGGGCTTGATCCAGAATCTAGCCAATAGTTGATACCTATGAGTGGTCTGCGGCCTGCCTGGTCTACGTATCCGATAGCATCATATCGGAGTCATCGAATGCAACGTGGCGCAGTTACTTACATACGTAGCGATACAGATTCTAGCCAATACCTGATGCTTGTTGGCGTGGGGGCTGGGTGCTGCAAGAAACACTGTATGGAGGGGTTGTCGCGAGTATACATGATCGGCCCTTAGCGAATATCGTGCATGGATAGGCGTGACCGAATGCCCAAAACCTGACCTATACGCGTGGGTCAACTGAAAGGTGGTATCGCATACCGAGTAGAACCCAAAGTCTAACCATTGATAAGACTTAAGATAGCTGCATTCTTCTTGTACACTATATAGAAACATAGGGGATATTTGGGCTACAGTTCTTGCCTACTTTCAAGAAATATGTTAAAAATAAGATGAATGTGATGTTGGGTCTGTAGTAAGGCTGTTTCCTCTAGATCGTGGATACGAAGTTCGCTGAACCAGATGGTGTAGAAATGGCTATATAAAGTAAGCTAACCTAGGGTGTCAGAATTGAGGGTTAATTTAGATGGATTACCGCGGGCTAATACGTCAGGGGGTGAGCAGGGACTGCTCAACCCCTGTGAACCCGCGACGCTATTTATTAGTACACATCTCAGAGAGACAGCAAGACGCGCTCTCAACAACAATACAACAATTTACACCCTCAATTGACTGGCTCGCTTATTCTGACATAGGGTCTCACGGCCCACCCCATCACGGACCACCCAAATGACGCGTTTTCTCCCAGCCACCTATTTCTTCGTCTATATAATAACTCAACAACCATTTGACTTTAAAAGCTCTTTTTTTTTTCAATTTATTTGTTTTTAACTGCTTTTTCTCACGATGCCTTTAATTGACCGAGAATACCGCGCGCTTGCAGCAGTACACAACACTAAACTTAAAATGTTATAACGAGCAGCCGCCAAAAAGTGGGCTATACCCTGCAGCTATTTACGCCGCCGCATTAAAGGTATTTTAACCTAAAAAAAGGCATATCAACTGCTTTAAGCTTTGTTTATTAAATTTAAAGCTTAATTAATTTATTAAGCAGTTAGCTAAGCTAAACTAGGCTTTGCGCTTATTATAATCACTTTTAGGCATATAGTTAAACAGCTATTTTAAGCTTTAAACAACTTTGCTATATTAAGCAAACAGTAGTATACGCGTTTTTTAGCTTAAAATAAAGCAGTTAAATTAGTTAAAATTAAAATAATTAATTATAAATATATTAATAGTATAACTGCAGTTTATATTAATATTTTTTTTAATTGCTTTAATACGTTTAAAGTTTAAATTATTTTTTAAGCATGTTAATATAATATTAATAAAATAAAAGTTAGCTAAAGCACTAAAAAAAGCTATTAAAATATTGTTAAAGCTTTTATACGCTAAGCTTTAAAATATAACGTTAAAAAAAGCAAATAAATAACTTATATTAAATATATAAATAATTTTAATAATATTTTTTTTTATTAATTATTTTAAAAAATGTTTATATTTAATAATAATAATTATTTAAAAATTAACAATTTAATTATTTAATTATTTATTTAATAAATAAACAAATAATTTTATTATGTTAAATTAGCTTTAAAACATTTTTATATTATATATTTAAGCTTTTTATAATAACTTTTAAATAGTTTTAATATATAATAATTATAAAAATTATATAAACAATAAATTTTTATTAATTTGTTTATAAAACAAAATATAGCTTATTTTTTATAAGCTTTATTATAGTTATATTATTTAGCTATTAAATGTAAAAATTTTTAGCTTATTAAAAAAATGTAACAAACCGTTAGTTTGTAAAGGCGTTAATACTTGAAGCTCCGCGTATCGGATTATGCCTAAGGTGCAAACGTTATACGGTTGGGTTATAACTAAGTGGTTGTTAAAAGATTACTTTCACACAGCTATTTTAAAAAGTTGCTATATGCTTAGATTGAATTGTGAAGTAAAAACTACAACTAAATATATAGAAAATGTTGGTTTTTTATATAAACAGTTTTTTTTTTACTAATTTTTTATGTTTTTTGTGGCTCACCGGCTCACCTCTAGTAATCTAGTAATTTAATGGCTTTTTAGCTCACCTTTTATAATCCAGTGATTTAGTGGCTTTTTGGCTTACCTCCTGTAATCTAGTGATTTATTACGTAATTTTTACCTTTTATAGTTGTAGCTTATCTTTTGGTTTAACTATTTGTTATTTATTAAGTTATAGCCACTTTAATTTTAATTAATAAGTTTTAATTTTTATTAGTTTATAATATTATCTTTTTATTTTTTATATTATTATTCTTAATAATTTTAATAAATATTTATTTTTTAAATAAGTTATTTTTTTTTATTTTTTTTATGTAATGTTTAACTATATTAAAAAATGCGCCCGCTTTTTTAAAGCCAAGCAATGTGTTACGCTTGCATTTTTAATTAATAAAAAAAGCTACAAAATCATAGCTTGTTTGTTGTGCAAAAGTTATAAGTAAAAGTGCAAAATAATAGATAAGGTGTTTTATTGCAAAAAGTGTGTGCATTGTGAACGCTTGTATAATAAGTCTGGTATTTTTATTACTATAGTAAATAATTTCTTAAAAGAGTTTAATTGTTTGGCCTAAAAAGAACAACGGGCTAAATAGCAATTTTCCGATGCCTTTTTTCATTTTAAAAAGATTTATTAGCAGTAGGCCTTTTACCGGGTTAAAAATACTGCTTTAGTTAACAACAGTTTGCGTTTTTTTAACAAATTAAAAAAGTTAAAACATAAAAAATCTAAAGCAGTAGCTTTAGCACAAGCTGCTAAAGCTATAAAGATTATTAATTAAAATGCCTTAAATTTCTTTTTTTTAGTTAACCCCGCTTTTTTAGCGTTAATTAGTTAAAATGCTAGCAGTAAAATAAATTAACTATTTAAATTATATTTTTTAAATTTTTTTTAAATTTTTATATGGTTTTTGCATATAAATATTTTTTTTACTTAACTAAATATTTATAGGTTTTATTGTTTTAACGTAAATTTAGTATTTTTTCGATGTTATATATATTTTTATTTAGTTTAACTTTTAGTTTTGTTTAAAGTTTAGCGTTTTTTAATGCTGATTTAAAAAAAAAAATATAAAACTTTAGCCAAATCTTAGCTTTTTTTAATAATTTAAATTAATAATTAGTTTTTAAAATAACTTTTTTAATTTTAAATAGTTTAATTTATTTAAAGTCAAGCTTATTGCTTAATTGTTTTATTTTGATATTATGCCTTAAAAAATACACTTTGTTTTTTTTCTCTAAAGTTAACTTTAACAACCTGTGTTTATTATTATAAGCTTTTATACGGTCTTGTAAAAATACTAGTTTATTTTGTAGTTTTTATTGTAAACCTATGATTTTCTTTGTTTATATTTCTGTTTTAAGCGCTGTTATACTATTAATTGCAGTTTAATTTACTTTTAAATTAAATTTATAGTTTGCTATGAATGGAAATATCTTTATTAACTTATTGTTAAAACTATTGTAAGCATACTCCGCTATAAGCAAAAGCTTAACCCAATTGTTTTATTATTTATTAAAGTAGCAGCATAAATACTGCTTTAAAGTTTAATTAAGTTTTTTTATTTGTTTATTTATTTGTAAATAATAAGCCATAAATAACCGGTGCTTAATACTTAATGCTTTTATTAATAATTAATAAAACTTAAAAACTATAGTTGTTTTTTTATTTATAACTGCTTTTTTTAAAATTTCATGTTTATTAAAAATATGTTTAATTATTATATAGGCCAAATCTTTTACCGTATTTAATTTTAAATATAATATAAAATATCCATACTTTGTGAGTTTTTTCATAATAACTAGTATTAAGTTGTAAAATACTCCTATTATTAGTTTCTTTAATTTAGGTAGCTTGACAATAAAATCAAATGCAATAAATTTCCAAGCTTTGTTTAGTATTTGCTTTGGTTATAGCAATTTATATGGTTTGTGTTAAAGTGCTTTGCTTTTTTTACATAGAATATATTCTTAAACTATTTTTTTTATAATATTTTTAAGTTTTTTGTATTTATAGTTTTTTTGTACTTATGACAGTGTTTTATACACTTTTTAATGTCCTGCTAATGGATATTTATATATTGCTTTTATTAGTTTTTTAATTGTAAGTTGTTGTTTAAAATTTAAATATATCTTTTTATTCTTGTTTTTGCTTTGCTTAAAAGTTAGTAGTATATTAGTTAATAATAGTAGTGCTTATAAAATTATTCCATAGTTTTTTTATAATTGTTTAGTTTATTTATTATAATTAAATAAAGTTATAGCCGCAAGTGTGATTTTTTGTTAGGTTTTTTTTAATAATATTTAGCTTTTTATTTCCGGTTTTTTATAGTTGTTTTATTAATTTAAAATGTTTGCTGTTATATTTTTTTTTTTTAATGTAAAAAATAATAAAGTTAAACTAAAATAAAAACTTTGCTTATTTAATTTATTGTTTGTTTAACACTTTTATTGTTATAAACGTAGTTAAAATTTTATAATTAATATATATTTTAACTAGTTTTTTAAGTTTATAAAGGTAATATTCCCATTTTTTAAATGCTTAAACAATAGCTATAAGCTTTTTGTCTAGTAATATATATTGCTCTGCTAGTCTTAAAAATCTTTTTAAAAAATAAGCCACTAGGTGTAATTTTCCATTTTTATTTTATTAACCTAGTTATTTGCCTATTGCTTTTTTATTAGCGTTAATTACTACTTTAAATTCCTTTTCTAAATTAAAAAGCTTTTAAACAGGCTTTTTTAAAATAAAAGCCTTAACCTTTTTAAAAAATTTGCTTTTTTTTTTTTTTTATTTAAAAGGATTATTTTTTTTTATTAGGTTTAAAAAAAGTTTGGCATATTTATTAAACCATTTAATAAAGCTTTAAACATAGTTTGTAAATTTTATAAACGCTTTTACATCGCTTACCGATTTAAGCACCGGCTAATTTTTTATTGCTAAAATTTTGGACTTTTGGATTTTTATTTTCTTTAAAATTATTGTAAATCTAAAAAAATCAACCTTTTATATATAAAATTTGCTTTTTTTAAGGTTTACTTTTAATTTGGCAATTTATAGTATATTTAACATTTTTTTAACGTGTTTTTAATATTTTTTAAAATTTTTTAAATATATTAAAATATTGTTTAAATATATTATTACAAATATATTGATAAATTTGTATAAAGTGTGTATTATTTGCGCCTAAAATGTTGCTAAAGCATTAGTAAGTCTAAAAAACATTACCAAAAATTTATATAATTTATATTGTGTGCAAAATGCTGTTTTCCACTTATTATTTAATGTTATTTTTGTTTAATTATATATGTTTAATAGGTTAAATGCTATAAATTATTAATTTTAGGTATTAATTTTACAAATTTAACTGTTTTAAAGTTTACGTTTTAATAATTAATTATTAATTTCTAATATTGTTTTCCGTTTTTACTAGTTTTACATAATACCTAAAGTACCGGTAATTTTGCTAATAATTTTAAAAATTAAATAAATTTTTTTTTTAAATTTCTTTTGAGAAATTTTTGTAATTTTTTTAATTGTTTTTTATTTATATAATATAATAAAAATAATTATAATTTAGCTTTTTTTTTAAGCAGAATTTTATAGTTTTATAAACTATGCTTTAGTAATTTATTATATGTTTTGCTAAACATATTGTTATAATTTTAATATTTTGTTAATATTTTATTATTAAATATAAGCTTGGACTTTTTAATTATTATATAAATTTGCAATAATAGTTTAATAAAATTACTTAATACTTATATTTTAAGTTTTTTATTAGCTAATTTTTTTTTAATATATTTTATTAAAGTTAGCTTATTTTTTAGTTTACTTTAAAATTGCTTTTTTATAACCAAGGTATTTTTAAAATAACATTATGCTTAAATATTTTTATAATATTAAGCATAAATTGTTTTTTGTGTTTAAAAATGTTAAAAAAAAGTTCTATAGTTTTTTTTAAAACTATTTTATTTTTATATGCAATAAAACTTTTATTAACAGTTAAAAATAAATAAAAGTTGTTTTTAAGCTTTATTAATATATTTAACCGCTTAATAATTTATAAAAAAATAAAGCTTGCTTAAGCTTTTATATTTATAAGCATTTATAGCTTATGTTTTTAATATACTAGATTAATTTTAATATATTTGCTTTTATTAGCTATTATAACATAAAGCTTTTTAAGTTTTCCTAAAAATAATTGTTAATTTATTATAACTGCTTATTATTATTTTTTAACTAATTTTGGCTAGTTGTTACCCGTGTTAACATATTGTTAAATTATTTAACTACATTTATTGCTGCTTAAAACTTTTTAAAGTATACTAATATATGTTTATTTAAATAATACCTCATTTTTTTATTTTTTACTTTTTAAATAGTAAAAGGTTTTTTATTTTTATAAAAGTTTGTTATATTTTTAAAAAGTTTTTTAATAAGATTTATTTGTTTTATTGCTACTAAAGTTAGTTTTTATTTAGTTAAAACTTTTTTAAGCTTTTAAGTAATTTTTTTAAGCATTAATTGTTTTTAGTTAATTTATTGCGTTTATTTTATTATTTTGCGTAACTTTGTTGCTTTTTATTATGCATAGATCTTGCATTTGTTATTGGTACAATCCTTTAGTTATAAGATTTATTGCAAGCATTTTGTAAGCTACTATAAGTCCTCCGCAAATACTGCAAATTCTTAAAGGTTTTAATATATTAATATTACCTTTTTTTATTTGCTTTGTATAAAAGTTATATTATAGGTTTTTTATTTAGTTGTTTTAAAAATTATATATATTATAGTTTTTTTTGCAAATAAATAATGCATTAATATGTTATACAGCATATTTATAAAATTTATTTGTGTTTTTTATATTTTGGTATTAATTTTGCCGGTTTTTAACTTATTATAACCTTACTATAATAATATCCTTTATTAATAAGCTTGGTAGCTAAACTAAGTTAATTACTGGTGTTTGTTTTAGCTTTTATTATAAATACTAGGTTATACTGCTATATATTGTTTAAAAATGGCTATATTTTTATGTTATTTTTAGCTTTTAGCGTATTAACTGTTGCTATTTTAGCTTTTTTTATTTGAGATTTTTATACGTTTAATATTTTGCTAATGCATTTTTTTTGTTAAATAAATTTTGCTACAAAATTTTTTAACTATTTTTATTTAAATTAGTAGTTATATTTAATATAGCTGCACATATGTTCTTTTAAATAAGATTTCCTTTTAAGCTATTTTTGGTATTTATATGTTAGGTTTTTAACTTTATTTTATATAAAATCTTTTTTTAGTTTAATGTTTTCTTAATTATTTTTGTTGTTATTAATTTAAATAGGATTTTTTTAAAAAGCTATATTTTTTTTAGTTTTTTTATTAATGTTTATATTATATTTTTAACAATTAATAAAGTTGCAAATATATTTGTTTTGTTTTATTTATTTTAATTGTTTTGTAAAAAAGTGTTTTAAATACATTTGTTTTTTTTTTTTTACACATGTTGCAATATGGCACTTTTTTTATATGTTATTGCTATAGTTAACTTTACTAATTGTTAATTTTTAGCATAGCAATTGTTATAAATAAAGCCTGCTTTGCTTTTTTAAATTGTTGCTTTTTTTTAGGCTTATTGTAAGCCTGGGCATAATATCCTTTTAAATTACAGTTATAACACTTAACCTTGCTTAAGTTTTGCTTTTTTTTTGTTGCATCAAGTTTTATAAGTCCTACATAAATACCTAATGCTATTAATTTTATGGTTTGTTTTCTTTTTATGTTAAATATTTGTTAGGTTTATTGTTTTTTTTATAAACATTGTTTATATAACCAGTTGTTAATCTTTATTACGTTAGCAATATAGGTTTTAAAATTGCTAGGTTGTTTATTTTTATATAACTTATTTTTTACCTCGTTTTTTAACCCTTAATAAAAAGCCGTTATTAAGGCGTTACTATTAATTTATGTTGTTTTAGCTATTGTTTTTTAAAATTCCACTGCATACTTATAAACAGCCTTTGTTTGAAATATTAAAAGCAGCTTTTTTTCTGCTTGTTTTTTTTCCTCTGGATTTCCATACATGTTGGTTAACGCTATTTTAAACCCTTTATAAAATTTAAATGCTATTTTAATCTTTTTGTTAATATTATTAATATTATTATTTTTTATATAATTATTTATTATAAGTTAAAACTATTTTAATATATTGCTAGTAAAAAATCCTATAGCTATTATTACTTTGTTTTTATTTAATAAAAAACTATTGTTGTAATATTATAAATAAGCTTTTGCTTAAATTAAAAATTCCTTTAATTATTTTTAATTACTATTAAACTTAATTAGCTTAACTAGTTTAAAAAGCTTAAGTTTTAGTAAGTTTATAACCTACGCTTTTAACTATTGATTTTGTTGTTTTAACTGTTTGATTTTGTTTTGTAAATGCGTTAAGGAACTTTGCACCATTACGGGTGTTAGTTTAGGCTGCTGCGAAAACATTGTAACCGTACATAGTTGTTTCCTAAACACTAAATAAGTTTAACAATTTAAAATATAACAAATTGTTAATTTATAAAAGCGTTAATATTTAAAGCTTTGCGTATTAAATTATGTTTAAAGTGCAAATGTTGTATAGTTGGGTTATAATTAAATAATTATTAAAAGATTACTTTTACACAGCTATTTTAAAAAATTGCTATATGTTTAAATTAAATTGTGAAATAAAAATTATAACTAAATACATAGAAAATATTAATCTTTTATATAAACAGTCCTTTTTTTACCAATTTTTCATGTTTTTTATGGCTTACCGGCTTATCTTTAGTAATGTAGTAATTTAATAGCTTTTTGGCTTACCTTTTATAATTTAATAATCTAGTGGCTCTTTGGCTCACCTCCTGTAATCCAGTGATTTATCACGTGACTTTTACCTCTTATAATTGTAGCTTGTCTCCTGGTTTAATTATTTGTTATTCATTGGGTTATAGCCACCTTGGTTTTAATTAACAGGTCTTGGTTTTTATTGGTTTATAACAAAACAAAATTAAAAAACCAATTTAAATTTTTATTAAACATTTGTTTTAGCATTAAAGCTTTAAAAATAAATATATTAATAGCTTATTATAAAGCAAAAGTTATTATTTTAACTTTTAATATAATTAAATAAGCTTAAAAAACAGTTAAAATATAGCTATAAAACCATTAAAAAGCGTTAAAGTTAAAATATATTATTTTTTACAATAAAAGCGTTTTAAATATATAACCACTAAATTTATTAAAAATTGTTATAAACCAACAATAAGATGGCCTGTTAAAAAACCCAAGGTGACCAAAAGACCTAATAAAGCGCACTGGGCTGGACTAAAAGATAAGCCACAGCATAGGTGTGGTTACATAATACGCAGCTCTGTGAAAACCAAGAGCAAGGCGCTTTTGGTGCTTTAAGAGCTAATAAAGCAAGCGCTTTAAATGCTTTTAAAGCAGATAAAGCAACAATAAAATTAGTAAAAAAAGAACTGCTTATATAATAAACCAACGTTTTTTATATATTTAGTTATAGTTTTTACTTTACAATTTAATTTAAGCATATAGCAACTTTTTAAAATAGCTGTATAAGAGCAATTTTAATTACTTAGTAACTATGCAACAATAATTACTACTTGTTATACCTTTTAGCACAATTTACATAGGAGCTTTAAGTATACTACGCTTAATAAATCTAAGGTTTGTTACATTTTAAATTGTTTAACTACTTAGTGTTTAGAAAACAACACAATGGTTATTACAATGCTATGTTTACTTTATAACAAGCATAAGCAAATAATAAATTTAAGTTGTTTAAAGCTTAGTATAATTACATAAAAGCTTAAATTGTTAATTTAAAGTTTTAGCTTAAACAAACTGCGGATAATATAAACAACAATATATAAATTTTTATTAATGTAAAATAATAGCAAAAAAAAACTATTAAACTTTTAAAGCAAAAAATGATAAGATTTAACGGCTAATTATAAGTTAAAGCAGCCAAGTTTAAACCTAATAAATTAGCACAATTTAATAAAACGCAAAGTTAACTAAATAGGTTTTTAATTTAAATTTAAGCTTACGTGCGCTATTATAAGCAAGAAATGCCCAATGGATTAAAATAAGTGCTATGTGCAATAGGATTTTTAACCGGAAATGCTATAAAATGGTTTTAACTTATTATATACAATTATATAAATGTTAAAAAAAAAATCAACAAATAAAAACTAAAGAGGCTTTTGCAAGTTTGGCAAGGTTTGAAAAAATGTTGACCAAAATGTATAAAAACCCGGAGAAACAAAGATAAGCGGAACAAAAATTGTTAAATATGCAATAAATAAAACTAGCATATAAATATGCTATGAAATTCCAAAAGCAGCTTGGCAAAATTTTATAAAATAATAAAAAAAACATTATAATTATTTTTTATAAAGGATTTAAAAATAAGGTTTAAAATAACTTTTACTAAAAAAAATAACTAGAAATTTTAAAAGAATATGTTGCAAAAGCAATTAAAATTAACAACCGATTGTTTAAACAAAAAATGCAAAAAAAACAGCGAAACTAAGGACCACCACAAGTAGCCAATATAAAAAAGGCAAAAACCCTAGGTTTTACAGCCTTTAGTACTCACGCAAAACCTATGAAACTTGATGCAACAACTAAAAAATAAAACCTAGGCAAAGTTAAGTGCTATAACTGCAATTAGAAAAAACACTACGTAAAAAGTTGCAATAAGCCCAAAAAAAAACAAAAGCTTGGAAAGGCAAAACAGGCTTTATTTATAACTATTGCCATATTAAAGATTAGCAACCAATAGAGTTAACTATAGTAATAACATGTAAAAAAAGTGCCATATTGCAACATGTGCAAAAAAAAAGGACAAGTGTATTTAAAGCACCTTTTTACAAAGCAATTAAAAAAAGCAAAACAAAACAAATATATTTGCAACTTTATTAATTGCTAAAAGCATAATATAAGCATTAATAATAAAACCAAAAAAAATATAACTTTTTAAGAAAATTTTATTTAAACTAATAATAATAAAAATAATTAAAAAAATATTAAACTAAAAAAAATTTTTATATAAAATAAGGTTAAAAACTTAATATATAAATACTAAAAATAGCTTAAAAAAAATCTTATTTAAAAGAACATACGTGCAGCTATACTAAATACAACTATTAATTTAAATAAAAATAATTAAAAAACTTTATAGCAAAATCTATTTAATAAAAAAAATGCTTTAGCAAAATATTAAACATATAAAAATTTTAAATAAAAAAAGCTAAAATAGCAACAATTAATATGCTAAAAGTTAAAAATAACATGAAAGTATGGCTATTTTTGGATAATATATAGCAGTACAACCTAGCACTTATAATAAAAGCTAAAATAAATACCAGCAATTAATTTAGTTTAGTTACCGAGCTTATTGCCAAAAAACATTATTATAGCAAAGTTATAATAAGTTAAAAATCGGCAAAATTAATATTAAAAAATAAAAAACACAAATAAATTTTATAAATGTGCTATATAACATATCAATGTATAATTTATTTGCAGGAAAAACTATAATATATGTAGTTTTTAAAACAACTAAACAAAAAACCTATAATATAAGCTTTATATAAAGCAAATAAAAAAAAGGTAACACTAGTATACTAAAACCCTTAAAGATTTGCAGTATTTGCAAAGGACCTATAGTAGCCCACGGAATACTTGCAGCAAATCCTACAACTAAAAAATTGCACCAATAATAAATATAAGATCTATGCATAGTAAAAAGCAACAAAATTATATAAAACAATAAAATAAACGCAATAAATTGGCCTAAACCAACTAATGTTTAAAGAAAAAAAGCCTAAAAAGGCTATAAATAAACAGCAACTTATTAAAAGTTTATTTAAAAATATAATTAACTTTTATAAAAACAAAAAACCTATTACTATTTAAGAAATAAAAAGTGAAATAATAAGGAACTACTTTAATAAAAATATATTAATATGCTTTAAGAAATCTTAAGCAGCAATTAATACAGCTAAATAATTTAACAATATGCTAACATAAGCAATAACTAGTTAAAATTAGTTAAAAAACAATAATAAGCAGTTATAACAAATCAACAACTATTTTTAAAAAAACCCAAAAGGCTTTGTGCCATAATAGCTAAAAAAAGCAAACATATTAAAATTAATTTAATATATTAAAAACATAAGCTATAAGCGCTTATAAATACAAAAGCTCAGGCAAGCTTTATTTTTTTACAAGTTATTAAGCGGTTAAACATACCAATAAGGCTTAAAAACAACCTTTACTTATTTTTAACTATTAATAGAAATTCCATTACGTATAAAAACAAAGTAGTTTTAAAAAAAACTGCAGAACTTTTTTTTAACATTTTTAAACACAAAAAACAACTTGTGCTTAATATTATAAAAATACCTTGGTTATAAAAAAGCAATCCTAAAGTAAATTAAAAAACAAGCTAACTTTAGTAAAATATACCAAAAAAAAAATTAGCCAATAAAAAACCTAAAATATAAGTATTAAATAATTTTATTAAACCATTATTGCAAATTTGCATAATAATTAAAAAGTCCAAGCTTATACTTAACAATAAAATACCAAAAGAATATCGAAATTACGGCAACATGTTTAGTAAAACATATAATAAATTACTAAAGCATGGTTTATGAAACCATAAAATTCCGCTTAAGAAAAAAGCTGAATTATAATCATTTTTATTATATTATATAAATAAAAAACAACTAAAAAAACTACAAAAATTTTTCAAAAAAAATTTAAAGAAAGAATTTATCCGATTTTTAAAATTACCAGCAGGATTACCGGTACTTTAAGTACTACGCAAAACCAATAAAAACAAAAAATAATGTTAAAAATTAGTAGTAAACTACTAAAACGTAAACTTTAAAATAATTAAATTTGTAAAACTAATACCTAAAATTAATAATTTATAAAATAAATTAGTGCACGCAAAATAGTTTATAATATTTAATTTACCAAACGCATATAATTAAACAAAAATAACATTAGGCAATAAGTAGAAAACGGCATTTTGTATATAATATAAACTATATAAATCTTTAGTAATGCCTTTTAAATTTACCAATGCTTTAGCAACCTTTTAAGCATAAATAACATATATTTTACGCAAATTTATCAATATATTTGTAATAATATATTTAAACAATATTTTAATATACTCCGAAAATTTTAAAAAACATTAAAAGCACGTTAAAAAAGTGCTAAACGTATTATAAGTTGCCAAGTTAAAAGTAAACCTTAAAAAAAGCAAATTTTATACACAAAAGGTTAATTTTTTTAAATTTATAATAACTCCAAAGAAAATAAAAATCTAAAAGTTTAAAATTTTAGCAATAAAAAATTAGCCGGTATTTAAATCGGTAAATAATATAAAAGCATTTATGAAATTTACAAATTATATCTAAAGCTTTATTAAATAGTTTAGTAAACACGCTAAACCTTTTTTAAACTTAATAAAAAAAAACAATCCCTTTAAATAGGAAAAAAAAAAAAGCAAATCTTTTAAAAAAGTAAAAGCTTTTATATTAAAAAAACCTATTTAAAAGCTTTTTAATTTAAACAAGAAATTTAAAATAATAGTTAACGCTAGTAAAAAAGCAATGGGCAAACAACTAGGTTAATAAAATAAAAATAAAAAATTGCACCTTATAACAAACCGTTAGTTTGTAAAGGCGTTAATATTTAAAGCTCCATATATTAAATCGTGCCTAGGGTGCAAACGTTATACAGTCGGGTCGTAACTAAATAGTCGTTAAAAGATTACTCTCACACAGCTATTCTAAAAAGTCGCTGTATGCTTAAATTAAATTATGAAGTAAAAACTACAACTAAATACATAAAAAACGTTGGTTTATTATATAAACAGTTTTTCTTTTACCAATTCCCTTAGTGAGTGTTTTTACTTAGCTTACTGGTTTACTTGGCTCACTTCTAAAGTGAGCTCATTTATAGAGTGATTTACGGTGAGTTGTTACGTGACTTTCTTAATCGGGAACTGTGGCTTGTTTTCTGGTACAGTTTCTTTTTCTCGTTAATGCAATATTGCCGCTAGGCCTCTCCCAATGGTTTGCGCCCATGTTGGTTCGTAACATTATTCCCTTTCCCCCCGGTTATTGTCCTCAATAACAATTGGTTTAGGTGGTTAGTTCCCTTTTCTTTTTTTTTGTTCAACTTTTTTTTGGTGTTTGCTTGTTATGTCGTTCCGTAGCGCCTGTGAGCAACATTGTTTGGCTGATTATTTAAACGAGTTTGGTTTTTTGTTTAACCTATGTTTTTGCTGCTTTGAGACTAGTTGTGTTTGTTTAAAAGATTCCGATCGTAGTGCCCGCTGCTCCGTGTGCACTTGCTTGGGTTGTCTTTGCGCAATGTCTTTTTTTTTTAACGGTTTGGTTTGTGTAACCAAGAAACGTTGTTAGATACGTGAAAAGCGTAAGGCTGCCCGAGCGGAACTACAATTGTTTTGCCAAACAATAGAAAAGACTTAATTTTTCTTAATAAAAACTTAAAATGATATATTAACGCAGTTTGCTTAGTTAAAGCGATTGGAAAAGCAAGACGATATTTTTGCTTTTAAAGGTGCTAAATTTTTTTATTGTAGTTTCGATACTTTAAACAAAATAAAGGCATTTAAACGTAAGAAAAAGCGTTAAGGCGAGCTTTAATTTACTGCTAAAAAGGCCGTTAATATTGTTACTCCTAGCATTAATTAAGGTTTTTTTAGTTTGCTTTTTGCTTAAAAGGTTAACCTTGCTTTTTTAATATTAGCCGGTTAAGGTGTTATTAGTAAAACAGGTTAATTATTTGCTTTATATTTTTTAGGTTTTTTATAGGTTTTTAAATAGTTTTTATATATAAATATTTTTTTTATTTAATTAAATATTTGTAAATACCTTTATTTTAACGTAAATCTAGTATTTTCTTAATTTTATATAAATCTTTGTTTGGTTTAATTTTTAATTATGTTTAAAGTTCGGCGTTTTTTAATGCTGGTTTAAAAAAAAAAATATGAAATTTTAGCTATATTTTCGCCTTTTTAAATAGCTTAAGTTAATAATTAGTTTTTAAAATAACTTTTTTAATTTTAAATAATTTAATTTATTTAAAGTTAAGTTTATCGCTTGGTTGTTTTGTTTTAATGTTACGCCTTAAAAAATATATTTTGTTTTTTTTTTCTAAAGTTGGCTTTAATAACTTGTGCTTATTGCTATAAGCTTTTATACGGTTTTGTAAAAATATTAGTTTATTTTATAGTTTTTGCTGTAAACTTATGATTTTTTTCGCTTATATTTTTGCTTTAAGCGCTGTTACGCCGTTAATCGCAGTTTAATTTATTTTTGGGTTAAATCCGTAGTTTGCCGTAAATAGAGACATTTTTATTAATTTATTGTTAAAACTATTATAAGCATACTTTGCTATAAGCAAAAGCTCAACTTAATTGTTTTGTTATTTGTTAAGGTAGCAGCATAAATACTGCTTTAAAGTTTAATTAAGTTTTTTTGTTTATTTATTTGTTTGTAAATGGTAAGCTATAAACAATCGGTGCTTAACGCCTAATGCTTTTATTAATAATTAATAAAACTTAAAAGCTATAGTTGTTTTTTTATTTGTGACTGCTTTTTCTAAAATCCCATGTTTGCTAAAAACATGTTTAATTATTATATAGGCTAAATCTTTTGCTGTACTTAATTTTATGTATGGTATGAAATATCCATACTTTGTGAGTTTTTTTATAATGACTAGTATTAAATTGTATAATACTCCGGTCATTGGTTTTTTTAACTTGGGTAGTTTGATAATAAAGTTAAATGCGATAAATTTCCAAGCTTTGTTTGGTATTTGCTTTGGTTGTAGTAATCCATATGGTTTGTGTTGTGGTGCTTTGCTTTTTTTGCATAAGATACATTTTTAAACTATTTCTTTTACTATGCTTTTAAGTTTTTTGCATTTGTAGTTTTTTCGTATTTGTGATAATGTTTTGTATACTTTTTAATGTTTTACTAGTGGATGTTTATGCATTGCTTTTACTAGTTTTTTAATTATAAGTTATTGTTTAAAATTTAAATAAACCTTTTTATTTTTGTTTTTGCTTTGCTTAAAAGTTGGTAGTATATTTGTTAATTGTAGTAGTGCCTATAAGATTATTTTGTGATTTTTCCACAATTGTTTAATTTATTTATTATGATTAAATAAAGTTATAATTGCAAGTGTAATTCCTTGTTAGGTTTTTTTTAACAATATTTAGCTTTTTGTTTTTAATTTTTTATAGTTGCTTTGTTAACTTAAAATGTTTGCTGTTACATTTTCTTTTTCTTTAATATAAAAAATAACAAAGTTAAACTAAGATAGGAATTTTGCCTATTTGATTTGTTATTTGTTTAATACTTTCGTTATTATAAACGTAGTTAAGTTTTTATAATTAGTGTATATTTTAACTAGTTTTTTAAGTTTATAAAAGTAATGTTTCCATTTTTTAAATGCTTGGACAATAGCCATAAGCTTTTTATTTAGTAGCATATATCGCTTTGCTGGTCCTGAGAATTTTTTTGAGAAATATGCTACTGGATGCAATTTTTCATTTTCATCTCGTTAACCTAGTCGTCCGCCCATTGCTTTTTTACTAGCGTTAACTGTTACTTCGAATTTTTTATTTGGGTTAAAAAGCTTTTAAACAAGCTTTTCCAATATAAGTGCCTTAACTTTTTTAAAAGATTCTTGTTTTTCCTTTTCCTATTTAAAGGGATTGTTTTTTCTTATCAGGTTTAAAAAAGGTCCGGCGTGACTACTAAACCATTTGATGAGGCTTTGGACATAGTTTGTAAATCCCACAAACGCCCTCACGTTGCTCACCGATTTAGGTACCGGCTAATCTTTTACTGCTAAAATCTTGGACTTTTGAATTTTTATTTCTCCTGGAGTTATTATAAAACTAAGAAAATCAACCTTTTGTATATGAAATTTGCTTTTCTTAGGGTTCACCTTTAACTTAGCAATTTATAGTGTGTTTAGTACTTTTTTAACGTACTTTTAATATTTTTTAAAGTTTTTTAAATATATTAAAATATTGTCGAGATATACTATTACAAATATATTAATAAATTTGCGTAAAGCATGTGTTATTTACGCTTAAAATGTTGCTAAAGCATTGGTAAGTCTAAAGGGCATGACTAAAGATTTATATAATTTATAACGTGTGCGAAATGCCGTTTTTTATTTATTACCTAATGCTATTTTCGTTTGATTGTATGCGTTTGGTAAATTAAATGCCGTAAACCATTTTGCGTGCACTAATTTGTTTTATAAATCGTTAATTTTAGGTATTAGTCCTACAAATTTAATTGTTTTGGAGTTTACGTCTCGGTAGTCCACTACTAATCTTTAACGTTGTTTTCCGTTTTTACCGGTCTTGCGTGGTACCTATAGTACCGGTGATCCTGCTGGTAATTTTAAAGATCGGATAAATTTTTTCTTTAGATTTTTCCTGAGAAATTCTCGTAGTTTTTCCAGTTGTTCTTTATTTATGTGATATAATGGAAATAATTGTAATTTGGCTTTTTTTTTAAGCGGAATCTTATGGTTTTATAGACCATGCTCTGGTAACTCATCGTGTGTTTCACTAAACACGTCGCCGTAGTCTCGATATTTTATTAGTACTTTGTTGTCGAGTATAGGCTTGGACTCTTTGATTATTATGCAAATTTACAATAGTGGTCTGATAAAATTGCTTAATACCTGTGTCTTAGGTTTCTCATTAGCTAATTTTTTTTTTGGTATATTTTACTAAAGTTAGCCAGTTTTTTAGTTCACTTTGAGATTGCTCTCCCGTAACTAAGGTATTCCTAAAATAATATTATGTTTAAATGTTTCCGTAATATTAAGCACTAGTTGTTTTTTATATCCGAGGATGTTAAAAGAGAGTTTTGCAGTTTTTTTAAAAACTATTTTATTTTTGTACGCAATAAAACTTTTATTAACGGTTAAAAGTGGGTAAAGGTTGTTTTTAAGCTTTGTTAATATATTTAATTGCTTAATAACTTATAAAAAAATAAAGCTTGCTTAAGCTCCTATATTTATAAATGCTTATAGCTTATGTTTTTAATACACTAAATTAATTTTAATATATTTGCTTTTTTTAGCTGTTGTAGCACAAAGCTTTTTAGGTTTTCCCAGGGATAATTGTTAATTTGTTATAACCGCTTATTGTCGTTTTTTAACTAATTTTGGCTAGTTGTTACCCATGTTGGCATATTGTCGAGTTGTTTAGTTGTATTAATAGCTGCCTAAGACTTTTTAAAGCGTGCTACTATATCTCCGTTTAAATAATATTTTATTTTTTTATTTCTTACATTTTAAATTATGTTAAGTTTCTCATGTTTATAAAGGTTTGTTGTATTTTTAAAAGATCTTTTGCTAAAGTTTGTTTGTTTTATTGCCACTATAGTTAGTTTACTTATTATTTCTTTAGGCTTTTTTTTTTTAAATGTTAATTGGTTTTGGCTAATTTATTGCGTTTATCTCATTATTTCGCGCAACTTTGTTGCCTTTTATTAAGCATGAATTTTACATTTGTTATTAGTGCAGTCTTTTAGTCATAGGATTTATTATAGGCATTTCATAGGCCACTATAAGTCTTTATTAAATACTGCAAATCCTCGTGGGTCTCGGTACACTGGTGTTACCTTCCCTTTATCTGCCTTGTACAAAGGTTGCATTATAAATCTCCCATTTAGTCGTTTTAAAAACCATATATATTATAGCTTTTTTTGCAAATGGTGAATACATCGATATATCACACAGCATATCTATAAAATCTGTTTGTGTTTTTTGTTTTCTAATATTATTTCTGCCAGTTTTTAACTTATTATAACCTTGCTATAATAATGTCCTTTGGCAATAAGCTTGGTAGCTAAGCTAAATTGCTTGCTAATATTTGTTCCGGCTTTTATTATAAGTGCTAGGTTATATTGCTATACATTATTTAAAAATAGCCATATTCTCATATTGTTTTTGGCTTTTAGCGTGTTAATTGTTATTGTTTTAGCTTTTTTTATTTAAGATTTTTATGCATTTAATGTTTTGCCTAAATATTTTCCTCGTTAAATAAATTTAACTATAGCATTTTCCAACTATTTTTATTTAAATTAGTGATTACATTTAATATAGCTATATATATGTCCCTTTAAACAAGATTTTCCTTTAAGCCATCTTTAATATTTATATGCTAAGTTTTTAACCCTTTTTTATGCAAGATCTCTTTTTAGTTTAATATCTTTTTAATTATTTTTGTTATTGTTAATTTAAGTAAAATTTTCCCAAATAGCTATATTTTGCTTGGTTTTGTTATTAATGCTTATGTTGTGTATTTAGCAATTAATAAAGTTGCAAATATATTCGTTTTGTTTTGCTTGTTTTAATTGTTTTGTAAAAAGGTGTTTTAAACACACTTGTTTTTTTTTTTTATACATGTTGCAATATGGCACTTTTTTTACGTGTTGCTATTATAGTTAACTCCACTGGTTGCTAATTTTTAACATTGCAATTGTTATAAATAAAGCCTGTTTTGCTTTTTCAAGCTGCTGTTTTTTTTTAAGCTTGTCGCAAGTCCAGGCGTAGTGTCCTTTTTAATTGCAATTGTAACACTTGACCTTGCTTAGGTTTCGCCTTTTCTTTGTTGCATTAAGTTCCATCGGTCCCGCATAAGTACCTAATGCTGTTAACTTTGTAGTTTGTTTTTTTCCTAAGTTGGGTATTTATTAAGTTTGTTGTTGTTTTTGTAAACATTGTTTGTACAACCGGTTGTTGATCTTTATTGCGTTAGCAATATAAGTTTCAAAATTGCTTGGTTGTTTATCTTTGTACAACTCGTCTTTCACCTCATTCTTCAGCCCTTAATAGAAAGCCGTCATTAAGGTGTCACTATTAATCCACGTTGTCTTAGCTGCTGTCTTTCGAAATTCCACTGCATACTTATATGCGGCTCCCGTTTGAAATATCGAAAGCAGCTTTCTCTCTGCTTATCTTTTTTCCTCTGGATTTCCGTACATATTGGTCAACGCCGTTTCAAACCTGTTGTAGGATTTAAACGCTGCTTTGGTTTTTTTTTTAGTATCGTCGATGTCGTTGTTTTCCATATAATTGTCTATCATAGGTTGAAACCATTCCAATGTATTGCTAGTAAGGAATCTTGCAGCCGTTATTACTTTATCTCCGTTTAAAAAGAAACTATTGTTGTAATATCGTAAATAAGCCTTTGCTTGGGTTAAGAATCCCTTTAATTGTTTTTAGTCGCTATTAAACTTAGTTGGCTTAACTAGCTTAAAAAGCTTAGGTTTTAGTGAGTTTATAACCTGCGCTTTTAGTTGTTAATTCTGCTGTTTCAACTGTTTAATTTTGTTTTGCAAATGCATTAAAAAACTTTGCACCATTGCGGGTGTTAGTTTAAGCTGCTGCAAAAACATCGTAACTATATACAGTTATTTCCTAAACACTAAGTAAGTTAAACAATTTAAAATGTAACAAACCGTTAATCTGTAAAAGCGTTAGTACTCGAAGCTCCACGTATTAAATTGTGCCTAAGGTACGAACGTTATACGGTCGGGTCGTAACTAAGTAATCGTTAAAAGATTACTCTCACACAGCTATTTCAAAAAGTCGCTGTGTGCTTAAATTAAATTATAAAGTAAAAACTACAACTAAATACATAAAAAACGTTGGTTTATTATATAAACAGTCTTTTTTCACCAATTCCCTTAGTGAGTGTTTTTACTTAGCTTACTAGTTCACTTGGCTCACTTCTGAGGTGAGCTCACTCACAGAGTGATTCACGGTGAGTCGTCACGTAACTCTCCTAATCGGGAACTGTGGCTTGTCTCCTGGTACAGTTCCTTCCCCTCGTTGGTGCAATATCGCCGCTAGGCCCCTCCCAATGGTCCGCGCCCATGTTGGTTTGTAACACACCCAATAGCTTATTTCTTAAAAAAATTCTCAAAACTAGCAAAGCAATACACGCTATTTAACAAAAAACTTATAGCTATTATCCAAGCATTTAAAAAATGAAAATATTACTTTTATAAACCCAAAAAACCAGTTAAAGTATATATAAATCACAAAAATTTAATTATATTTATAACAATAAAAGTGTTAAACAAACAACAAATTAAATAAGCAAAATTTTTATTTTAATTTAATTTTATTATTTTTTATATTAAAAGAAAAAAAAATATAATAGCAAACATTTTAAATTAATAAAGCAACTATAAAAAATTAAAAACAAAAAGCTAAATATTATTAAAAAAAACCTAATAAAAAATCACACTTGCAATTATAACTTTATTTAATTATAATAAATAAACTAAACAACCATAAAGAAACCATAAAATAACTTTATAAACACTATTATAATTAACAAATATACTATTAACCTTTAAGCTAAGCAAAAATAAAGATAAAAAAATATATATAAATCTTAAATAACAACTTATAATTAAAAAACTAGTAAAGGCAATGTATGAACATTTATTAGTAAAACATTAGGGAGTATATAAAACACTGTTATAAGTATGGAAAAACTATAAATATAAAGGATTTAAAAACATAGTAAAAAAAATAGTTTAAGAATGTGTTTTATGCAAAAAAAGCAAGGCATCACAACATAAACCATATGGATTATTACAACTAAAGCAAATATTAAACAGGGTTTAAAAGTTTATTGCGTTTAACTTTATTATTAAACTACCTAAATTAAAAAAACCAATAATAAAAGTATTATATAATTTAATACTAGTTATTGTAAAAAGACTTATAAAGTATGGATATTTCATATTATACTTGGAATTAAATACGGCAAAAGATTTGGCTTATATAATAATTAAACATATTTTTAGTAAACATAGAATTTTAAAAAAAGCAGTTATAAATAGAAAAACAATTATAGCTTTTAAGTTTTATTAATTATTAATAAAAGCATTAGGCGTTAAGTATTAATTGTTTATAGTTTATTATTTATAAATAAATAAACAGATAAAAAGATTTAATTAAACTTTGGAGCAATATTTATGCTGCTACTTTAACAAACAACAAAATAATTAAATTAAGCTTTTGCCTATAGCAAAGTATGCTTACAATAGTTTTGACAATAAGTTAATAAAAATGTTTTTATTTATAGCAAACTATGGATTTAACCTAAAAGTAAATCAAACTGCAATTAATAGTGTAACAGCGCTTAAAGCAAAGATATAAGCGAAAGAAATCATAGGTTTACAATAAAAACTATAAAATAAACTAATATTTTTATAAAACTGTATAAAAGCTTATAGCAATAAGCATAGGTTGTTAAAGCTAACTTTGGAAAAAAGAAACAAAGTGTATTTTTTAAAGCGCAACATTAAAACAAAGCAACCAAGCAATAAGCTTGACTTTAAATAAATCAAACTATTTAAATCGAGAAAATTATTTTAAAAATTAACTATTAATTTAAGCTACTTAAAAAAGCTAAAATATAGCTAAAATTTTATATTTTTTTTTTTAAACTAGTACTAAAAAACGCTAAACTTTAAATAAAACTAAAAGTTAAACCAAATAAAAATATGTATAACATTAAAAAAATACTAGATTTATATTAAAATAATAAAACTTATAAATATTTGGTTAAGTAAAAGAATATTTATATGTAAAAACCACATAAAAACCTAAAAAAAACCTAAAAAATATAATTTAAATAGTTGATCTGTTTTACTGCTAGCATTTTAACTAATTAATATTAAAAGGGTAAGGTTAACTAAAAAAGAAAAGTTAAGCGTATTTTAGTTTATAAAAGCGGGAAAGGCAAAGGAGTTTTGTAGTTAAAACTGTTTTTGTTTTAAGCGCTTTTGTTTTTTTTTAGGCATTTTTGTTTCTCCAACTTTTTTAAATTTTTAAAATTTTATTGCGTTATTTTTATACATTTAAAATAAAGAAATTTTGTTTAATAGTTTAAACATATTATTTAATTAAACAGCTTTTAAAATTATTAAATAACTAAACGCTTTTTTTTATTAAAACATTAATATTTAATAAAAATGCGCTTAAGCAAATTTATAAAAATATGGTTTTTATTACAAGTGGTAAGGTTAGCATTATTGCAATTTTTGCAATAGTTAATACTATTTAATATTTTGCAAATAAGGCTTTTTTTAAAACAATAAAAATAAGGCATAATTTTAAAACTAAAACTTTTTATAGCTAAAAAGGTATTGCAACAATAATCGGTAAAGGAAAGCGTGATAAACTTTAAAATTTAATTTGCTATATTAATAACAAATCATAAGCAGAAAAGAAAAAAAAAAAAAGAGAAACAATATTATTTACTAAAGGGAAAAAAAACGCACTAGTATTTATTGCGGACAATAAACCTGGGAAAAGGGGGATAATATTACAAACCAACAATAGGATGGCCTGTTGGAAGACCTAAGGTGACCAAAGGACCTAATGAGGTGTACTGGGCTGGACCAGGAGACAAGCCACAGCATAGGTGTGGTTACGTGATATGCAGCTCTGTGGAGACCAAGAGCAGGGCGCTCTTGGTGCTCTGAGAGCTGATGAAGCAGGCGCTTTGGGTGCTTTTAGAGCAGACAGAGCAACAATGAAATTGGTAAAAAAAGGACTGCTTATATAATAAACCAACGTTTTCTATGTATTTAGTTGTAGTTTTTACTTTATAATTTAATTTAAGCATACAGCGACTTTTTGGAATAGCTGCATAGGAGTAATTTTAACTACTTAGTAACTATGCAACAATAACCACTACTTGTTATACCTTTTAGCATAATCCACACGGGAGCTCTAAGTATACCACGCCTAACAAATTTAAGGTTTGTCACAAAAATAAACCGGTTAAAAACACCAGATTTTTTATTAATTATAGCTAAATTAATTATTTTAACACTTTTTAAAAGTTAAAATTTGCAGCAAACTAGTTAAAAGCTAGCTATAAAGTTTAATTTTTTTAAAAACCCCCGTTAAACGCTATTTTTAAAAAAAGCTAGCAAAGCCTTTAATAACCAAGCTATAAAAATAATACATTTAAAAATAAAAGTTTTAAATTTTAAAGCTAAACTATAAAAGTTAGTTAAATAACACCGCACGCACATTAAAAAGCGTTTAAACCAAAGTTTTATTTATATAGCTAATATATAAAAAGTTAAACAAAAGCTTAAGCGTTAATTTATATATATTAATAAAATAGCCAACCAATAAATAAAATTAAACAAAATTACAAAAGTTAAAAATATTATTAAAGTTATAATAGCTTAATTATCAAAGAAAACACTAGAAAAAGCCGATACAATAGGTGGTTGTTAAGAAAAACAGCTTCAAAGTGAAAGGGTGGTAATTAGGTAGGTGGTCCGCGATAGGGTGGGCCGTGAGACCCTAGGTTAGCTTAGCAGTCTACGGCATATTGACTTGAAATTATCCCCTCCCTTGTGTCTCTAGCCCGGCGAAATGGCACTCAGCCTTTTCTGTTGCACATTTTTTATCTTTAAGATGTTGGTGACATCTCTACCTTTCTCTATCTTTCATGATTTGCTGAACATGACCTAGATATCGTAGGATGGATTCGCTACGTGATTCGAAGGATAGCGACAGGAATTTGTCTAAAGACGATGGAGTCAAAGGTCTAGGCACTACTACAAAATCTTTGTGTGATCAAGATCTTTGCGCCGTTGGTGCCCAGTTTGCGGAGTAAGTGCCTTGGGTCTTATCCCTGACCTGACTCGAATTACACTGACATGGAGGCTAAACAAGAGACCGTTCTCCCCAATATGATCGATACCCCAATTTGCCCGAGCTTCACGACGAGCCCCAAGTGTTTGAGCTAGACTCTACAACTCTTAATAACGGCCAGGCGAAGCAGAACTAAACGGGATGCTAGTGGCTCACACAAATTGTGTTAGGATAGAGGCCATTGATATACTGTTAAAAGCCTTAGTATAGGGGTTATTTGAATTCTTGTTGTCGCACGAAGAAGACTAAACTTCTTTGTGATCTAGACTGCAACCATATACATCGAAGGTATTATGTCTTGAAGAATCGTGACACATACCTTGGACAAAAGGGTGAACACTTGGCAGTGTTATGGAAGATATCATTAGATGGGGTGTCACATCGAAGGAGAGGCGGGAGCCTCAGATTGATATCGTGGGCAGGTTTTAGCCAATAGGCTCTTACATTTAGGACTTCGGAGAGGGTTTAGGAGATTAGGGTGTTTTCTACCTGTTCGGGCGGCTCTAATTTGGCGACTGTAGGGGGTAGAGACCAGAATATTTACTCCCCAAGGCTGCCGATAGGAGTCTCGAAGTGATGACTTATACCAGTATATTATATTCACAGTACGCCCTAACATTAACTTAAGGCCTGGGTTAGATTATAGTCGTGTTTCTTCATGCTTTTGCGACGCCATCCGATGAGGAGTGTAAGTTATTGGGTGCAACTGTAAAATCGAAGTCGCAATGGAAGCAAGAAAACAACAAATGACACGGCAGCAGCCAGGACAGTAATCAAATAACCATTTAACCAGCTTGTTCATGATATCGTAACTAAGGAATTTCACCTCTCTCGATTCAAGTTTCTCCATATTTAATAGCAGTCAAAAAAATTGAACACAAAATATCCCCTTAAGCAATCGTATCGCCCACTTTCCTATTTTTGCTCGACTGGATCGAATTGAAGAGAACGCATATTCTCGTCCAAGCGAGTATATGGATCGAGGACTCACAGTAGCGGCATTAATTCGCGCGGACGAATTTGCATCTCTTGCTAGTGTTGATACCCTACGGGGGCTGCGCCCACTGGTGTGTCGTGTCCAGCACTATGTCACTATCCGGAGCCGGACTCCTCATCAACAGTAATCTGGGTTGTGCGGATAATCGACATCTATGGGAAATATGCTTCATGTGTATGTGGATGAGCGAGAGCGAATCCGTTAGAGTTAGAGACGCCATTATCTGCATTTACAGCGGACTGGTGTGAATTTTGTAGCTGAATTCTCTCGTATTGTTGGTTTCCCCATTCCTGATCTGTAATGTTGGTAGACGTGCTGGTAAGGCTCTTGGGCCGTGGCAAAATTGAAGCCACGAGTCCAAAAAGGTCTTTAATGTTCGTGAAAGCTTTGGGGAACATGGGCGCGCAGAAAACTAAAATGGCGCATACAACTTCGGCTTCGGTTCCCAGCGCAATATCAGCAACAACGTAGATTTCATCGTCCTTTGTAAGGAATGCAATCGAAGCATTGAGTCGATAAGCGGCAGCAACACAAGCACTAGACAGAGATTTTATAAGATTATACCAATAGTTTGATCAGTGGAAAAGAGCTCTGCGTATAAGGCAGGATAAAAGGATACCGAAAGTATGAAGGTTAGAGAATGATTATGTACCTGATTCCAATAGCAAATACAAGAGCTATTCCGAATTTCTTTGTGGTTTGTAGATGCAGTCGCCAGATTACTCGTTGTGGCAGTAGTAAGATGAGAAAGTCGGAGAGAAAGTTGTAACTAGCTGTAGCAACATCAATGGCATTGTTGTCGTTACACGTCCCAGGCAGGGTTTTGTCCCACAGCTTGGCATACGGTTTACAAGTGGTATTCCCAACAATGAAAATAGCAGTATAGAACAAAACATTTGCCCACATTAGAGCATGGCATGACCACTACAACCATAGTCAGCATCGTCCAATTGACTTAACAGTATCCTCAGGACGCCGAAGCCGCCGACTGGGAATGAAGATGAATTGATACATGTTCAATGTTTAACTGGTCTCAAGATAAACTACTTACGTAAAACGCTCCCCGAGTCGCCCTGGGGACGAATATTCGAATCCACTCTAAGAGGATGGCAGATTTGAATAGAACAATGCAGATTGCGTAGAGTTCGGAGCCTATATGGACCATCTAATCGAAGACAATGAGTGGATGTAACGCTGGAGCGCTACCATCTATGCAACTTACATAGAGGATGCCGGCCAGATCTTTCACACGAATGTCCCATTGGTGTACGAACAGCCCATAATGGGCGACTATATTCAAACTGCAGTATATTTGCCCAATATAAAGCCCCTATACTGAAGTCAGATGTCCCTATTTGATAATGAATATGGGAAAGAGGGAATACAAATCCTGCAAAGGCAAGGTCTGTGACATCGAATGAGTTGCTCGTATAGATATGTACTTGCGGTGAATGACACTTACAATCTTCGAGATAAACTCTTTTGGCGTAGAACAGCCTGACATATATGGCTAACGCGAGTGCCGACGTTGCGAGGAACAATAGGAACGTTATAATCGCTATGCACAAAAGGTTGTCATTTGGGGGGTTTTCTAAGTTAGGTATGACTCCGACCGGTGGAGGGAGCGCAGGGCCATTGAGAATAGCTTCTTGCTGAGCTGGCGGCAGCAGATATAGCTGGCCTAGAGACATGTGATAAATGGTATGGAGGAGCAAGTCTATCCCAAGGACGAAGCATACATGAATGGGGGCATGAGAATGTCTTTCCAACCAAGAACCGTAACTTTTCTTCGTGGTGTCTTCTTAAATACCATTTATATTTCATAAGCATTTAAAAACGCGCGGATCAGGACCTTGGCAATGTTAAAGCCTCGCTGGTTAGTCGAGATCACCCTGTCAGCGCTGAACCTCATGTCGGCTCCGTTGGGGGCAGTACCACCCTGAACTAATGGTCCAAATTTCTATCGCCAATACTAGTCATAGAAAACGGGGATGGGGGTGCATTGCATTTTGTCGTGAGTGTCTGATTGGTACGAACTTGCCGGTGTATCCAAGTGGCGTGAGGGGGCGGTTGTTGGAGAGGGTAGAAGATGATGTTGTATTTGAAATGGAGATAAGGGAGCCTATCAGCTTAATAGCTAAATACAATATACACACATTAGACCCTCTATCACGGCGAACAGTCGGGGCATACAGAGTTATCTAGTTGCAGGTACTACCCCTTTAAGTGGCGCTTTCGACAGGGAAGAGAAGTTTGGGCATAGATGACTCGGTATTACCTGTTCGGAAGGAATAACTAGAAAACACGACTTACCTGATTCGTACTGATACTATAGGGCTTAGTGCGAGTGAGCAGGTGAGGAGTAATATATGTGGACAGTCAATAAACGACGTCAACACAGAAATACCTATATAACGAACCCAGAACAGGTTGTAGAGCCGTGATAGTCAGCAGGTATGCATTGCCGTAGCACGCCACATCTTGTAGAGCTCTGAACTCTAAGGTAATAGTGGGTAGAGCGACATTAATGACAGTAGTGTCAAGTGCGAAGAGAAACTGACCGAAAAACGGGCAGATAATGACGGCATGAAAACGCCAACCGTCAAGGTAGTTAGAGCTATTAACAGCTAGACATGTAGTTGATATGGCTTCTCGAAAGGTGTGATAAGGATCAGGCCAACGTCGAATACCGCAAAGATTCAAGGAATCAATGAAGGACCGGGGTCAAGCAATGCCAAAGGTGAAAGCCTTTTGCCAAGGTTAGCTGTTGGACTAGGCTCTAGTAGGAGATACGATGAGGTATTGCTTTGTATTGTTGTCTTGCGCAGCCCGATTGGCATGAAAATATGGGCGTGAAGTTGCGAGCTTGGCCCTGAGTGACCCTGAGTACCTAAGGCCATATTGATCCGACAGAACGCTATTATTGTTCTGGGGGCCGATGACATGCCGCGATCAACGCGCTGTGCTACGGAGAACTTTCCGATGGAACACGAAATTCAATATAATTGTAGGGCGATAGGGTATCATCGATTGCGATGCTCTAATGCCCGCCTAAGCACCCATGCTTCAAGTGTGGTAGCTGTTATGATTGTTTCTGCAGGTGAACCAACAGTAGGTGCCCAACAACCTTGAGCCCACCTACCGCCACTTGCACAGTACCGAAGGTACCTAGATTTATATCTTGGGACTACCTGGATACATTGCAAATTTCCACCAAGAGCAACAGCAATATCCCGCCGTCTATTCTGCAACCGCCCGGCATGGGACCTAGGTCCTATGTAGGTCTTCCGCAGCCTGCAGACACTGTAACAGCTTGACCCTAGCCTACATATCAACATGTAGTGAGCTGCCATTGAGAATTGAAATCATCTAGGTTTAACCAACCAAAACCCTCGACCCCATATTACTGCCTGCGGAGCTAGTTTATCCCCTACGCAGGTTAGTCGTGTTAATGAAATACGTAGTGGGGGTAAAGTACGACATCTACCCTAATTATAATACCCAAAATCCTGACAATACTACCTGGGTAGATGAGGTGAGTGAGGCGAACATGTGAAATCCGCACATAATGCGTAGGGTGAATGTAATCGGTAATGGATAACTTTACCTATGAAGCATGCATGCGCAGCTTTCTTGGCGCAATTGTGAAGGTAACTTTGCGTTCTATTGGATCTGGTGACCCTGAAGTTTAATTTGATAAATAATTACCTTTAGATTTGTGGTTCTCATCTATGTTTTTGGGAAAGTCTGACTGAAGACACTACGAGGATGCTCTCATCAACTTTAGTTTCCGAGTAAACCGATCCATTAGAGGTAGGTATCATATGTAACTTAATCGCCGCTAAAGATGAATTTCTAGTATTAAATACACCCCTTCCAAACTAGCGACTGCTAAGCACTCGTCTTACCGATGTCATTCTTGAGTTCCCGTTTCCGAAATAACAACTGCGAGTTGGCCTTTGGGATGATGGAAGACCGGAACTGAAAGCTTTGACACGTATTTTGAAGATGGAGTTGGATGTCGTAGCCAGTAGCGATGTAGGCAATAATAACGAGTTTGATAACGAAGGATGCATAGAACCGGCCTGGGCTGGCCAAAATGTCAGAGGTCATGATACTTCTTCCTTGCTACTGGAAGCGCCCAGCTTGAAGCATTGCGAAAAAGAGACTCACCAGGAATGCCTTCCTAGACCCCAGAGAGGATATGTAGAGTCTGCGGCTGTGAACCTACTCGTGCAGCGTAATCTCTTAGCTGATATATCCTCGGAGTCAGCCTGCAAGAATCGCCAGGGCCAAAAATGCGTGCTGTCGGGGTATATTTCACCGTCCAGCATTATCGCTTGCGATGGTAAGCAGACCACGTCTCCAGCAAGTAAATGAGTGCCGTCCTGGAACGTAAACGGCTCCAGAACTTTCCGACGCACGGAGATAGAGTCGGATGGATGAAGACGGGACGATTCTTTGAGGAACGCGTCTAGGAAAGGCTTGTTCTCGACAAAGGATGCTGTATCGACTTTGGTTTCCATGTCTTTGGTGTCTTGATACGTAGATGACAGCTCCCCCCTGAGAAGCTCAACGTACTCGGGGTTCTGACAGAGATCTTCAAGTGCATAGACAATTGATATAGCAGGCTGATGAACCCCAGCAAACCAAACACCAAGGAGCACTTGAACGATTTTGTCAGCAGTCCACGCACCCTCTCGACTATTGCTGTCGATGAAGAACTGTATACAATCTCTGGGCTTTTCTCTATTAGCTTTTCCGTATGGTGAAGGAATGCGCTCCTGGTGCAGTCGTTCTTCCACTAAAGGCGTAATATGCTCAACCATAATCTTCAGTCCTCGTTGATATCGCTTCAGGATAGGCGTTAGACATGGATGCAGTAGTGACGGAACTAATCGTAGAGTCTCTGCCATAAAGAATAGATCTTCTGGGTAGTCAAGTGCGGCCTTCAGAAAGACAGGGTTCGACGCAAGTTCCGGACCGAAAAATACAAAGGCGTTGGTAGCAGTGATGATGTTTTTGGCAACCGAGAAGACAGAGAGATGCGCCCACTCTTGTCCAGGAGTTTTTGCCTCATTGAAACTCTCATCAAAGCAGTTGGTAATTATCCTAGTGAGCGGCTCATAGAACTCTGGCAGATTTGATCTTAACCCAACTTGGATGGCTCTGGTATGAATGATACCATTTGCAATCATGTTTTCGTGAACCTCAAGGCCATTCATTGTATACCTAGGGTTAAACATCTATTTTCATCATTTGTCATTAAATTCATTTCTTGAACTAGAAACACTGTATACTTACATCTTTAGATAAAGCATGAAGCGATAGCTGTGATTCGGGGGCATCCTTGAGTTCTCTGATATGTTGCTCTGATGAAATATGAATGTAACTGGTTTCTGGTGTGTTAAGTGCTAAGGGCACTCCTCTACTCTTTATCCCGAGTTAGACCTAATTTCATAAGTAAAAGATAGGCAGCAGTGTCATACGTAATTCTGAAGCAGCATACTTGGGCCACGCCAAAGATAAGGAAGACCAGGAAAGATCCTTTCGAACCAGTTCTGGTACGAAGGGGTTGCTACATTCTTCCGCTCCTATATTAGATGAGAATCAAATTCGATATTGGATTGATAACAGTGTGCAACATACTTTGCCCTCCATCGTGCGTTGAGGCTCTCGTGTACCCTCCACACGAATACGGCATACAGCACCAGTATAAGTGGGAGAATCATTTTTCGCGGATAGCTCACTTGGATAGACAAGAACAAATCGATCTGGGGGATGAAAATGAATAGGAACTATCATCAATTTGGAAATGATTATATATCGTAAGTTGTCTGGACAATGTTGATGGAAATGACTCTCTTGAACGTCAGTCGACCAGCCTGAAATAGAAAAACGCCAATACGTAATGCATAAGTATAACACAGCCCGACAGTATGACCGCCTCCCAAACACAACATAGCCAATGATCTGGACCCCCACGATGTAGCGGCGTTTCAGTATTACATTCACGGAAGAGGAGCCAGGCACCTTGAATAAGGTCGAAATGTATACCGATACTTGGGTGGCAGGTATGAGGCTGTGATCAACCCTTGTTATTGTCGTTGGTTTGAAGGACCTAGGCTACAATAGTGACGATCTCCGTTGCCCACATGTGAAGAACGATAAGTCGAGAATAGACACGCGGACCACTATACACCTTACCACTGGCCACCACTCCTTTGATTTCATGTCGCTCGTTGACTAAACGGACCGAACAGTCTAGGTCTCTGAAGGTTCAATGTCCCGAAAGGGTTACAGTGCAGAGGCAGTGGCTTCTGCAGTTATGTAAATTTTAAAACAGTTGTTGTTGTTGTTATATGCAGGTCCTCGAAACCGCATCACAAGGCATCGGGGTTTTTCTGTGAAGTACTCTTTAAATTTGTGTGGAATGACTTCTTATTGGGTGCGCTAAGCTAGCGGGCCAAGAGTTACCTGGCAAGGTCAGTTTTACTGGCCCCCAAACCATAACCTAGTCATACACCTCTCATGCGGAAAAAGTCCATGCGTACATTAGAGTAGCTACTAGGTTAGTAGGGTAGGTAGTATTGTAAGTGCCATTTCATTGCTGCGCCGCACCTAACAACATCGTATGTAACCAATAGAACTAAGAGAAAGTTTTAACAGGATAGAACGTTTCATACATGCTGTTGAGGCAGCGCGCAGGTACACGACGATTTGTTGGTTCTAATATTGGTTCACACTTAGTCCCTACACAGTAAGATGGAAACGGGAAATACAGATTTAGGCATGGCCGTACTAGCTGGGGTTACGGACCGTTGGTAGTGCGGCGCGGGGCCAAAAGTTAGTACCGTTGGTGACGATCCTAGCTAATACTCTACTGAGAGGAACCACAACGACGAGGAGAGACAAGGGAGTGCACGAAACTCTCGCAATGGTAGGCGTAAAAGAATACTAGGTCACATAGCGCGCTTGTTCAGCCAAGACTATAGGAATGTTGAAAAAGAGTCGCAGATAGCCAAGATGACCATTCAAACAGGGTAATCACTGATGGTAGGTACATAAATCGAAAATAGGTAGACAGCTCGCAAGTACACTAAAACTGAATAGGATATCACTGTAGTCAGGCAGCCTTTTTGTTGTCCTCGGCCCTCTCCGCTTCCTCCATAAACCACTTGCCCGCCTTAGCAAGACCGTCGTCTATCGACACTTTGGGAATATAGTGAAGCACCCCCCTTGCTTTGGCATTGCTCATCGTGCGATTTATGGTGGTGAGGTGTATTGCTTCGCGGGTGACACTTGGTTGTTCCCTGCCCAACGTAAATACCCAGTACAGCCACTCATTGATACCAGCTGTTGCCATTGCAACCCACGCGGGCACAACTTTGATGTCTTCTGTCTTGACTGGGAGCCCGACAGACGCGGCAATGGATCGCTGAAAATCCCAGAAATTAACGGGCTCCTCGTTGGTGACGTGGAACGTCTCGCCATCGACTCTCATCTCGGGAGCCGGCGGAGGGTGGCCGTAGGCCAGGACGAGGGCTTGGGCGGCGAGGATGTGAGCATCCACAAGATTGGATATGTACACGAAGTCGTACATGTTGTTGCCCGGACCTATCTGGAACCTCGCTTTCCCTGCTCGCGCATTTGAAACGATCTTGCCCATGGTTACTGTATCGCGCTCGCCGAAAGTAGATGACGGGCGAATCGACACAGTCAACATGGAAGCGTCGCCAGACTCTCGATTTGCTGCGAGGATATCCGCTTCTGCCTCCGCTTTAGTCAACGTGTAGACGCGCTTCTGTGCTGGGTATTGAAGAACGGGTAATGTCTCATCCGCGTCGAATAGATCGGAAATATTGTCGTGAATCACGGAAGATGTACAGGTATTGATAAAAGCCTGGACTGTCCCAATTCGACGACATGCTTTCAGTAAATTTCGAGCGCCGTCGACATTGACTCTTTGAAATACAGCGGGCTGCTTTACGATGGAGTCTGGACATGCTACATGGAAAATAGTCTTTGGCTTGGCCTCCGCAAGGACAGCATCAACGTCGTTCGCTAGCGATATATCGCCCGTCTGGTATGAAACACCTGCGAAGCGGTTCCGGCTAGTCTTGACGTCGATGACATGGATTTGGCAGCCCGGTTCAAATTGAAGCAGGCCCTCGACAATGTGTGACCCGATGAAGCCACAACCGCCAGTGACAACGATGGGGCTCAAGGTGGGGGGTGAGTGAGCGCCCTCTGCCATGTTTCAAACTGCTATGAGTAACGATATAGAAATAGCCAGGCCAGAGAGTAAAAACAACTGAATGGGAGACTTAGGCACCAGGAGAGATGTAGGTTTCTGAAATGGGGAGGAAGACGCAGGAGGCGCACCGCAGGGGAAAAAACGATATGAGATGACAGGATGGGCTGGTGCCACAGACACACTTGTCAAGCAAACCTTACATGTAAGTAGTGTACTTCATCGCTGCTATACAAACAGTACGTAGCGACATTGCCCATGTAACTACAGTACGCGCCCACTTCCTTATTATTCATGTTAAGGTACCAGGATCAAATATAACTTACCGAAGAGTGAGCAGGCAACATCAGGCAGCATCACCGCTATACCTACACTACCGACTACCAACAATTACTGATTTATGTATTGCGCCACCAAGGAGCCGAGCGGATCGTCGCGGGGCCGCTGTGGAGTATTTGTGAGCATAGGCGCTCCTCAAAAATAGCTATGTAAGGAACTAATCTAGTAAGTACCTTGCAGTGCTATCTAAGTGCCTATGAAGATACCTAGCTAAGGTATGGAACACTGCACCCAGGAAGCTGGAGAGATACTGTACATCCCATCAATTGTGTACATGTGTAGCTATATGTGAGCTGTGTTGAATTCTTCACATAAGTAGGTCGTTTTGAGTCGAGCGGAACAGCATACTTTATTACAGTTCCTTTGAATCTCTTTTCCAGATATCTCTCTACTATCTCGCGTATCGATGCACTAAACAAGTCCAGTCTAACATGACCTATATCTCATTTTCAAGTCAAAATGCTTCTCGTCGCTGTACTCTTGGTTCTCACCTGGATGTTATGGAGGCTGTATAGATTCACTTTGATTCCTCTCCTACGACCGCAAGAAGTTAAGGAACTTCCTTACTGGATTCCATGTGAGTTCCAACTTCCTTGGCGATTCTAACGCGTGAAAGCTTAAAATCCTAATACATTTTTAGTTCTAGGTAAGCCGTCCAAGATCATCAGATCAGGGATAATTCTATTCACATATCCATCAAGGCCATGCTATATCACTCTACAGAGATATCGACGGAACAATCACTCATGGCAGGTAAGAAATCCTTATAGAGCTGCTCCTTGATTGCTAGTCACTTACTTGCTAGGGAATATTTTGGCAATACGCGTGCTACATTCTCAATCACCGTTGCTGGCCAGAAAATCTACATAATGACATCCGCTTTGAATATCTCCGCGGCTCTCAATAATCTCCGCGATTTTGACAATGCAAAACCCAAAATCTTCCTCATGCGTCGGTTTGGGATTTCCAAGGAAGCAATTGGGGTTCTATATGAGAATCCATCTGCTTTACCCCACATGATATCCAAACCATCGCCGAAATCGTTAGCAGCGATAAGTGAAAGTCTCATTCATCGACAACTCACCCCAGGGCCATGTTACGAAGCTTTTGAGAGTGTTTTCTTGCAGGCCATTCAGCAGAGGGTTTCACCAGGTGCAATACCCCCGGAGGCTGTTGTGCCATCGGCAGAGACCAAGCCTGGGATGCAGGCCATGTCACTGTCTGAGTTTGTCCGGCAGACCTTCGTCAAAAGCAACATGTTGGCGTTTTTTGGGCCGGCTCTTCAAGAAATAAACCCGCAGTTTGGGAACCAATTCCTACATTTCGATGATAAGATCCAAACGTTATTAAAGAAACTTCCCAGTCCATGGCCAAGTGCAGCCGAGGTTGCTATGGAAAAACCAATATGGTCTCTGAAGGTGTATCTTGAGTTGCCCGAGGAGGAGAGAATAGGTCAATCCTGGGTTGTGAGTTCGCTCGAGGCAGAACTGCGTTCCAAAGGTATCGGAACTGAAGACATTGCGAAATGGCTCTTCATGCTGTTTTGGGGGTATGTCGCACCTACCCACCACCCTCCTGTCATATGAAGTCAAGTCGACTTTTAGCAAGAAGAATCGTCTAATCATTAATCAATGCGTCGACAGGTCAAATACAACTACTTGGCGGCTTGCTTTCTGGGTGTCGGCGCACTTACTCTATGACCCGAGCTTGATGATGGAGATTCGAAGAGAGATTGCTACCGCAACAGAAAACCATACATCATTTTCTTCCCTCCACAAGCAACTTTCTCGCTGTACACGCTTGATGGCGGTGTATCACGAGGTTCTGCGATTCGTCGATAGTGTTATATCCATTCGTGAATCCACCTGCCCGCAGCTCTCAGCTCTGGGAGAACAGTTACCGGCTGGAGGTACAGTGATGCTGACGCATCGTCAGCTATTGATGGATGAAGAGGTGTGGGGGCCAGATGCGAAAGCATTCAATGCAGAGCGTTTTCTGCACCGCGACGATCTTACTAAAAGTAAGAGCTTCACGCCGTTTGGTGGGGGCGCGTTGTTGTGCCCAGGGCGTTTCATGGCTAGGGGCGAAGTGCTTTGCTTCGTGGCATTTCTTCTTGATCGTTTCGATATCGAGACTACCCAGCCGTTTCCCCGATTGGATACTAGATCAAATGCAGGGTCGGGAATTCTGGGCATCAAAGAAGGCGACGATGCTGTGTTGTTGGTGAGGCAGAGGATCTGACTGGTGCAGATGGTAAAACATGGGGTTCTGACAGGGGCTGCTCTCACGATAGAAACATCGATTCTCGTATCCGATTTGTTAAATAGCCCTGGCATAATGTTTCCCGGCTCTAATTATGCAGGTGAAATCGCCCTCGAAGGGATACATTTTCTCTAAACCATCCCCTGTATTATACTAGTCTAGGATTGTTTTGCTCCGTGACAGGTCGTTAGGTAGCTATAGGTCTGTACTTCCCACTCGCAGTTAAGAGTACACTGTGTGTATCTTAGTCGTCACACGGAGATGCATAGCCTGTTAGTCAACCTTAGATTCCGTTAGTATAGTAGTTGCATCACCCTAATGCGATACAAATCGATGGAGACCTATTAAACAGGTAATTCATCGGTTTCGAGCCACACTGAAGTCCTCACACTCACGGTGTTGGGGCTAGACATTACAGACCTGCATGGAGTCATAGACCCCATTCTACCGATATTAAGTATTAACTGTTGGCTGTGAGATCTGTTCACCAGCAGTTTCTAACTGAAGGATTGGGCTAGATGTGTGACCGTAACTGGCTGGGAGAGCAGGTGGCCTCCATCCTTTGAAATCCTGATTGCTCAACATATGTACCGACTATTGCATTGTTTCTGCTCCTGGCCAACATCCCTCAAGTCTGAGGTGTTGACATGATAACACTCACTAAGGGCCATGTGTATCTATGTGCCCATCTACCACGCAATTTGTCGAAGTCAAACCCTTTTTCGCTTATCTCTAATCACCAACACAGCCCTAGCAATGTCTTCCGGAAGCACAAACCCCCTCGACCATATACCCGCCGCGATGGCGCCGCCGGGTATCACTTCGAACCTTGTCGACCCTCCATCAAAGGCACACACGCTTACAGTTCTTGATTCGGTTCTCTTTTCCATAATGGCCATCGCTGTCCTGATTCGATTTTATATTCGCACCAAAACTACAAAGAACTGGGGCTGGGATGATAGTAAGTCTACTACATCATAAGATTAGGCTCGAAAAAAGACTAACGTAGTCTCAAGGTGCGTGTGTTATAGCTGCCGTGAGTTCTGAATACGTGGATGTACCACCAGTAATTCTAAACGATCATCAGTTAGGGTCACTGTCACATACCATCATTTACGCAGAGGGTACGGAACCACTTCACGGTGCAGCTACGACCAGCCGCAAACTGACAATTCGTTATCCCAGGTGTTAAATATGGTTTTGGTCGCCACATATGGGACATTCCTGCCTCTTGGCTCATCGACAGCCATCACCTCCAAGTATGTCTCGCCCATAAAACCGACGCGATCATTGATATGCTAACAGCCGGAAGCTCTTTGCATCACAAGGCGTAACCTACCCGGTGACTATTTTCTTCACCAAATTATGCATCCTAATTTTCTATATGCGAGTTTTTGGCATAAATAGAACTTTAAAATGGACGGCCACAGTCATGACTACCATTCTTGCTTTGTTCTATACTGCCATGATTGCTATCGCTATTGCTTCCCTTCCGCTCTGTGTAACCGTCAGCGATGGTCAAAGACCATTCTGCAAGTATGTCAGTGGTCCAAATGTTCTAGTGGGTGGTTCCTTCAATGGCGCCACAGACATCGCACTATTATTGATACCTTTTCCACTTCTCATGAAGTTGAAAATGGGGCTCAGACGGAAGATTCGATTTTCTGCTGTCTTCATAGTTGGAATTGCGTGAGTACTATCAATGCCCCTTTTGATTATCCTGGCGTACCAACGCTCAGAGCTGACTGTTGTGAAAAGTGCCGTTGCCGCAAGTATCGCACGCCTGGTTGTGTTTGCTACGAACTATCACAATCCCGACAATTTGTGGATTCAAGCCACGAACGCCATGCTCACGTGTGTAGCACCATTCTCCTCCAAAGGCAAAATGGAATTATTGACTGGCCATCTTAATACAGAAGCATCGAGATTAATATCGGCATCATCATTACTTGCACACCTTGTTTCACGACATTCTACATACAAACAGTGGATTACGTTCGAACCACCACCACTACTATTAAAAGACGGATGCTTACGCCCAAGAACTCGATGGACCACCTTACAGAAGTTCGTGGAGGCTCTTCTGGTACTCTTCAAGCCCGACGAAGCCGTAGCACTGAACAGAAACCAAACATCCATTTCGAGGAGCTAGACGATATCATCGACCCTTCTAACAAGTTCAAGACACTTCATCAAACCGAAACTGGTCTATGACTGGCACGTCTTATCAAGTAGGAAGAGACGTCAGGCCGGAATGCCTTGAGTGGCTTCCCAACCTAGTTGCCTAGGTAGCTAACTTTACACATTCATAGATCTGTCGTGACGGCTGGTTGCCATGGCTCTGCTAGGTCATGTGAATAGCTATAGTTGCCGGTCTTTGAGGAGCTGTCACTATTTGATATGACTATTAATTTCCTAGCTAGACTCTGTAACGTTTCGGAATACTGGACTTCAGTAGTTATTAAAGGACATGCAAAGAATTATTCACGTTACTATGACATTCCACCACACGGGGCACCCTGTTCTCTCCCTAGTGCTATAACTTATATCATGCTCTCCATGGATTGTCTTATAGATGCTCTGGCTCACACAAAGAAAGGAAAGAGAAACAACAAGGTGAGAGTGCTATATTCACTCTGCATCAAGTGTTAACGAATGTGATAATTTTCTTCGACATGACCTAGCCTCATGTTCTGAGGGGAACGTGAGAAGTTAACTACCTAGTCTCAAGGTTGAGTCATGGAAAGCGATAGGGAGCTAGGCACTTAAGCTACTTGTAGGCAGTTCGCAGTATTATTACTATATTCATCTATAATACTGAGATAAATGGCGCTTGATGAGTTGCCACTAAGCATATCTTGAATTACTCTTATAGCTGAGATGTGATTCACGTTGGGCGTCAGTCTGATCTCCTCTTCAATTGGCCCCCGCCCCTGCGGACCATTTTAATTGCGTGAACTGGGATAACTAAACGCGACTTATATCCTCCAGGAAGACTTTATCACTTTTAAACAATAAGGTCATTTTATCGCGTCCTCTGGCTCATTAAGGGCATCACAAGCACCACTAGGTGCTCTTTTGTCGAACCCCTCTGGTTTATGGCATTAATCTTTTCAGGCCAGTACGTATAATCGACGAATTGTAGTCATATAAGTTGGCAGAGGGCCCCTCTTCTCACTTCATCAATGGGCCGAGTCGGGCTCGGAACAGCCCGGTCCTACATGTTTTTCATTATTACCCTAACTTCATTTACAATCTTCACTGTGTATAACCTTGTTCATAAACGAGTGGCAAGACAGGACTTACTTAGCATTTCTCATATCTTGCTATAGTTTCGACTAAGCAGTGTAGGTTAAGCTTGAAGCGAGTCTTATCTCGAGTGGGGAGGAGGCGAGGTAATTGCAATAATACGCGGAGTGCTTAGGCATTGTGTGTGACGGGAGGGGCTAAAATGAAAAAGCCAAGATGACACACAGTACTGTGGGTATTAGGTATGACTTGTTGCGAAATATTTCGTAGGGTGAATGAGTGAGTGAGTAATTGGTGCTCGTTAGGAATGTATATTTGCGCTGCGATCATCATCATTATTACTATACTTTAATTAAAAATGGATTAATTTTCGAGTACAGGGTGCTTTTTATGAGTGACGAGGCTTCGAAAAGGCGAGAAAATAAGGCGTTTTCTGGCGACGGTGTCCGTCTATTAACGTGACTGTCATGTTTTGAATTGCTATACACAGCCGCTGTCTACTCTACCGCCTACGGGCTTACCTTCTTTGTTGCTTTCTATTTTCACAAGAAACTTCCCAAGTTCGATGACTTTATGCCTCACCTTTCCGCAAGGAAGGGATACGATACACCTGTTTAGACTCGTACGTGTCACGCATGAAGAACTCCAGCACCCCGTTCAGCCCGAGCTCCGCGGCGCCCTGCAGCCACTTGTCCATGGTCACGAGGGCGATATCGCCGCCCGTCTTGCGGGCATAGAAGCGCTGTAGATCTTGGACGCCGAACTTGTCGTTGGAGCAGTAGTTGCGGACGACAAGTGGCGGCGACGACGACGACGCCGACACAGTCAGTACGTCGCGCACAATACCCGTAGCGACGTCCTCGACGTCGACGATGTCCAGCAGCCCGGGCCACAGACGCGGGTCCATAGCGGGCACGGCGCGCTGGCGGATGCTGAAGCGGTCGATAGCTGACATCAGGTCGGTGGCCGGGGCATTGGGGCCAAGGATGGCGTCGGCGCGGTGCACGACGGCCGGCACGGGTGCGCGCTCCAGCAGCACCTCGCTCGCCCATTTGCTAGCCGCGTAGCCCATGCGGGTGCGGTTCTCTGTGTCGATGTCCGCCGGCGGTGGCAGCTGTGCGGCTGAGATCTCAGGCAGCTCGACACGCGCATCCCCCTCGTCCGTGAACAGAGCCACCGCGCCTGTTGACACGAAGTGCACCGGCAGCCGGCGCCCAATGGCCATGGCCACCAGCGCCTGCGTCGAGCCCACGTTGGCTGCGCGCAGGCTAGTGTACGACTGCAGGAACCGAACCTCGGCGCCGTTGTGGATGATGGTGTCGGCGTCGCCGGCCAGACGCCCGAAGTCGGCCTCGGAAAGTCCCAGGCGTGGCATCGTGAGGTCGCCGGCGTACTCTACAATCTTCGGACTTTGGACTTTGAGCTTGCGCGGCTTGCCCCCGGCGTGGGGACGAATGGCTACGCAGTGCACCTTCGCGACGCGATCGTCCGCTATCAGTTTATGTAGGATACTGGTACCGACGAACCCGGTTGCGCCAGTGAGCACAACCTGTAGGCCTCGGTCGTCATGGTTTGAAGCCATGGAGGTCACTCCGTCGGAAATTAAAGGCGGAATTATCTCGGACAATCCTTCGAGTAAGGACGATATCTCCTTGCCCCAGTTGATGGGACCTGTGCTCAGCGCCGCTGTCCCAGCTCCGTTCCGCTCTCCATCGCCTTGGTCACCCCGGCGTCTTACAGCTAGTGCCTCACTGCAGAGCTGTGTTATTGTATTCTCGCCCAGGATCTTGAGCACTGGGATGTTGGTCCCTAATTCCTTCAAGAACCATGAGCGCACCTGCACCGCCACCAGCGAGTCGATGCCTAGGCTGGATGGGGTGAGGTGTACATCTAACTGATCCTCGCTCATCTGGAGGATTCTACCTAGGGCCCTGACGAAATGCCGTCGCAGGATGTCAAGCGCCTCTTCCTCGCCACCGGCAGACTCCAGCTGGCTCGTCAGCTTCTCGTCGCTTTGACTCCCCTGTTGCTGCTCATCGGAATTGTCTATGCCTTGTCGGTCGCTACCTTCTCGCCCGCTAAAATCCACAGCAAATCTCGGATTGTCATACCAAACAGCTGTGCTCACCTTCTGCAGCCCCGTGATCAGATCGGCGGGCTGGTCCGAATCGGGCCGGCCACAGACGATGGACTCGGCAATCATCTCGTGAAGGTCCTTCTCGGATATTGCCATACAACCATTGCGCCGTAGCTGCGTTTCGTACTGTGCTCTTGATTCTGCGTGGTGGACATAACCTACCCCCACCACCATGCCTATATATAGCACCGAGGCGGGGACGCCGCGGCGGCGGCGCTGGTTAGCCAGACTCGTCATGTAGAGATTAGCGGCGGCATAGGCTGCCTGCCCGGCGTTGCCAACGATGGAGGCCAGCGAGGAGAAGAAGATCATAAAATCCAAGTCATCTTTGTAGAACAGCTCATCGAGGTACTGGCTCCCGAGCACTTTGGGTGCCAAGACCGCAGCAAAGTCTGCCCACGGGGTGTTGATGAAAGAGCGGTCGCGGAGTACCATAGCACCATTCATAACACCTCCAATGGGTGGCATGGTTGTTTTGATGTTGTTGTAGAAAGCATGAAGCGCCTCGCGATCTGTGATGTCGAGAGCGACGACGTGAAGCAAAACACTCTTTTGTGCCATATGGTCTATAATGACCTGAGGAACTTTGGGGTTGCGACTGGAGACAACGATGTATCGGGCACCATTGTCCGCCATCCACTCGGCAAGGGACAAACCCAGGTCGCCGCTGAGCCCGATGAGAAAGTAGGTTTTCGTGGCCGAGAAGAGAAATTCATGACGAAGCGGACGAACGATAGCCGAGACTTCTGGCGTTGCACGCCAGTCGATGATTGTCAATGGATGGAGGTCTTTCAATTCTAACGCGCAGACTTGTTTAAGTGTCACCACGTGAGCTCGGGCCAAATCGAACGGCTCATTCGAATGTTTGTTCAGAGGAGCATCTTGAAGAGAATCGAGATGTTTCTTGGTAACCTTGTGTAGTTGTCCTGAACTGAATGACAAAGCCACGTTCGTCCCAAAGGAGAAAATGGACTTTCGCACTTGAGAAGGAAGAACAGATCGCAGCGTCTTATCAAGCACCCTATCCAAGGGGTGCTGCATATTGACGAAGGCGTTTGCGTTCTTTGGCTGCACTGACTGAAGGGCTGACTTTGGTATATATGGGTGAATAAAGTGCATCTTAGGGTCAGCGCTCGTGGGATTGGTAGGAGAGAAATACAGGTCCACGCCGTATTGACCAGCAGCACCTTCGATAGCCTGGGATATGTGGGCAGTGGCATCGTGCACCCAGACGACCCCCTTCGCCCCACTGACAATATTCTTTGCAAGGAGGGCTTGTAAGAGGCTACTGAGCAGTTCACCGTCATTTTGGCGGCTACCTAGACTGGCCAAAGAGAACATGTCAGTCTTAGGCATGGTCACGATGGAACGGCTGAATCTGGTATCAGACCAGGCAAGTACTTTTTCCATTGTCTTCAGGGCATGTCCAATGGATAAGAAGAACCTCTGGCCATCAGTACAGGTGAGTGCAAAGACCGAAGATACCGATACCTGCACCTGGACTAGTTCATTGCTGGCGGGGGTAATAAACGACCGAAGTTCCTGCACCTCCAGAGACCCATAGGATTCAGCAATCTCGACGATAGGCTCTGCATTTTGAAGTGGGACTTGGTGTATAATAGTCCGCTTCGTTGAGTTGTGACGATGGTTGAGGACCTCATTTTGCCGCACACGCGGCACATAAAGAGCTCCGTTTATGAGGGCAAGCTCGTGTTCGACAGTCCACAGAACATTTTCGAACTCGGGGCGGTCTGCGCACACTAGACGTAGCAACATTTCAGCCAGCATGTTCGGATCGGCTGTAGAATTTTGGTCCAAGTCCAAGAACTGTAGTTTGGTATCGGTAGTCTCGTTGAGAACACAGCGCCCCCAACCAACGATCATGTTCGACGTGGGATCATCGCCAGATAGTGCACCCCGTGTCACCCAGAGAACGGCACAAGCATTGTTCCGAATGATTTCCTGCAGGCCCTTGAAGCGCTGCTCATGCATGTCTTTGAAAACAGCTGAGTCTAAGTCGGAGAGGGCAAGAATCGTCGTACCGTTGGGAATTTCGATATTCTTTCCCTTGATATCCTCGAACTTGAAAATGTGAGTAATAGTGCCAGCTTTGGGACTGAGGATATTCTCGGCCTCTCTGACAAGCGATAATGAAGATGAAGTTGCACCTCCGATGATAATAAGGTCCTCGATGCGTGGAAGGGCATTGCTGGGGGCGGTCAGGGGTTCACGCAGCGCCCTCGTGGCGTCATCGTCAGCTTGGGAGACCATAACACTAAAAAATGAAGTGGCGCTAGTGTTGACTCCAGAAAAGCCTGTCTTCTTCAAAAGGTCATTCCATGAGTCCTCACTGATTGTTGGCGCCCAGACACGGCCATCTTCGATTCCCAGAAACCATCCGGGGAGCGTGCCCATGATTAATTGGGCAGGGAGAAAATCGCGGGTGATCTCCAGCAACATTATGTGGCCGCCGGGTCGAAGCAACCGCCGACAATTGCGCATGGTTTCCTCCAGTCGCCTTGTGGCATGAAGAACATTGGAAGCAATAATCAGGTCGTAGGACTCAGGCTCGTAACCTTGCTCCAGGGGGTTATTCTCGGCGTTAAGGGTTTTGAACACCATGCGGTCGGCATACGGCTCAAATACATCTCGCGCGCGCGCGAAGAAGCCGGGAGAAATATCTGTATAAGTGTAAGAGGAAAACAAGTCTTTAATGACCGGCAGTATGTTGCCAGTAGCCCCTCCTGTTCCGGCGCCTATCTCAAGGATTTTCATATCTGGGTAACGATGTGCCAGTTGACCGGCGAGCACGGCAAGGTCGCGGTTTGCTTCACGAAACCCAAGACCCTCCACATAGAGCCGGTCAAGCATTCCATCTTGCATCATCACCTGTAATGGGGGGACGTCTCCCCGGACGATAGCCGGAAGATTCTCGCCCACGGCCTGAGCAAGTTGTAGATCAATACTGCGGGGGTACTTGGCAAGCCATTGAGCCAACATCTCTGAAGTATCGCTTTCCCAACTCCGACAGACGTCCGGATACGTTCCATCCTCGACCGAAGGTATGAGGTGCTGCTCGATGAACTTCATCAGGTGCTGATGATGCCACGCCATGGCAGGTAGCTCCTCCGGGTGTATCTGGCTACACAGTCTTCGCAAGTAGAAATAAGCCGTGCGAACGTAGAACTCGCCCAACTCACTTCCTGAAGATACCACTCTCTTAGTAGGGTCAATGCCACTGGATATATCACGCACCCATTCATTCTGAGCGTACAACCTGCGATCGTCTGATGGATGCGGACTGGTGAATGTCGTTAGAGTAAGGCCTCGAATCTGCAACTCAGGCTGGCCATCTGATTCGCGGAAGAGGTCCACATCGCATATGATTTTCTTAGGGTCTGCCTGCGTTAAGATAGTGTCGGCTATCAGACGTGTTGAAGCGGCGGTCTGCAAGCTTCTAGTTTTAGGTACAGCTATACGGACACTGTTGATGGCAGTAGGCAGGTATGCTGTCCAGAGCTGCCCGTCTCCAGGGAAAGAGAATGCGGCAAACAGGCCGTGCACAGCAGCATCGAGGGTGCCGGGATGAATTCGTAAAGTCGACGGGGTTGTCGGGGATTGCACAGTTACAGTTGCCTATTCAACCAGCCTGAGTTAGTAATTACCATAAAGACTAAGATTTCCAACAGTATCTTAGGAGCATCCCGAAGAAACGAAGCCAAAACCTTGCCGAAGAGGGGAAAGAATGACTTCGGGAAACTAACCTGGTTCAAACGACGCTTGATCAACTCGGCACGGAAGTCGCCAGAGTAGTCAAGTCCAATGTTTGACAGACTAGAATATAGCTGCTCGGCCGCGATATCTTCCATCGGTAGTGATGGCGCGACTCGAGGGGGTAGGACATCTGGACTCGGCGCCCCGAGGTGGAGGCTCACGCAACCTGCAAAGTTGAGGACATCACCACCGTGGTTTGTCGCATCAACGGCGGCGCTATAACAGGCGATATCGGCATTGATAAAATTCTCTGTGCAGTCGACAACGCGAATTGTAAAGGTGACCTCCGTTCCGGTCGAGTTTTCGTCGAGCGTCATTGCCCGGTGAATCTTGAGGCGGTTCAGGTCAACAAGCCGCACAGGTTGGCTGTCATCTACAAGTCGAATGGCTGCTTCATAGGCCATCACAAGGTATCCCGCGGCAGGGAAGAGTACTTGTCCCTGGAAGACATGTCCAAGAGCCCACGGAATTTCCTGTACCTTCAAAACCTGACGCCAGCTCACCTGGCGCACGTCTTGTTGCTCGCCGTGCGAGACGCAGTGGCCGAGAAGCTCGTGAATTGCGTCGCCCCTCGTGCGGAATGCCTTAGAATGCCGCGATTCTTTCCACATGACATCCGTGTGATCCCAGCAATAAGCCGGCATGTCCTTAACGAGTTTAGGCTTTGACTGGATGTCGTTACCCAGGAATGATTTCCGAACTCGATTGAAATCAATAAGTGGACGAGGAAATGAGAATGTCTCCCACACAAACCCTAGGGCATTGGCAAAGCTCTCCAAGGAGTTTACACCACGCCTCAAGATCCCCGAATAGGGAAGGGAACGGCCAGTAAGTGTCTTGATGATGTCAGATGTTGGGCTCTTCAGACTCAGATGTGGTCCAATCTCCAGCACAATGTCGTGACAATGCTCTTCAGCGATGGCTCGCTGAACGGCCTGTGAGAAGAGCACAGGCTGTGTCATGTCCTCAACCCAGTAAGGGCCAGCAAGAACACCCCCTGTACTGAAGGTGCGCCAACGCCCGTCTGAGCCATACACGCTAGAGTGCCATGCACAGCGCGGCGGGCCATCCTGAATATCGATCTTACACAGGCGCATTGAGTTGAGATATGGTCCTGCGCATGGTTTCATGTGGTGAGAGTGATAAGCCGTGTCGACTTTTAGAAGCCGTGAAAATATACCCTGAGATTCAAGACGGCGATGTGCCTGATCGATCGCATCTGCGTCGCCTGCCAGAGTGCAGCTTAGCCGCGAGTTATTCGCCGCCACAGAGATTTTTCCGACTGAGACGTCGATTTCGTTACAGAACGCTGTCGCTTGTTTCAGTGACATGGAGACGGCCAGCATCTTCCCACTTTGGCCCCGATCATTTTGCGCTAACTTGGCATGGACCCCCCTACAGTATGCAACTCGGATGGCGTCTGAGGCGCTTAGGTAGCCGGCGGCATATGCGGCACCGATCTCGCCAGACGAATGGCCGACAACAGCACTGAAAGTAATTCCAACTGCCTGCAGCATGTCGACCGTAGCAATTTGTACGGCTGTACATAGTGGTTGTGATAGAGAAGCCTCATGAATCCGAGAGGTCTCGGGCGGCGCGGAAAGCTGCTCGGCTATTGACCAGGCTGGCCCGTCCGGTAGTGCGTCAAGTGAGCGCTGCATATTATTGATACTGTCGCGGTAGACGGCAGAAGCGCTGTAAAGCTCACTAGACATCTTCGGCCACTGGGCTCCTTGGCCAGTGAATACGCCTAGGATCCTTGGCGGAAGCGTGTCGGGTATTGTTGAAGCACGCGTGCTCGCGCCATCAAAGCGATCCAACTTCTTAACAAGCTGTCCTACCGAGAGGGCAGAAAATGAAGCCCTGAACGACAGTTCAGAGCGGCGTGATAGGGTATGAGCTAGGTCAAAGAGATCGATTTCGGGGAATTTGGTGAGTCGATTGCTCAGTGCTGCAGCCATTGCCACTAAGGACTGCTTCGAGTTGGCCGACAACACGAACGGCCCAGCTCCGCGGGCACTCAGTGTCCTTTGTTGAATACTGTCGTCTCCCAGCTGAACGTCATCATCTCCTTGGGGCCAACTCTCAAGTATGGCGTGTGCATTTGTACCTGTGGAGGTCATTGTATTAGCAATTTCATAAATTGGGCTCAAAATATCATGACCATCCATATACAGAATAGAAGAAACGGGGGCACTTGCCGCCAAAGCCAAAGCTATTCACGCTCACTCGTCTAGGTGTTCCTCGTGACAACGATGGCCAGGGAGTTGCCGTTGTGGGAACATATACATGGTCGTAGTAAGGCCGAATTTTAGGGTTCAGCTCGTGGAAATGTAGGTTTGGTGGCAAGGTGCTGTTTTGAATGGCCAGTGACGCCTTGATCACCCCGGCCAGGCCGGCAGCACCCTCAAGATGACCCACGACTGTTTTTATAGACCCAACTGGCAGTTTTTCATACTCTCCCTGGCTGTGACCTTTGGGAAAGAATGCTCGATGAATCGCCTCGGCTTCGATGGGGTCTCCTGCCGGGGTCCCGGTGCCGTGAGCCTCGAAGAACTGGGGTCGATCTTGAGGTGATTTCAGGTCAAGTCCGCACCTTGCATAGGTGGAGCGGATGAGCGCTGCCTGAGACTCTGCGCTGGGCATTGTAATACCTTGATGCTCATCGTAGTCAGTGATCAGTAGTCAAGGCTAGCTTCAATTATAGAAGGTTACCTTGAGTGCGCCCGTCTTGATTCACGCCAGTATCACGGATTATACACTCAATATGATCTCCATCTGCAATTGCTTGGCTCAGTGTCTTCAAGACCACCGCAGCGATGCCCTCGCCTCTAGTATAACCGTCTACACTTACGTCCCACATGTGAGAGCGGCCAGTCGGCGAGAGCATGTGCAGCTATTACCGCCACCATCGTTAGCCTCTGCCATGGATGTTTCTTTGTTACTCACCTTAGATTCCGCAATAAAAACCTCCGGCCCAAGAATGATGTTCGTCCCTGCAGCGACTGCCACTTTAGACTCGCCATTCCTAAGAGCCTGGACAGCTTGGTGCAAGCCCACCATGCTGGAGGAACAGGCCGTATCGATCGATACAGATGGGCCATGCCAATCGAAGAAGTAAGAAAGTCGATTTGACATGATGGACATCGTCATGCCAGTAGCCGCATACTGGGGGAGGCTGTCCAAATCTCGGTACAGCTGGTGCATGAAGTCGCTGTTCATCATGCCGACGAAGACTGCGGTAGACGAGCCACGGAGCTGTTGCATTGAATAACCAGCTGATTCAATGCCCTCATACACCGTCTCGAGAAGCATGCGCATTTGAGGGTCCATCGTCTCTGCTTCTCTGGGAGATATGTTAAAGAACCTGTGATCGAAGACACGGTGGTCCTCTTCAAGTAGGTAGGCATGTTTGACATTCGAGCTCTGAGGTGATTTTGTGTCTTAGTTATAATAGAAGCGATTAAAGAGGATGATTCGGAGGGGAAATAAAGCTGGAAAACAATGTTTAACTTACTCCATGATGCTCTCCATCTTCGTGATAGAAGCCCTCGACGTTGAATCGGCTGGTAGGTATCTCCTTCAAGACATCATGTGGCTGCTTGAGAAGGTCCCATAACTTAGACGAAGCGGTGGCACCTCCTGGGAAGCGACAACTACTGCCAATGATTGCCACTGGTTCGACAATATAATTGGTGAGGGCCATTTTTGTTGGTCAGGAAATATGAGAACGATAGATGAGTCTTTGACTAGACTATAGGCACACCAGTGCTGAATCTTCTGTGCAGTGAGATACCAGTCAAACCCATGGGGCCGCTGATGACCAAATTGACGGAATCCAAGGAATAAATACCTGCTCAGAAGTTCACTCCTGGTCGCACTAAGATGAATTCCCGTTTCATCCCATTACATGTTGGTGGGCAAGCATAGCACAATCAGTGATGTTCACAACAGTGACGTGACTACTTTGGTCATTTGCGGCCTTCGAGGACCATGGGTTGTCAGGTGGGCCAGTTTAGACGGGTCGCACCGTGAAGTGCGGCGGCGTATTCCAGACGGTGCGTTAGGTTATCGGTCAGTTATGCTGACGCGAGACGGCGAAGGGTGGCGGGGAAATGAGATGGGGCGCACCGGACTCGGTAGAAGAAGCATGCATCGTAGAGTTCAAGAGCCTGAGGCAGATGGCGACCCAGCCTAAAGAACCGAGGAGTTCCTTCAACGAACTTTTCAATGAAAGCTTGAGGCAATTATGCGTAACATTGACTTATTCATCACTTCTACTTCACTTCGACTTTGAGAACATAGACACTTTGCCAAGATGAAAGCACTAGTGAGCGATGACTCAGGAAGATACCAGTTGACGCAAGACAAGGAGATTTTCAGCCCTCGGCCAGGCCAACTACTCATACACGTCCATGCAGTTGCCTTGAACCCGGCCGACGCCAAAATGATGGACTATTCGGCTACCGCGGGGAGAATCGGCGGCCACGACTTTGCGGGTATGGTGGCTCGCATTGGCGAGGGTATAACGCGATACCAGATAGGCGACCGTGTTCTAGCCACGACTATTGGCCTAAGTCCTTCGGATCGCACCGCGGGAGCCTTCGCTGAATACGCACTGGGGTTTGCGGACCTGGCTTGCAAGATTCCCGACGATATGAGCTTTGAGAACGCGTGCCCCATGGGCGTCTCGATCGGAACGGCGGGCATGGCACTTTTCCAAACGCTCCAGCTACGCATGCCTGGACATCAGAAGCCCGACGACGACACTTTGGTGCCGGTGTTGGTATCTGGTGGTGCCACGTCCACGGGCACTATGGCGGTCCAGCTTCTGAAGTGGTAAGAGTGACATCTACTGCTAAACAATCGCGGACTGACTCGGCTGCAGTGCCGGGTTTACACCCATTGTGACATGTTCGCCGGCCAATAATACGCTCTGCCAGTCATTCGGCGCTGCAGCCTGTTTCGATTACCATTCGCCATCGTGTGGCGCCGACATTCGCGCATGGACTGACGGCCGGCTCGCTTATGTCTTCGACTGTGTCACGGATGCTGCTACTATGGAAATGTGCTACCAGGCCATCGGCTTCACGGGTGGGAAGTACGTAGCCATCGATCCCATCTCTACAGCGGTGCAATATTCGCGCCGCGACGTGCTTGCCGATTGGCTGATGGTGTACTCCCTTATTGGCGAGCCGCTCAAGCTAGCAGGCGTTTACGGCCGCCCCGCGTCACCAAAGGATCGCGTTTTCGCTGGCCGCCTATTCGAGACGGTCGAGAAACTCTTGGGTGAGGGTGAAGTCAGAGGTCATCCGATCGAGATTCGCAGTGGGGGTCTCGGGGCGCTCGCCGAAGGAATTGAAGAGCTGCGCATGGGTCGCGTTCGGGCCAAGAAGTTGGTATATCCATTGCTACCTTAGACTTCAAGGAGGTCTTAGATTTTTCTTCAATATACAGCGCTCTGTTTCATCGAAGCGGCCACTTTGAGATGTGATTGATTACTATACCTTTAGCTGTGTCGCAACTAAGCTGCATTAGTCACCTATGGACCCCTGAAGTGGATATAGTGGCCTTGGGTATAGGTAAGGGGGGTTTTCCCCCCTTAGATATTAGAAGGCCAGGGGCCAATTGACCAACCTTCACCTACCTATGGCTATTGACCCCTTACTATCTACCTGCTATGTGACTGCTTCAAGGCTCTATTCACTATAGAACTAACACTCCTGACAATAGGGGCGATGCAAAATGAACAGGCATGAACAAGCTTATGTGAACGTAAGTACACGAAGACCAGGTAGCTTCAGGGTGATACAACTTGATGCCCCTACGCTACAGTCTTCCGACAGTGTCTTGGTTACCACCGGGCACCTGTACTTACTCAAATGTCCAGATAAATCATCTTCAAGGATTTAAACATCAACCGATCTTAGATTCATGCAAATACTGCTAATTAGCGACCCTACGTTTAAAGACTTGTCTAGGAATACAAAAAAACATTGCATGTTGTATACGTGATGGATTTAAACAATTGTGACTCTAACGTCAAAACCTCCGGTACTTAACAACAACCAAACGACGCATCTACGTTGAATAGATGCGTATCAAGGGCTCATCGACCTCCATCATCTATATACCTTGTTTCTACCCTGCACGCCGGGAGTAAAAACAAGGCTCTTCAAAACGAGAAACGAAAATTGACTTCGAACTCTAGTTGCCATGAAGAATTTCATAAGAGATCTTCTCCGCCATGGCGTCTGTGAAAACAACTATGTAAGCAGGTTCTTTCAAGGAAATGAGGACAGCGTGAATGAGGTACCCACAAATCATCGACTGGGGGTGCCCAGGAGGGAGGAGAGCAAACGAACTAGCATCCACGACCCGCAGTCCCTCGACTCCAATAACGCGAGCGTGTGTGTCGACAACAGCGGTCGGATCTTCCCTCTTGCCCATGCGGCATGTCACTGCGGCATGGTAGACGGTCATCATATTCTCGCGCACCGATGCTAGGATCTCAGCGTCCGTCTGGACAACCTTCTCGCCCGGGTAGACCTCATCGAGAGGTTGTGTGAGAGCACCAGACATACTATGTGACTTCATGGCCGCGCGTACACGCTTGTACGCAGCAACGGCTACGTTGGCGTCGGCAGGGTGCGTGAGCCAGTTGGGGTTAATGACGGGCAGGTCAGCCGCGTCGGCGCTGGCAATCGTGACACTCCCCCGACTCTGAGGCGCTACCAAAGCCGCAAGCAGACTGACAATATTTCCGCTCGGTGTGTCTACACCGGAGGCGTTGCCAAAAAAGGCTGGGAGGGACAAGTACTCGATCTCGGGCCAGGAAGCCGGCAGCTTAGAAAGTGTATGTGCTGTTTGGTTAGTAATCAAGTCCCTTGGCGCTTTCTCCCAGCCCAGATAGTCAAGAATTGGGTTTGATAGAACACCCTGTGCAGGTGAGTTGCCGGTGATACCGAGGAACGAACCGAGCGCATCGAGCAATGTCGCTCGGTCTGCCAAGAAAGTCGCCAGTGTTGGCACAACAGCTCGATATGATGGCCCAAAGAACACATGATCAGTGAGGTTCTGGCCAACCCCGGGTCGATCGGCAATGACTGAAATGCCATTTTCTTTGAGAGTTGTTGCTGGCCCGATGCCCGAAACCATCAAAAGCTGCGGAGACTGGAAGGCTCCAGCGGAAAGAATTACTTCCTTTTTAGCCCGGAGACTCACACCGGAATCGAGCACAATGCCAGTTGCGATATTCGTCGAATTACCGCGCTTCTCGAAAAGCACCTTCTTGACTAGGGTCAGATAGAAAAGCTTCAGGTTCGGTCGGGATTGCGAAGCTTCCAGAAAGGATGTTTGCGACGAGCTTCTGAGCCCAGTAGATGAATCTATGGTATTACTGGTCCACTGCGTGCCCAAAAGAGAGCCGCTGTTGAAATCATCAGTTTGGTTGATACCAATTTCAGCGAGTGCTCCTGGTAGGTAGGTAGAAAAGGGGTTGGCGTAGTTTGGGTATGAGATCTGCAGTGGACCCCCTTTCACGTCAAAGGCGCTTTGAATATAGCTTGCCGTAGCGTTGGCAAATCGAGTAGGCCCAGGACGCGTAAAGTTACCACTCTTTTTAAAGAATAGAAGCATATTATCGAAAGTCCAAGACTTATCTCCCACCGCTTCCGCCCATTGCTGTAGCGATCCAGTGTCGGGCCCGCTGATATACCATTGAATTCCTGCCTGAACTAATAAAGAAAGAATCTTCGTAAGTATTGAACTTTTGTCAGAAAGCAGCTTGACTTAGAAAATCAACTTACCTTCCACCCAGACATTTTCCACGCGGGTAGTGGATTTCTCTACCACCCGCTCCATCCTGGGGAGTTGTGATGAATCCCCAGTCGATAGCAAGATTAATTGAATCGGGTGACGAATCCGATCCAACCGAATCAAACCCGGGTATTCTTTGAAAAAGGGGATCGCTAATGTCGTAATAAGTGCCAGCCTCGATGACTGCCACAGTTGTCTCTGGATCTTCCGAAAAACGTGCGGCTACAACGAGCCCTGCAGTCCCTCCCCCAACAATGATGTAGTCGTACTCGGCGGCGTTAGCAGAGGTTTGACAAACGATCTGACTTACGAACATGGACGCCAAAATGGCGTTTTTCAGAACGACCATTGCTACTAAAGTGGATGTCTTCGGTAAAGAAAAGGCGAGGGAAAATCCAAATGAAGAGTCTGTCTATTCGAAACTGTGCCCAGTAACGCTGTTTGAAGGCTTTTTGATTCCGCAACATCTGGCAGTCCCAATACTTATATTTTTCACTTTTGACGTACAAAGAAGAGTTGTCTGCTCGTAGGTTTCTATTTCAAGACATCATCGGAGTATTTGGAAGCCATCAAATCCTCCACCGTCTCGTTAGACTCAGCCCCCATCATGAGCTGAGCGGCGAGGCATCTTAATTCAGACAATCAACGCCAGGAGGGCCAAAATTAAGACAAACCAATACAAACCCATTTCATTTCCCCTAAGAATTTGGCTTATGAATCACTCATTCACTTGAACCTGAGCCTATGAATTATCGAATCTGATGTCAATTAGCTGAAGTCGGCCTCAGCAGACGTTGAAAGGCAAGGCACCTCAGCTCTAACATTTCACCTTACCAAGACTAAGCTAGTAGGGTGCTGGAAAAACTTGAGAAGCTCTGGTTTGTGGCCATTCTACATAGGGCTGGCCTATGATATTAAGCCTCATCTATCCAAGTCATCCCTCGTAAAATGAGACAAAGGGGATTACTAGTCACTCGAGAGTCTTTACTGAACGCTCATCATATGGAACCAGCTATTCATTGGTAGATGTCCAAGCGACAGCCATACATAGTAGAACAAATCAGAATCGATAGCCGTATCTATTGGAATCATACTGCAGATATCATCTGAGACTTTGACCCCGTCGTCGTGCGGCAAGGCTATAAGCAAAACTTGCCGTGTGGCAGGATAATAAGCAAAACCTACCGTGCGGTAAGTTAAGAAGCAAAATTGGCGAGGTTGGGTCACATGTACCCCGTAAATCCCGGGTTTTATTGCTTATAACATGCCGCTATCGCTGACGTGGGCCTTAAAGCCGTCCGTAAGTCCGATATAATCTGAGACATCCTAGAGTGGAGCAGAAGTCGCTATTGTTGGATGTACGGTCGTCGCTATTGAGAGACAATGTGAAATGCGGTATGATTCGGCTTGTCGACCGTCTACGGCATGTCGGATTTTCGTGATTTCCATTCCCGCCTTGTGATTCTTTTCGAGTCCGACTATCCGAAATTAATCGTCTTGCCATGAGAACAGCCGAGGCTATAACCACATCTTCTGAAGAGACTGGAACTCTTTATTATTTACCTCCCTTCTTAATTTTGTCAAAAAAGTTCCACTAGTGAATATTTCTCAATTTGCATTGATTTACTTCAGCGAAGGCGGCAAATCATGTCTCTACGGAGGATTTGTGATCAAATTTCGCAAACCTGGCCACCGAAGCCAAAGTTCACCGAAAAGAACATATCTTCTCTGGCGGGAAAGGTAGAAAGCAATTCATACATTTGCTGCTCTTGAGTTATTTAAGTTTGCTGATGTGATCGGCTTTGACGACTAGGTTTATGTAGTTTCGGGGGCAAACACGGGAGTCGGGAAAGAAGTAGCTCGTATCCTATACTCAAAGAATGCTCGCGTATATGTGACCGCTCGCTCGCAAGAGAAGGGCACGCAAGCGATTGACGACATCAAGAAGGCCACACCATCGTCGAACGGGACTCTCGCTCTTGTTCTCCTGGACCTTGCCGACCTGATTCAAGTCAAAGCTTCCGCGCAGCAAATACTAGAAAAAGAGAAAGAAATAAACGTCTTGTTCAACAACGCCGGCGTCATGTCCATCTCAGGAGACAGGACAACCGTCCAAGGCTACGAGGAACAACTCGGTGTCAACAACGTGGGGACACACCTGTTCACAAAGCTTCTCACACCTGCCCTTGTTAAGGCTGCACAGACCCAGGCGCCTGGTTCCGTACGCATCGTCTGGGTGTCTTCCTCTGCTGCCGAGACACCACAGTCACCCAAGGGCGGTATCCCAATGCAAAACCTCGACTATCATCAGAAAGCGGATAACTTTACAAAATATGCTATTAGCAAGGCTGGGGTCTTCTATCAAACCACCGAGTTCGCCCGCAGACACCAGGCTGATGGTATTGCTAGCTTGCCTGTCCACCCTGGTCTTCTGAATACGGAATTATTCCGCAATGCACCAGCTGTAGTAGAATGGCTTTTCAAGTTGCTGTTCACATACCCTCCTGTCAACGGCGCCTACAGTGAGCTCTTTGCCGGACTGTCCCCCGAAGTGACCATGGCTCGCTCGGGTAGTTGGGGTGAGTAAGGTTGCTTACACTTTTAATCCCGCTTCTTATGTTACACACTGTGCCTTATTCGCGAGTCAATAACATATCTATGTTTCCAAAAAGCTGATATTAAGAACTGACAGTGGTCCCTTGGGGTCGATTTATGGATATTCGACAAGACCTAGACCAAGGCACAAGAACTAAGGAGGAAGGGGGCACAGGCATCGCAAAGCAGTTCTGGGAATGGAACGACAAGCAAGTTCAGCCGTACACCTAAATCTAATACGTGACTGCATTCTTTTTCTTTTCTGTATCTTTCAAGTAGGTAGGGGATACCTAGGTATCCGAGCTTTAGCCTGTCCGATAAGCAAAAGAAGTTAAAGAAGCAGTTTATTCTCCTTTGAATGAATTACCTCCAATCGAAGCTCATTTTAACTAAATAGGCTGGATATTGTATTTAACTTAGGCTCAGTGCTTACCATGTTGAGTAGTACTTTAATAAATAGTTTTAACAGCTATTATAACCTAGCCTAGTAGCATTTACTATTTTGTACTTTAGCTATTTAACATGCGAATCTAAGGCTAAAAAGAAGCGTAAAATGGCCTATTGTAGATAAAATAGTTAAGGTTAGAACTACTATAAAAGCCGTGCGCATACGAAATTATAAACTTTTTTCTTCATACTGGTGTTTTGTTAAGACCTTTCAATATTGGACGGTCGCTTCAAGCTTATCTTGCTACTTTTCCTTATTTTCCTACGTTGCTAGGTTCAGGAATATACCGGGCGCTTATTGCCCCGTATTGAAAGTGAGGTTATATAAACCTCGCGGGTACGAGACACACTCCTAAGCTTAGAAGATTAGCGAAGGCTGAACCAATTGTGTAAAGGCTATAAATATCCAAGTTAGCAACGAAAGCCAAGGAATAGCCTCGTAGCCAGGTGCCTTTGCAGACCTAGCAGATTATTGTACTATTCCAAGCCCTGATATCAGCCCTTGTTATACTCATCTATCATCAGCAAAGCTACACCGACAGGGTGAAACGATGAAGGCAAGGTGTTCTTCTATACACTTGGTCCCATTTTCAAATCTCTCCAGTGCATTCTATATAATTCTTCACGCTCTCAATCTCCCACCAGATGCTATCATGCTGCTTCTTGATGCCATCTACAACCCAGGTTGCGGTTTCGGGTCCTTCTTCGAACAAGGTACCCCCTCTCGCCTGCTGACTACTTTCGTCGGATTGCGTCTTTGCAGTCAAGTCGAGTTGCACTGTCTCTATCTCATCAATATCAAAGTTAAATCCTGAATTCTGTGACCAGTCACGGATGCCGGATCGATTCCCGAAACCCGTGGCTGCTGTGCTAACAGACGAGGTCTGCGCAGTGATATCTAGCGCTTGACTGAGGCGGTTCAACATATGGCTGAGAAGCTGTATGACCATTAAATGTTGCGCCATTGGGACCGCCGGTAAGCCGACGATACTGCTCTTTTCCTGGTTTCCGATAGCGGTACCTCCTAGATATGAAGATGTCTGAGTACCTGTCCTACCACTGTTTTCGACGTGGGAGACAGTTTGCATTGTCAATCCCGATGACGCCTGTACACACTCTTTCACCGATGCGCAGATGATCTTATATGCGTGAAGCAACCTTTGATGCACCGCCAATACTGCAAACGTGAGACCTCGGTCAGTGCAGTTAAGCAGGTTGGTAATGGGCGATATTTGGTCTCCTCTTCGACGAAGAGATCTTAGCACATTTAATAGTCGAGAGGTTGCCTCAAAGATACCTTCAACTTGTGGTGAGGCAACCGTGAGAGGTAAGCTGTGTGGTTTCTGCGCGAGTTGCGCACAGCGCAGAATGCGAAGGTCCAATCCAGAGAGATAAGCCAGTGAGGTCTCCAGGTCATCTGTTTGATGGACAGAGCTCGTCGCGTAATCCCGTGAAGTGGTGCTTCCTGTTCCCAAAACAGACTCTTGAACTTTCTCTCCTGTCGATTGAGCGTCATTGACGATAAAGGGCGAAGAAAGATAGCCACCAGGTTCAATGTGAGAGGTGAAACTCATGAAGTCCAGAAACTCGTCCATCGTTCCTCTACTTCCTTCAATGGACGGCCCCAGGTCTAAATTTCTGGGGGTACCAACATATTGTGTTGACGATTGGGTAGAATGGCCCAGGCTAGGTTGATGAGCTTGATTCTCAGTCTCAGTTCCTGGCCCTTCATGGGCGAGCGAAGTCACCAGTGGTCTACCAGTCTTTCGTTTCACTATTGGGGTATCATAAACCGTTAGCGATAACTTCAAGGCATCATCAACACCTGCGTCCTTCATTTGTTTAAATATTGGAGACAATAATATGGCCAAAGCCTAAATAGGACATGAAGACACTTACAACTGTAAACACAGGCGATACCGGCTTGTGTGCAACGGCTGCATGGGGATATTCTATCAACTACCTCTGTGGTTGGGTTTAACTTTATGCAGCGTATTTTGCGCCGGTGGCAATAATCACAGCATTGACGATACGACATTGCACAAAATCAATGAACACGATTGGTTTCAACCGGAACCATGATGGTATGAGCATCCTATACTGGTGATTAAATATATAGTCCCTGTCGCTCATACAGGTCACTTTAGGTTCTCGCCCGCAACCAATTACTTGGCGTTTTGAGCCTCTTTCTCTCCAGTACATCCTTCGTTTCGCAGTTGGTGCCTTCGATATCTATTGCAGGATTCATCCTATAAGCTGTGCTTTCCCTGTCGAGTACGCCGCATGGCTGCGCCTCGGATTAGCGATTGAGACCTTCAATCAAACAGTAGATGATTATCTCTTTGAGTGCTACGACCCCTACAGTCTAAAACAATTGCCTACCTAGATGCAGCATGAGAAAATTTGACTGTATTAGTATATACTTTTAAATGCTAGGTATAGGTCCATGACCCGATACCAGTTCATTATGTTCACATGAAAGCGCCGATTGTAAGTGACATGACACTCAGAGGGATACCGGAGCACTTCCGGCGATTTCGCATTGTTATTGGCTAGTCTCCAGGTCTCACTGCAGCCAACACCGAGTAAACACAGCTAACACAGAGAAAACGGAGCCAACGAAGACTTCCCATATCTTTACGAGGAAACCGCCGGGATGTATAATCGCAAACCAACGTCCTCTCCGCTAACTTGCAAACCCCATGCACTCAAAGTACGAAAGTAGCGGAGGGTTCGAGTTTTAATATTGGAGTACCTGCTCTACTGCTATCCGACTTTATAGACGATCCCTTCATCCCACTAAACCAGAGTATATTTCGTAACCGCTAGTGCTAAGACTAGTTCGGCGCTCGACAGTATGTCAGCTTGATGCTACCACAAGGGACATATTAGAGGCTTGGAGATAGACTCAATTTGACCATAATCTACTGCTGGGCAACTAAACTCACGTATGAATTTAAAGAGCAAATATGGGTATGGTATCATAGAGATTTGAACGTCTGGGGAGCCTTGACCATCGCAGAATAAATCGGATGTTTCTGTATTCTTAACATACCAGATGCGCAGTTCATATAATTCGAATCCAAAATTTCTCCTATCAGATACACTGAATCCACACAGAGGAACCCCATTCACACTACACTACCTTAGTAACCAAATTTGATATATCCATTAACAGACAGTGAGTAGTGGGAATAGTGTACGGGTTCCCTGGCACTGAAAGATTACAAAAAAGCCGTATCACCTTGGCTTAAGCAAAGACAGCGCCATCTACAAAATCACTGTATACCTTCCATTCCACAAGACGAGATGGCGATCCTGCGGGTGGTGTGAATACCAACCGGATCTGACGAGTATTCACTGTCTTCCATGATGTCCAGGTTATGCCGTTTTCTATAATCTCCGGTGTTACCGGATTCGCCACTGCTTGCCACCCACTGGTCGTATTCGCCTCGATACGGTACGAGTCGGGTACTTTAACCGTGGCATTGGCAAAGAATGCCAGTAGACCGCTCGTCGTAGCAATGCTGGTTCCAAAGTCGATCATGTACCATACTTCGGAGCCTGTTCCTACAGGCGTCTGCCAACCGTGGGATATAGTATATGTTTCAGTCGGTTTCTGGAAGAACCAAATACGACCATCGATGGCATCTTGCACCTTATTTGAATCAGCACCTGCGACAGATACGCTGCCAACTGGGTAGGCCGGCCCATCATAGACTTCGAGATTCTGCAGCTGAATGGACTTCGCGATGGGCGCAAGGGGCTGAGGAGGAGCCAGCCGCGTTATGCTGACTGATAGGCGCTCTAGGCTGGAAGAGGTCGCAGCAACTACATCGCCGACTTCGATGATCAGCCCCTGCACGCCATATCGTGAGCCGTCAGTGTCCCACTGCACGGCAATCTCGTTCCCGTGATAGATGACGCCTTCGAGCCGGAAATAATCCAGATTTGCCCCGAGTGGATTGACCTCGAGGACGTCTTCGGCGCTTGGTCTGATGCCTACGAGGCCTGAAATAACAAGATCGACAAAACTCGAGTGGAAGTAGTGGGATGATCGGTCCAACCCGACAATAGGTGAACCAATTCTTCCGTCGTAGTCTTCCTCGATATTGAGATAGCCGCCACGATTCTTGTTATAGTGGTAACTTGCATACTGGCTCAAGATATCCATATAATCCTGCGCAGTAATGATACCTTGGGCAACGGTAACTGGATGTTTGTCCAGCACATTGGCAAGCGCGGACAGAACTTGTGACGTTTGATAAGGCCATGTCGGGCCGTTCCACTGACATTCTCTAAGGCCAGTAGCGGCATCATATCTGTACTGGACCATGTAATACTCATACGTCGGCTCGTTTGTCCGCAGACCAAAGGTTCCCGCCAGCTTAGATGGGTCTGTGAGATGTGTCCATGCCTGCGCATATATAGCTGAGTCGTCTGGGAGGTTATGTAGCCATGGTAAATATCCGGCAAGCTCGCGGCCACGAATGAAATCCCAGTAGGTGGAGCAAGTAGTATTAGTGTAGTATCTGTCAATAAAATGCTCATATGAGGAGTTCCATAAAGAACCCTGGACATGAGATTTGAGCGAGTCTGCTCTTGCGGTATAGTCTTTTGAAACGTCCGAGCGACCAGCAAGCTCTGCAATTTGAGCGATTGCTAATGCGTTGCCGTATTGATACGCATTGATACTAGGTCGAAAGCTAGTGCCACCAGTGAAGCCGTCCTCCCCACACGAAGCATCGATGCTAGCAATAGTGTACTCCGTCGCATCCAAGAGCGGCTCGATGAAGTATAGCTGCTTGGAGGTGTCAAAATGATCGTCTTGCCATGCCTCGTAGATTTTGATCATGCCATCAAGGAGGGCAACGATGTCAGCCTCGACTCCATCAACCAGGTACGCTTCCCAGACCGCAGCAGCCATGTTCTCACTGAAATGACGCACGTCGAAATCAGCCGAATAGATGAAATCCGCATGATCTACCCGAAAGCGGCGGTCCCGGCACCATCTTCACCATGAGGAGTTGAGTTATCAATACACAGGAAGGGAAGTATGTGCCTCACTCACCTGGCCTCGTTGAAATGAAATTGTGTTGCATCATCAAGGAACGCCGATGGGAAGAACTGCCACGAAACATCATCGATGCTAACTAAGAATCAGCATATGAATACAATAGACGGTGAAAGCAGAGAACAAACAATTCGGTGGTGATATATCCCTGGGCCCCAAGATCGCGCTGGTGCGCTCGGAAAATGTTCCAGCGATAGTAATACACCTCAGTTATGTTTATATCGCTTGCTTCAAAGAAAGGAATCCTATCCTCGTACCAAGGGGCGTCGTTGCCAAAGTATTGTTCGGCTAGCGCACTTCTGTCTAATCCTGCTTTGACTGGAAGTGCGAGGGAAAAGACAGACCCGAGGAGTATAACTGTTTGGAGAACTGCCATGGCATCGGCACCACTTGGAGGCCAAATCCAGAACATGGTAGATGGTGAACTAACTTTTTATTAAGACGTATTGAGATAATTGAAAGGGTTTATATAATCAAGTCCTCTATCAAACGCACGCTTTTAATGATCTAAACCAGCCGCCGACCATCCTCATTGGGGCGCCTAGATGTCCGCGCTACCCCAGCGTTTGCTTCCCGAACCGGGGTATTGGAGGCCGCAATATTGGCCACCAATAGGGTAACCCTCGTCTTGCATTCTCCGCATCTTGGCTGGAGTTATCAATCTTCCAAATTCAGGATAGGACCACTATGTAGCCCCTAATAGCGGAAATTAATTGTAGTTGAACGTGTAACATTACTTTACAAATGCAGTGCATTTAAAGTATGGCCGTTGTGGCCAACCGTTCATACCTATCTGAAAGCGAAGGCAGCAACCCTTACCTATCGCGGGACGCCGCCCACGTAGGTTGAAAGAGTATTATAGGTCAAGGCTCTAGTATGACTGACCTACGCTAACCCGTCACTGCTTCTACTCGCAGGCCAACGAAGGGTCTCTTAAACCTATACGTAACGCTGACCACGAACCTATTTATATAGATCCAGAGGAGCTTCATTTTACTGAATAGAGATAAGAGACTCAATCCGGCATTTGTTCGTTTTCGGGGTACGGCGCTGCAAGCAGAAGGGGTAGAAAGTTTATCGCCTCGAAACTATTTCCATATATTAAAAGCCGTAAGATATTTCTTAATGTATGGGGCTAAGGTAAACAGGATTATACTTTTAAGTCACATCAAACGCAGCATTATGCCGGGTCTCGTCTCCAAACTTCCTGAATAAGGTACCTATTCATTGGCGCGCGGGTCTGCATGGAGTTCAGCTGCCTTCAAACCAATCACAAGGCTAGTGGAAATATGAAAAAGGTCTATCGCCTGTTTGACGGAAGGTCATATCAGCCTCGTATAAGGGGGTAATATGTTGAAGTTGTTGAAGTTGTCGAAAAGTGAAGATGAACACCCCTGTTTTCTAAGGCCCGTTTCGCCTCATTATATTATCTGAAGGTGTAACAGTATATAATTTACAATGCACGTTAAGGACTGAACTCCATCTATCCCGGTCGGTCGGATCACCTTTGGCAGAAATCTTAGCGCAGGGGTGGAAGTTTGTTTAGCACTATCCGTCTATGTCGGGCTTGATAGTCGTATCCATATCCCTTACTGTCGCTGTTTGGGCTGGAGACCCAAACAAAATAGAAATTCGAGACCAGCCTTCCTAGCGCCCTTGTTATTCTATAATCAAACAGCGATTCCCCTGCTAACTTACTTCAGGTTACTGTCAAGGGGTAGTTGGGATTCATTGCAAGCTCTCTTTACCACCGCGCTGCGCGTTTAACCCCCCAACACCTATGTACAATTTTTCAGCCGCTCATTACACCCTCACTTCCATAACCAACCACCCTTAGAGAAAAAAACGGTAAAAGAAGCCACCAGCGAACAAGCATCAGCAACACAGAGATTAAAAATCATAAAATTTCTCATGGGTACATATGGATACCTCTGTGTCAGAGACTACCTACTCTATGGCATGATTGCTCGTCGCATTTACTGTGCTTTCGCCCTCTCTGTCTTCTCCCTTGGATGGCTGGTGTCGCGCACTACACAGTCAGCTGTTTTCCTAACTTATACTCTGTACATACCCAATAATCTTTTTATTTCCTGGTACTAAACCGTCCTTCGTTTCACATCTTTCATCTCAATCTCACATACAATCATCGTGGACCTAGTATTGGGACCCCAGTCAAGTTCTTTGCGTCACCTATATTTCGTTCCGCTATCTTAGCGATGAATATTGACCCACATGAACATCCCACCCCGGGTCCCGCCGGAGATATTGGATATCATCGACTTCCAGAATTCATTATCGTACTGGCTGGCATTGTGGGGTTCCTCGCTATTGCGACCCGGCTCTATGCTAGGTACAAGATCAAAAAGCTAGGTATTCCAGATATTTTGCTGGTCATTTCGTTGGTGCGTCCCCGGTTCTAAATCGGCAAGTAGAGTTAGCACAGCCTAACTTGGAGACAGGGATTTTTCGGCGTGATCCTTTACAATGGATTCGAGGCCGCGATTTACCCCGGATTTGGAGTCCATATATGGCAGTTCAATCCTAAACTCGCGACCGCTTCCCATTTTGTAAGACCCTCATTATTTTTGTAGCTCGTGGGAATACTAACGGGCCCTAGAACTTCAAGCTGGGAACCATATCGTTTGGGCTTGGCATAGCATTCTTGAAAATCGCCATCTTGCTCGACTGGATGCAGATTTTTGTGCCTACTGGCACGCGCAATACCCTTTTCTGGATTTTGCATTTTTTGGTCTGGAGTAACGCACTGTTCTATTTTATTGGGACTTTTATCGACGTCTTTGTATGCCCACCAGAGGACGTAGGCGCTGTAAAGTGCAATACGGATCTGGTGAAGTATATCATCTCTTCGGGCATTATAAACCTCATATCGGATCTCACCATTCTCATAACACCGCATTGCGTGATATGGAAACTGAACATGTCAAATGCCCAAAAGAAAGGGATTTCGTTTTTGTTCCTTATCGGTATCTGGTAAGTCCCTCCCTGTTTCTCTTTTCTATATTTACATTGTAAAGCTAACTTAAACAAGTGCGACTGGCAGCGCGTTGGCCCGTGTGCTATACGTCATTAAAGCGTACCGGACACGTGATAACTTGTATTATTCCGTCATCAACAATATCTGGGCTATTGCAGAACAGACGTTCGGGTTTCTTGTCATCGGTATACCAGCTATCCCAAAGGCGTTTCATGATCTCAGATGGGCAAAGCGCTTCGGGACCTTCGTTCGATCTCAGTCTGGGAAACCCTCGGAGCACCACGACCGAGAGGGAGGGTGGCCCATCTCTCTACCGCGAAGACACCGAGACCCATGGGATACGGATACGCGGGCTTTGGTGATAGGTCAAGGGGGGGCATACGTAGCAATACCTCATCAGGCATATATACGCGAGGAACACGGAAGGCGAAATTGCTCGAGGGACCAGTTGGAAGTACCTCCGGCTTAAATCACACATGTGCGGCAACCTGATACCGTTACCCATCTCAATTTATGCTAATTGAAATATCACTTTTGTACTGGGAACCACATAATTTTACGTACAGAAAGGATACCTGTGTAGCTGAGGGACCAAACGGTATCGTTTTAGCAACTCAAACTTGAAGAAAAAAGATTCATTTCATATTTAATAAAATATCCAAGTACATGAGAGAAAAAGAGAAGCGGGATTAAAGGTAGTATAGATTTAAATACAATAAACGTTAACCTGCAAGGTAAATACGACAAGCTGGATTAATTAATATTTCATAATTTAAATCAATATAATGCCCACACTAGATTAAAATTTACCCCTTATGACAACAATTGCTGTTCAATTTGGTATTGTTGCGGAACAAAACTGCAACACTGACCATAAAACTACGAAAAGAGAGACCATAGTTAAGTCCAGCATTTGACTCTTTTAGGGAAACGGAATAAGGGTAATACCCCGTGTCTTGTAGCCTTACTAGTTCGACTAAAGTGTCTGCATTAGTCATGCCTTCTACACCCTGCAACCTCCCTGTCGCGAATCCTCTAGGTGATTTAGTCTAACTGTCGGGAATCTCTATCTCGCACTTTTCTGGACCAATGAAATATACACCTCTTTAATGTGGCAAGTATTTAGCTGCTTTAGGCTTAAACCAACGGGGAAACAAAAGGGGAAAGAAAAAGAGGCGGGCATATTTGTTTGTTAAACATAGTCAACGTATCGGCCAAGTTAAACAAGTTAAATAAACACCCTTTAATTGGTTTAACTTAACTTAAAGCTTAATTTTAGTGTTTTAAATTAATTTAATTAACTTTTATACTTAAATTAGCTTAATTACTTAATTAAATAAATTAAGTAATTTTAACGTTTGTTTTAAGCTAAATTAAATGTTAATAGCTTAATTATTGTTTAATTAAATTGTTGTGTTAAAACAGCTGTTATTTTAGTCGATAATAGCAATAATAATTTTAAAAGCTATATTATTAATATAGTATTTATTTTAATAAGCTGTTATAAATTATTTAACGTAATTAGCCTTTAAAAAGTTTTTTTTTTAAAGGCTTTTTAATTTTATACTGGAATAAAAAACAATAGCAGCTTAATAAACAGGCATTTTATTAAACAAATCGTAATATTTTTACAATATAGCATACGCTTTTTTAAAGCTTTTATAAATTTTATAAACATAAGCAAAGCTTAGTTTAAATATAATTGCTTAATAATTATTAAAGCAATAGCATTGCTTATAGGTATAAATAATTATTATAAATTTAAAGCGTTATATAATTATAAATCGCTAATAAAATTAATAAAAGGTATAAAGCTGTAAAAACACCAATTAAAACTGAAAAAACATTAGTTAAAATTATAAAAACAAAGCTTTAACTTTAAAATTTTTATTTTTATTAATAATAAAAAAGCATATTAAACAAATTTGCATATAATTTTTAAATTTTTTAAAAAAAGCCATTATATTAAGCAAATTACACCAGTTGCTTTTATGCTAAAAGGTTATAAAAAAAAAGTTTAAAATATTGTTAAATTTATAATAAACTTTTTCATCTTTAGTAATAAATAAATATTTAAAAAATATCCGTTTGTTTAAATTAAAGTTGTTGTAAAATTTAATATAAAAAGCATTTAAAACATTTTTAAAAATTAAAAAACTTTTAATTTTAGCTGTAAATAAGTTTTAACAAATATTATTGCTTATTTTAATTATTTTTTAAATAATACTTTTATTATTAGCTAAATTAATAGCTATTTTAAGTATATTTAAATTTGAAATATTAATTTTATTTTTATTATTAATAAATTTATTTATTTGTTAAAAAACAATATTTTTAGCACAATAGCTTTATTTAAATTTTGCTTAAAAAATATCTTAACATTAAAAGGTTTATTAAATTTACGTATTAACTAAATAGCTTTTTTTAACAGCAAAAAAAAACAAAAAACCTAGTTTTTACTTTAAAGTTAAAATAAGTAAAAATAAAGCATTAAATAATAAAATTAACAACATGGCTTTAATAGTATGCTTTTTATTATTAAACTTTATATTTAAAATTGTAATTAATATTAAACATATTAATTTTTTTAATAAATGTTTAAATAATTTAAAAAAAGCAGCATTATTAATATTAAAGTTATTAAGCGTAAAAAAATCCAATTTATTTTTAATTTAATAATTGTTAATTACCTGGTTTATATAATATTTAATATTTTTAGCTATATATAAACCGGCTATATGTTTTAAAGCAAATAGCTTAGTTTTTAACTTAAAGTTATAGTTAATATAATAGGCAATAATATTAACAACGTTTTTTTTTAAAAAAAATTTCCAAAAATTAAAAAAAAAAATGATTTTAAACTTTATAAAGGCTATTTTTGCAATAATAACCTTACGTGCTAATTTAAAAATATTTTTAAACTAAATAATAATTATATTAACGTTTATTATAAGTTTAAATGCTAGTTTAAAGTTTAAAAAAATTAAAATATTAGCAAATTAACTTAAAGTGAAAAAGCAAAACGCAATATTAAATATAGTATAAAGCTTAATTAATAGCTGTTTTTATTACTTTTTTATTAACTTAATTATAGCTTAAAAATATTGCAAAAAAGCTTAAAATTATTTAATAATAATAATAATAATAACAGCTTTTATTTTACTAACGGTTAGCATAAAGCTATAATAATAGCAAAGGTAATAATTAGCTACATTAGTTGCTTTTCCGGTAAATATTTTAATTTTTTTTAATTATTGCATAAATAGCAAAGCTATACTTTTTTAGCTTTTATAAAAGTTAAGCCATCGGAAATAATAATAATTAAAATAAAGTATGCTTTATATTAAAAAATATATAAATTTATATGTTTATAAAGCTAAGCATAAAAAATATAATTTTTGCTTTTTATTTAAACCTGCAAAAGTTGCTGCTAAGTTACATTTTTTAGCTTTTTAAAAGCTAATAAAACAACTTTTTTTTAAATAATAGGTTTATTATTTTTAAATAGCAATTAAAAGCCTTTTTAATTAAAAAACCCAAACGTTAATATATTTAAGCGCTTTATTATTAATTAACTTTTTAGCATTAATAAATATATATAAAAAAGTAATAATAATTTAAAAATAATAATATATTATACCTTAAAGAAATGCTTATTAATAATTATGTAATAATATTATAACTAATGCATTAAAATATTACCCGTTAATAATCTTTAAGCGTTTTATTATTAATTAACTTTTTAACACTAGCAAATATATATAAAAAAGTAATAATAATTTAAAAGCAGTAATATATTATACCTTAAAAAAATGCTTATTAATAGCTATATAATAACGTTATAGCTAATGCGTTAAAATATTGCCTATTAAATTATTAATAATTAAAAAGTGGTTTTATTACTAAATATTAATTAATTAATATATTAAATGTAAAAAAGTTAATTTATATAAATAAGGCTTAATAACCTTTTTAATTAATTTTAAATAAAAAAGCTTATAATATAAAAAATTTAAAAAATTTAAAAAATTTAACAAAAATTAAATATGCGTATAACCTTTAATTTATTAGTTTTAAAAATATTAGTTTTATAATATATATTTAAAAACGCGTAATGTTATAAATAAATAAAATATAAAATAAATAATAAATAAAAAAAGTTAATAAAACGCTAAGTTATTAAATTTGCAATAATTTATTAACCTTTATATAATTTAAAAATTTAAACTAGCTTAAAATTAACAAAATTAATATTAATAAATAGCTTTTAGTTTTTTAATTTTAAATATCTTAATATTATAACGTACATTGAAAAAGCTATAGTATTATAAATAAATAAAATGAAAAAAAATTTATAAAGTTAAGTAAAGCTATATAAATTTATTTTAGCTTGGTATATTTACATTTGCATTTGCATTTACACCTAGCTTAAAGTTTTAAAACTTAGTTAAAACTAACAAAATTAATATAAATATATAGCTTAAAGTTTACTAATTTTAAAAATGTTAAGTTTTTAATATAAATTGCAAAGCGTGCAATATTATTAATAAATAAAGTATAAATAATTTATAAAGTTAAAAAATGTTGCAAAGTAAAAGCAGCAAACTTTAAAATAGTTAAATAATATATAAAAAGCAATTAAAAGCTAAAAACTAAATAATTAACCAAATTAATAAAAAAATTAATAAAAAAAAAGCTAAAAAGCTATTAAAAATGCAAATACCTTTTTTATAACTAAAATTACAAAGCGCATATATTAATTAACTAAAAAAAACTAATAATAACATTAATATAGCTAAGCTAATAATAACATTAGCATAACTAAGTTAATAATAACATTAGTATAGCTATTAACCTTTGCAGTTATAACTTAGTTAAAAACGTTAGCACCGCTTTTAAACTAATATTAATTAAAAGATTTTACTTAGCTAATTTTAAAAATATTAACAAATTAATGCTAGTAATAATACATGTAATATTGTTAATAGTTTAAAGTATAACGTTAAAATAATTAAGCAAAATAGCTGGTAAAAATAAGCCGGGGCTTAAAGTAGGGTAAATAAAGGTATAAATAATTAAAAAAAAATAAACAAGGTAGGTTAAAAAAAAAGATTAACTATTAACCGTTTTACTAACAGCTAATTTTATTAAAAATACCTTATAAAAAAATAAAAAAAAATAAAAAAATTACTTACAATTAAATAAAATTATTTATAAGCAATTAACAAGCTAATTAATTTTTTACTTAGTTTGAAAGTAATTTTAAAAGCCGTTATTTCGTTTGGTTTAGGCTAATTAATTGCAAGTTAAGTCAAACAATACTTGACTTGCCCGATACGCTAAACATAGTATCAAACAGGGATTTTAGGTTTTCGGAACTACGGTAAGTACTTTTAGCACGAAGACCTGTTGGGACGATAGGAGCTCGACGAATGGCCGCGTGAGTGCGTAGTGTGTTTGGAAAGCAGTGCCGCCTCGTGGCTGTGAGGATCAAAGTCCGAAATAAGGCTCTTCTGCGGCTTTGAGGCTGAGCTAAAGAACACAGTTGCTTGTCTCTGGTCTTGCTGGTAGTCCGTAGGATAGAGAAACTCGGGAAAAGTAGGCCCCCCCGCTCGACTGGGGTATGTAGTCGGTTATGGCAAAGCTTTGCTGTTGAAGGGACTACCTCTCGTAGGTGTGTCACGAATCCCAAGACGACTCATATGTTCCGCCCCCTAGTCCCTGTTTGGACCTGCTGCTTCCACTCGACAATGAGTACTCGTGCCTATGCTAATAAATGCCTGCTATTAGAGATAACGACATGTGGAGGCGGTTAATTGGCTAGCTATCGTCGGTTATTCTACGCGCGGTGTAAGCTAACCTAGGGTCTCACGGCCCACCTCATCGCGGACCACCTAAAATTGGAAAAACCTAAGATTTTACACCCTTGTTATAAAAGTGGATAAAATAGCTAAAAAATGCTAGTTTAAGGTTTTTTGCTTAGTTTTAATTAAATTTATTTATTAAAAATAATAAAAAATTATAGCTATTTTTTTAAATTAATAATTAATATTTAAAGTAAAGTATTTTGCTTTTTTAAAAATTATTTTTAAAAATAAATATAAAAGTGAAAAGAAAATCTAAAAATAAACTAAGTTAAAATTAAAATATAATTTTATTAAAATATTTAATAAAAAAATATAAAAAAATATTTATAAATATATTTTAATTTTTTTATTTAATAATAAAGTTTATATTTTTATTACATTAATATTTTTATATATAAATTATTAAACGGGCTTCGTATATGCAATTGCTATACTAGGTGGCTGCTTTTAACAGCCCGGAGAGCTTAACGTACCCCTACGGAATTAGTCGTCGTATAGGTATTTGGTTAAGTTTGGTATATTAAAGGTAATACGAAGGTCTATACGCGAAGGTAGGCTATATAAATATTGGTAGGTCACCTAACTAAAGGTTAAGTTGTTAAAATTAAGCAAGTTTGATTAATATGTATTGATTAATTAATTAAGTGTGTATTATGTTATAATATATAAAGAAAATTTAAGTGCGCTATATAAACTATATATGTGTAAATTATGTTTTTAATAAAGCTAGTTATATAACTTTTTAAATTTAATATATTTTTTTAAAAAAACTTTATATAAGTAAGCTTTTTTGCAAATTTTTTATATTTTAATTTATAAGTTTTAAATAGCTTAATTTATTTTTTATAAAAATATTTTTAAAAGTTTTTAAAGCTTTATTATTTATTTTTGTTAATTTTTTTGTATTATAGTATTTATAGGTATTAATAAGTTTTAATTGCTATAAAAATTTATTTTATTTTGCTATGTTTAATAGCTTTATAAAGTTATTTATAATTATATTATTAATTAGCATATAAATAATATACAAAATTTTATTTTTAACTTTTTGCTATAACTAATAATTATATATATTAATATGCTTTAATTTTATATATAGCATAATTATTTTTTTATAATTAGTTTAATAATTTGTTAATTGTTGCATTAAATAAAAATATGCTAATTTATTAAAGTTATTTTTAGTTTTTTAATAAAACAGCTTATAAATATAGTTTTTTTAGCTATTTACGCTAACATTAATAATTTAGCTTTAATAATAAATATAATTATTATATTTTGCTTATTTGTTTGCTATTTTATTATATTTTTAAATAGCTTTATTATATAAGTTTATAAATTTTTTTAATTAAATATATTGTTTATAAAAAAGATATTGCTAATTATTTTAAAGTTATTATTATTTTTAAATTAAAAAAAATAGTATTAAATATATTTAAAATAGCTTAATAAATAATTTATATTTTTATAATATTTTAAGCTTAAATTTAAAAAAAATTAAAAAAGCTTTAAAGCATTAAAAGTAATATTAAGTTAAATAATTATTACTATATATATAATTAATTTTATTTTTTTTTAATATAAATAAATTTTTTGTTTAATAGTTATTTTTATATATAATTATAATTTAATTATGTTTATAAAAGTAAATAATAATAAAAAAAATATAGTTTTTAGCTTAAAGATTTTTTTTAAATATAAAGCTTAAAATAATTATATTAATTATTTTTAATAATTTTATATAATTTTAACACTTAAAAATTATTATAAATTATTTTTACTAATTATTTAATATATTTATTAAAGTTATTTTATAGTTTTTTAAACAATTAATTTATAATTTTTTTTATAAATTAATATAATATTATTAATATAAATAAAAATAAATATTTTTTTATATAAATAATAATAAAGCTTAACGTAGTTTATATGCGAGCAAACCATATAAACAAGCGGGCCACTTTTCACCTTAACGCGTTTAGTTATGTTTTGTCGCATAATAACTTTACAACAACACAATATCTAACAATTTTAAAGAAGCTAAATTGCAGCTAGCAATTCAAGCTATTTAATCGTCCCAAAAAATTAGCGTTCGACACGTTTGCAAAATATACAATATTCCGCGCAGCACACTACAAGCCAAAATAAACAAACGTATTACCAGAAATAAAACCCGCGCCAATATATATAAACTTAGTCTCATTAAAAAAAATATGCTTTTTAAATATATTTTCGATTTTAATAAGCGAAAATATTCCGTAGCCTATGCTACTATTAAAAATATAGCCGATTTTCTATGCAACTCGTATAACGCACCACCTATTGGCAAGCAATAGGTATATAACTTTATTAGTCGCCACAAAAAGCTTAAAATACGCTTTACGCGTGCTTACAACTATTAAAAGGCCTTATGCAAAGATCCAAATATAATTTGTACGTGGTTTAAGCAGTATACACGTGTTAAAAACCAATATAATATTTATAATAACAATATTTGAAACTTTAACAAAACTGGGTTTATAATAGGCCAGATCTGCTCACATATAGTCATTATACGCGCTAATTAACATAAAAAGCATAAAGCAGTGCAGCCTAATAATAAGGAATGGTTAATAGCAATTTATTATATTAATTTAGCCGGTTAATATATTCCGCCGTACCTTATCCTTTAAAAAGTCTACCATTTTAAGCATTAGTATTAAAACATTAACCTTTTAACCGATTGGGTATTTAATACCAGTCCTAATAAGTAGACAAATAATAATATTGGCTTAAAATAAATAAAGCATTTTAATAAACACACTGCGTTAATATTAATAAACATATATTATTTGTTAATATTAAACCAGTATAAAAGTTATATATTAGCTAAGTTTAAAAAGTACTGCAAAAAATAAAAAATTATAACAATTTTTCTGCTTTTTCACTTGTTGCATTTTATTTAACTACTTAACATAGGTTTTTATAGTGTGTTAAAGCAGGCATACAGTTGCAAAATCAATAAATTTATTAAGTTATATATTAACCATATTATTAAGCCCAAGTTTTTATTGCGTTTAAAAAAGCCTACTTTACTACTTTTATAAAATCAAACATTTTAAAAAGTTTTTAAAAGTTAGGTTTAATGTTTTATAATTTATAAGCCGTGATTTTAAAGCTAAATGTGCGGTTATAATTGCTAACACTAATTTTAAATACTCTCGACCTGCTTACACCTTAGGTTTTCCAAACACTAATAACAGCTAAAAAAGCAAGCGCCTAGTTAGATTTTATTAAAAGTTAAATCTCTAATTATTAAAAAAGCTCTTTAAAGCTAATATTAAGCATTATTAACCAGCTTGCAAAGTTAAATCAAATATTAGCCTATTAGCTCACATTTATAAGCAATAAAAACCAAAAGCTTCGCAAAGCAAATAAAACGCTTAGCAAACGCCAAAGAGGCAAAAAAAGGCGCTTACAAGATAGAAAAAACCTTACTATAGAAAATGCAACAGATTTAATTGCCTAAAAAGATGCGCAGGAGTTAGCACGGTTGCAAACGTCAAAAAATCGTAGTAATAGTAAGCCGAGTGTGCCGCGCCAACAACAATATAAGCAGTGCAGCAAAACCAGCCACAATTTAAAAACTTATAATAAAAATATAAAATTAAATAACAAAATAAAATCCGATTGATTTTTTATAATATTTACGTTAGTTATAAAATTATTAATAATTAAACATAATTATATAATAAAAAATAGCCCGCTCGCTTATATAACCCGCTTGTATATAAACCACGTTATATAATATTATTATATATTTTATTTTTATTAATATTAATATAAGTTTTTTTTACTAAAGCAAAAATAATTTTTATAAACTATATAAAGCTTTATTAAGCTATAATATTATTTATGCTTTTTTATAATTAAATAATATTTATATATATATTTTTTTATTTAGCTTAATGTTTATAAATATATTAATAATATTATATTATTTTAGTTTAAAGTTAAATTTAATTATAATAATTATAAAAATTTTAAATAATTTGCTTGTAAAAATTAAAGCATATATATTTTTAATAATATTATAAAGCTATTAATTTTTACAAATTATTAGCTTTGCTTTATATTTAAAATAATAACTATATTTATTAAATTTATATATATATATTTATATATAATTAAATGTTAACTTTTTACATATAATATTTATATTAATTTTAATTTAAAAGTTTATTTTTTAATGCTTTTAAAGGTATGCTTTTTTTGCTTTTTTAAATTTTTTATAAAATTTAAAAAAAAAAAAAAAGTTTTGCTTATATAATTTATAGCTTTTTTTAACTTATTTAATAAAAGTGTTTTTATTTGCATATAAAAGCTATAAAGCTATTATTTTTTAATTTATTTTATAGTTATTAAAATAACTAAAAAATTATATTAATAATTTAGCTATTTTAGCTTTATTTATTATTATATTAATTTTTATTTTTAAAGTATATAAATATTTATTTAAAAATATAGCTTTTTAGCTGCTTTTATAAAATTTAATATTAATATAAAGTTAAATATTAAATATATTTATTAAATTTTTAAAGTTTACTTTAAATAGTTTAATTTTTTTTAAAGTTTATAATTTAGCTTTAAATTTAATAAAATCTACTATAATATTTTAATTTTATAAATTAAGTTTTTTAATAGTAGCTATAAAAAAACGCTTAGTTGCAAAAATTTAAAAAAAAAAAAATATAATAAAAAAAAAGCTTTAGTAAAAAGTTAATTAAGCTTTTTTAATTTTTTTTAATAATTTAATATTTATAAATATATTTTTTTTATTTTTTAATATATTTATATTAGCAATATTATTTTTACTTTTAATAAAATATATACTTTTTATGTTTTAACTAATTATAATAGCTTTTAAAACTTTATATAATAGTTTAAATTTTATAACTATAATATAAAACAAAAAATAATTAATTTTTTTAATTTTTTGTTTTTAAAAATTATTTTATAGCTTATATAAATCTTTTAAAAAAGTAGTTTTTTTGTTAAAAATAACATTTTTAATTAAAATAATTATATTAATAAATAAAACCTAAATATAATAAATATTAAAAAATAAATAATTTATAAAATAGCTAATTTAAGCTTTTAAATTAAATTTATTAAGTTTTTTTTTTTTTAGCTTAGCATTTATTGTTAAAGCGTAAGCTTTATAATTATATATACGTAAATAATATAAATTAAATTAATATTAAATAATTATAATTTTATTTTGTTAAAAAAGTAAGCGTAAAATCTTTTATATAAGCTTTTTTATTTATATAATTATTTAAGCATTTAATTATATAAATATACTGCTATTTTTATAATATTAATTTAAAAAATAATAAGCAATTTAAAGCTGCTTTTTATTGTTTTAGCTTTATGTTTAATTATATTGCTAGCTTTTTTAGCGTTTTTATTTTAATTTTATATATTAAAAATATATAATTTAAATAATATTTTATATAAAGCTTTAAAATGTTTAATAAAATTGTTATATTTTAATAATTTATTATTATATTTAAACATTTATATTTAAATAATATAATAAACTTTTAAGTATTTAATTAAATTATTTAACGCTTAAATTAATATAAAAAAATTTTAATTTACTAAATAATAATTAAAGTTAAAGCTTAAATATTAATTAATATTTAATATTAATAAGTTTTTAAAATTATATTTTTTTTAATAATTATAAAAATTTATTGCTAGTTATATTTTAAATTATTTAAGGCAATTTTAAGGTGTTTTATTAATTTGTTATTATATTTTTAATATAACGCATGCTTTATACTTTGTTGTTTATATTTTATTGTTTAAAAATTATTATATTTTTATTTTTTTAGCTTAAGCTATTAAATAATAAAAAGCATTAGCTTTTAAGTGCTTTAGCTTTAGGTGTTATTAATAAATATTAATTTTTAAAATAAGTTTTAAAGTAATAAAAGCTAGCTTGGTTTTTTATATATAAAAAGCATTTTTATTTTAATAAAATAAAAAATATTTTAATATAAACTAATAATATTTATTTTGTAATTAATATAATATAAATTTATTTTATTATTATAATATATTTATAACTAGTTTAATATTTTAATAAAGCTTTTTTTTTAAAAATATTTATAATAATATTAAATTAATAGCTATTTTTAAATAATAAACTATATTATATAACTTTATTACTTTAGGTATTTTTAATTTTTATATATAAATATTAACGTTATTAAAAGCTAAAATAAACATAAAGCTATTTTTTCCATATATAATGTTTTTTTTTATAGCTTGTTTAAAGTTAATAAATTTGTTAATTTTATTAAAAATATAAAAGGTAATTTTAAAGTTTAAAATAGCTAAGTTTTTTAATATATAAATGGTTTTTAATTTAAAACGAGGTTTTATAGCAAAAAAAAACTATATAAATATTTGTTTTAATTATGCTAACTTTTTAGCTTGCATTTTAAGTTTTTTTTTTTTATATTTAATTTATAATATTTTTAAAGCTTTTATTGTTTTTTAATTTAATTTAAACAAGCTTTATAATAGTTTAACTTAAAATAAAGTTATTAAAAGCTATTTTAAAAAAAAAGTAATAATATTTTGTGATAAAATAAAACTTAAAACAGCTTTTATATACGTAAGCTTTTAATTTATATATTTTAAAGTTATTGCAAAAGCGTTTTTTAAAATAATTGTTTTAATTGCTTTTATTTTTTTAAATTTTATAAATTTTGCTATATTTTTAAATATTGCTAATAAATAATTAAGTTTTTAATAGTATTTTTATTTTTTAAAAGTTTTTATTTTTATTATTTGCGTTTTTTTTATTAAGCTATGTTTTAAAAATATTTTTATTAATATAAACAGCTAGTTTATAAATAAAAGTTATTTAATTAGCTTTATTTTTAAAATTAGCAGTTATTTTTTAATAAATTAATTTATTATTAATAATAATATTTTTGTTAATTATTTTATAAATAATAATTTAAATATTTAAAACTTTTTTAAAATAAATTTTTAAGTTTATAATTAAATAGTTTATATTTTTAAGCTTTATAATTTTATATTTAATAGCTAAAAATATAATAGCTTTTTTTTTAATTGTTTAAGCTTTTAAATTTTTTAAAAATTAGTTTATTTTTTTTATATATTAATAATATTAAGCTTTAGCTTATAATTATTAAATAGCTTTTAAATATTTTTTTAGTTTTTATATTTAATTATATTATTTTTTCATTATTTTTATAAATTAAAAAATAATTTGCTTATAATTAAAAAAAATTAATTTGCTTAGCTATATAATTAAGTTTATAATATATTTTTAATAGTTATTATAATTATATTTAAAATAAATATATTAGTTTTAATTAATTTAATAAAACTTTTTGCTTTTTTTTATTATTTTAAAAAAGTTTTAAGGTATATTTATTATATTAATTTTATTATTAATAATAATAATTAATAATTGCGCTTTTATAAATTTATTAAAGGCTTTTTTTAAATAATTTTTATATTTTAGCATTTTTAATGCTAAAAGTTATACAAATTTATTTTTTAGTTAAAAATATTTTTAAAAGTTTAAAAAACTTACTTTTGCTGTAAATTTTTTGTTTTAAAACGTATAATCTTTTAATTTAGCTAAAATTATTTTTATAATTGTTATTAAAGCTATTATTTTTAATTAATTACTTAATTTAGCTTTATAAATAATATATAACATATAAAACTTTTAATTATTAAAATTAAGCAAATTTAATTAATATATATTAATTAATTAATTAATTATATATTATGTTATAATATATAAAGAAAATTTAAATGTGTTATATAAACTATATATATATAAATTATGTTTTTAATAAAGCTAATTATATAACCTTTTAAATTTAATATAAATAACTAGGTTTTGGCTAATTTTTAGCTAGCTTTAGCTATTTTAGCCACTTTAGCCACTTTAATTAACCTTTAATTAACTTTAGCTATTTTAGCTATTTTAGCTACGTTAATTAAAGTAGCCATTTTAGCTAGCAATTAATATAACGTATAATTAATGTTTTAATATTAATAATTTTTTTTTATAAAAAAGCTAGTTAATTATATGCTATAACTTAACGTTAAATTATTAAAAAAAAAAAAAAACAATATTAAAAAGCTTTATTAATGCTTAAAGGTATAAGTTAAAATGCGCTATACGGAGTAAAAAAAATAAACTATACAAATAAAAAAAAAATAAATTATATAGGTTAAAAAGCAGCTATACAAAAAAAAGTTATAGCTTATATATTAAAAGATTTATATAAAGTAATAGCTTTTAAAAAACTTAATTAAAGCTTTAAAAAATTATTGTTTATACGGGTTTAAAAAAAAATAACCGTATAAAAAAAAATTAAAACATTTAAATAATTTAATTAAAGTTTTAAAAAAGGTGTATAAATATATATAACCTAGCTATATAAAGTTTAAATTTATATAAAGCTAAAAGTAAAAAAAGTTAAATTGCTAAATTATATATAAAAAATAGGTTATATATATAACAATAAAATTAAAAATAGCTAAGCTATATAATTAACAAAGTTTAATTATATATAGCTAAAAAGGTTAAATAATTATATAAAGTTAATAAAATATTATATAAAATAATAAATTTATTAAACTATATATAGCAAAGGTTTAGCTATGCGTATATAAAAGATAATTAAATGATAAATTGCTAAAAAAACTTATATAATAAATTTAACAAATAAGCAATTATTAAAAAGTTATATATAGCATTAAATAGTGTTATATAAAATAAAAGGTTATTAATTATATAAGGTTTAAATAATGCCGTATAAAGTGAAAAAGTTATTATATAGCTTAAAACGGTGCTATATAAAATAATAAATTATATGAAATTAAAAAATGCTATATAAAATAGTTAAGTTTATTAAGCTATACATAGCAAAAGTTTAGCTACGCATATATAAAAAATAATTAAATAATTATTTAGCTTAGCATATATATAATAAATTATTAAATAATAAAAAAATTATATATTTATTTTTAATAGTTATATATATAGCTATACGTATAGCTATATAATAGCTATATATATGATTAATTAAAATTTTTTTTTGTTATAAATTATACAAGGCTTTTTATTTAGCTAAAAAAATGGCATTTATGCAATTAAAAACTTAAGGTATAAAAATGTAAAGCGTAATATACGCTTGCATTAAACCTCGTTATTATTTTTATTAATTTGCGCTTATAAAAACATTAATTAGTGTTAAACAAGCTTTATATATGCAATTGCTATATTAAATAGCTGCTTTTAATAGCCCGGAAAGCTTAACGTATTTTTATAAAATTAATTATTATATAGGTATTTAGTTAAGTTTGGTATATTAAAGGTAATACAAAGGTTTATACGCAGAAATAAGCTATATAAATATTAATAAATCATTTAATTAAAGGTTAAATAACTAAGTCTTGGCTAGCCTTTAATTAACCTTAGTTATTTTAGTTATTTTAGCTATTTTAGCCAGCCTTTAGTTATCTTTAGCTATTTTAGCTATATTAGCTAAAGTAGCCATTTTAACCAGCAGCTAATATAGCGTACAATTAACGTTTTAATATAAATTGTTAATAAATTTGTTAATTATATAAAAATTTTAAGTAATATTATATTTTAAATAAAATTTTAAAATATAATAAAAGTAAGGTATAATATTATAACTATTATTTTTATATAATGTTTTATATAATTAATTTTTATATAAAATAATTATATTTTTATTATTTTTATTAAAAGTTATACGTTAATGATTAGCTAATTTAGTTAGCGCTACGCCTCGCTTAGTGCGCACTTAACACATTAATTTTATTGCATATAAAACGCGTAATTTTTAGCTATTTTTATACCTAGTTTTTTTTTTTTTTTACACTTAGTTTTTAATATAATATATGCTGTTTTAAAAGCTTTATTTTTTTTATAATGTTTATATATAATAAATTAAATGTTATTTTTTTTATAAAAGCATTAAAACTATTTTTTTAATTATTTTTTATTTAAACTTAAATTAAATTATTAATTTAAATTTAAACTGGTATTAATAATAATAATAACATATAATATTAATAAATAAATAATGTTAAAAAGCAAGCTTATAAAAAGGTTTGCTTTTTATTTAATAATATAAGTAAAATATAAATAATATAAAATAATGTGCAAATTAAAGCATAATAATAATTATTAAAAGTTTTTTAAATTAAAATAGCTATAAATATAATAAAAATTAAAACCTTTAATTTAAACAATAATAAAAAATTAAATAAAAAATTATAAATTATTGTAAATAAATATAAATTTTATTAAATAATTGCTAACTTTATATTTATAAATAATTTATATTAATTAAAAGGATTTTTATAGCTTATTTAAAAAAAAACCAATTTGTTTTTTTATTTTTTTTTATTTTTAATAAATTAAAAAGTTAAATGTTTAATTTTAACGGCTTAATAAATATTAACGCTTTTAAAAATATAATAAATTATTATTTAATAAAACTTTAGCATAAATTTAAATTATGCAATATTATAATAATTGCTAATATATAATATATTAAAGATTTGCATAAACTTTTAAAAAAAACAAAAGCTAATATAGTTAGCTTAATTAAATAAGCTATTTATTTTATAATAATAAATGCTAAAAATGTTAAAAAATGCTAAAATATAATTATAGCTTTAAAAAAAAAGCAAATATAAATAAAAGCAAAAATTTTAATTTTTTTAACTAAAGTAAAAATTTTAAAAATAAAAGTAAAAACAAAAATAAAAATTATTAATAAATTATTAATAAATTATTTATTAAACTTTAAATTATAATTAATAAATATAATAACTTTTAAAAATAAATTAATAAAATTAATTAATAAATTATTAATTTATTATTATAATAATAAAACATTTTTAAATTTTTAATTTATATTAAAAATAATATTTATAAGTTTATTAAAGTTTAAATAATTATTTTTTTTAATAATTTAATTAAAAATAATATAATGTTTAAAATATAACATTATAATATATTAAGTTATTTATAAACTAATGTTAATTAATTTATTATTAATATTATTAAAATATAAAAAATTAAATTTAAGTTAAATAATTTAATAGCAAAAAATTTACAATTATACTTAGCTAATATTTACTTTAATAAAATTAAAGATTTTGCAAAACTGCTAGCTTATTTATAAAATAAATATTATAATATTAACGCTTTAAAAAAAGCTAAAATAAAGTATAAAAGTTTGCATATAAACAAAGGTTTTTGCAAATATATTTTAAAAAAGTTTTTTAAGTTTAAAAACAAGTTTATTTAATTAATTAATAAAATTTGCTTTAATAAAACTAAATAAAAAAAAAATTTAAAAATAAATTATTTAATTGTTTTATTAATAAAACAATTTTAAAATACTTAAAAATAAATGTTAACTTTAATAAATTTTTTAAATATTATATTTAAATAATATATTATTTATATTTTAACAATTAAAAAAAACGTTAATTATAAAATAAAAAAATAATTTAATAAGTTTAATAGTTTTAATAATAATAAAAATATTAGTAAAAACTAATTTAAAAAAAAAAAATAATAATAACTTTATTAATGGAAAACTTTTTGCGTTTAGCATTTTATTTAGTTTTAAACCTAAAATAATGTTAAAAAAAATAAAAAAACTGTTTTTTTAAAAAAAAAGCTTTAATTGAAAATAAATTAGCTTTATTATTAAAAATTGTTTATTTAAAACCTTTAATAAAAAAGCTTATATTAACGCTTTTATAATAAAATAAAAATATTTTAACAATAATAATAATAATAGCAATATTATAAACATTTAATTAAAAAAATAACTTTAAAAAAAGTTAACTTTTACTTAAAAAAAATATTTTAAAAAATTAATAAAAAAAATAAACTAATAAATAAATTTTTTAAAAAAAAGCTTTTTTTATATATTTATACTATAAGCAATAATAAACTTTTTTTATAAATTTATAACTTTTTTAAAAATATAAAAGCTAGCTTTTATATTATTATAAATATTTGCTTTAATAAATAAATTATAAAATATTTTTAATTTAAAAAAATAAATATATTACTTTATTTTATTATAAAATATAATAGCAAAAGTAAATAAATGATTATAAAAGCATAAAAATTAAGCTTAATAATATAAAAAAAAATATTTTAATAAATATTTTTTTTTATTTTAAATATATAATATAATATTATTTTTAAGCAAAAATGGTTTAAAAAATATAATATTTTATTTAATTATTAATATTATAAATTAATATTTTTTTTATATTATTTATTAAAAATAAGCTAAATAAAAAAATTAAAATAAACTAAATAAATGTTTAATTATAATATTTAAACTTTTAAAAAAACGCAAAAAAAAAAATGCAAAACTAAATATAAAACTTAAATAAAAAAAAAACTAAAAAGCTATTATAAAAAAATGTAATAATAAACCAAAAGTTATAAATATTTTATATAAATAATAAGGTTTAAAAACAAATAATATTGCTAAAATAAAGCAAAACTTAAATAATAATTTTTTTTTATTTTTAAAGCTAATTTATAAAAAAAAAAAAGCTTAAAAAGTTAAAACAAAAATGTTAATAAAATAAAAGTTTAATATTTATAATTTTTATAAAATATAAAAAAAAAATTTAGTTAATATAAAAAAAAATTATTATTTAAAATAATATTAATTAATATAATTATATTTAAATATATAATTAAACGTAATAAAACTATAAAAAAAAGTAAAAATTATAATTATATATTAAATTAATAAATTAATTAATTATTTTAAAACAAAGGAAAAGTTTTTTAAAAAAAAATAAAAAGTTTAAATAAAAAGCTATAAAAATTATACCTAAAAAATACTATAATATTATAAAGATTTTTAATAAAATAAACGCTAATATTTTGTTATTTTTTTAAACAAATGTAAATTATAAAATAAAATTTGTTAAAAAAAAATTTAAAAGCAATATTAAATTTATATCTTTATATAAAATATTATTAAATAAATTAAAAGCGGTTAAAAATTACTTTATAAAATAATTATGCTTTAATTTTATTAAATTAAATAATGCACTTTTTGTTTTATTTATTTTTTTGTTAAAAAATAATATAGCAAAATATAATTTTGCGTTAATTATTATAAGCTAAACAGCTTAAAAAAAAAAAAAATTTTTTTACCTTTAATTAAAAAAATTTTATTATATATTTTATAAGTAAAGATTTTTATTAAAATTAATATATAATAAATATTTAATTATATATAAATAATACTTAAATAAAAAAACCTTATAATGTTTTGCATATATTATAAAATATATTATTATAAAGTTTTATTATTTGGTTTTATTAATAAATTTGCAATATTTTAAAAATATATTAACAATATATTGTTTAAATATTTAAACAAGTTTTATAACGTGTATATTAATAATATATTTATTTATTTTAATAATTTAAAAAAACATTAAAAATATATAAAAAAAGTTTTTAATTAATTAAAAAAAGCTAATTTATAAGCTAACTTTAAAAAATTTAAATTTTATATTATAAAAATATAATTTTTTAAATATATTATAATAATTAAAAAACTTTAAATAAATTTAAGCAAAATTAAAGTTATATAAAATTAAAAATTATTTATTATAATAAAAAGTGTTTAATTATTTTTAAGATTTTATAATTTTTACCGGAAATTTGTGAAAAATTATAAATAAATAGCTAAACCTTTAAATTAATTAACAAAAAAAAACATAGCTTTTATATGGTTAAACAATTATAAAATTTTTTTTAAAAGTTAAAAAAAATTTTAATATTAGTGTTTATTTTATAACACTTTAATTATAATTTGTTTATAAAAGTAAAAATTCATGCTTTAAATAATATTATAATAAAAGCACTGTTATAATAACATGGTAATATATAATACTTTATAACATTTTATTTTAAAATATTATATAATATTAAATTAAATTATAATATTTATAATAAAAAATATTAGCAATAAAGCTAGCTTTAAAAAAATAAAAATTAAAGTTAATTAGTTTTTATAAAGAATTTTTTTTTATTATTATTAATTATAAAGCACTAATATATTTTAATTAAAAGCAACGCTTTAATTTATATTAAGCTAAATAAATAAAGTTATTTTTAAAATATAACTTTGTTATTATATATTAATTAAATAAAAAAAATGTTATAGCAAATGTTATATTATATAAATAAAAAAATTTGTGCATTTAATAGCAAAAAAAAAAGGTTTATTAATATGTTATAATACTTTAGCTGGTAATTAACTTTTTTTTTTGTAAAAAAAAAAGCAATATTATTTAAGCTATAATTAATGTTAATACATAAATTATAGCTAATTGTTTTTTATAAATTATAAGCTTTTATAAAATTGTTATTATAAATTAAATTTACATAAAAAAAGCTTGTAAAACCTGCGTTAAAAATTAATATTTTAAAAGCTAAAGTTTTAAAAAAATACTGCTTAATTAATAAAGTTTTAAAAAAAAACCGCAATAATTTTAGCATAAAGATTTATTAATAAAAAGTAAAAAGAAAAAAAAATAATTAAGTTATTTAAAATAAATTTATTATTTATAAAAATAAATTAATAGTTTTTAATGTTTTTTATTTCCGTATATTATTAATTTAAAAAATATATAATTATATGTTAATAATTTATTTAAAACAAAGTAAAACCAAACAATTAATTGCTAAAAAGTATTAATAGCTTAAATTAAAAAATAATTATAATATATATATATTTAATTGTTTAAAATGCTAATTAGTTAAAATATTAAAAAATAAAACATTTAGCAAATTATAACCACTATTTATATTAAATAAAATATAACGCCACTTAGTAATAAACTTTAAGCAAATGTTTAAAAATAAATATAAATATAATAACGCGTTTATAATAGTAAACAAATTAAGTAAAAAAACATAAATGATTTTTTATATTATATATGTTATAGCTGCAAATGCTATAAAAATATATTATAAAAAATTATTTAAAATATTTAATATATTTATAACCATTGTTATTAATAAAAAACTTTAATTTATTTTTAGTTTTATAAATAAATTATGCAAATTAATAAGCATAAAATATATATTTATATTAATAAAATATTATAAAATTATTAAACAAATTAAAATAATTAATTAAAAAAAATCCTTGTTATAAATTATATATAAACTATATTATTATATTAATTTATTAAAATAGCACTTTATAAAATAAAAATAAGCTTTTTAATGCTTTTTAACTTTAATTAAAAAAATTAAATAGCAAAACAAAAATTAACTAATTTGCTTGCAAAAAAAAAAAGCTATGTAAAAATGCATAAAATAAAATTTAAAAAATAATACATTTTATAAAAATAGCAAAAATAAATTTAGTATAATTATAAAAATAAATAATTATATAAGCTAATAAATTATATTAAAAACTAAATTTTAATATAAAAAATTATGTTTTTATATTAAAAAAATAATAATTATAAAAAATCAATTAATTGTTTAATAAGTTAAATTATTTAATAATATAATAAAAATTTAAAAATTTTAAACAAAATAATAATATATATACTTTTAAAGTTTTTTTTTTATAGCAAATAATTAATTAATATTATTATAACAAACCGTTAATTTGTAAAGGCGTTAGTACTCGAAGCTCTACGTATTAAATCATGCCTAGGGTGTAAATGTTGTACAGTTAGGTCGTAACTAAGTGGTCGTTAAGAGATTACTCTCACACAGCTATTCCAAAAAGTTGCTATATGCTTAAATTAAATTATAAAGTAAAAACTATAACTAAATATATAGAAAACGTTGGTCTTTTATATAAACAGTTTTTTTTTTACCAATTTTTTATGTTTTTTGTGGCTTACCGGCTTACCTCCAATAATCCAATAATTTAGTCGCTTTTTGGCTTACCTTTTGTGATCCAGTGATCTAATGGCTTTTTGGCTTACCTCCTGTGATCCAGTGATCCATTACGTGACTTTTACCCCTTATAATTATAACTTGTCTCTTGGTCTAACTATTTGTTATTTATTAAGTTATAGTTACCTTAGTTTTAATTAATAGGTTTTAGTTTTTGTTAGTTTATAACATTATTTTTTTACTTTTTATATTATTGTTTTTAATTATTTTAATAAATATTTGTTTTTTAAGTAAGTTATTTTTTCTTATTTTTTTTGCGTAATATTTAACCGTATTAAAAAATACGCCTGCTTTTTTAAAGCCGAGCAATGTGTTACGCTTACGTTTTTAATCAACAAAAAAGGCTACAAAGTCATAGCTTGTTTGTTGTGCAAAAATTGCGGGTAAAAGTGCAAAATAATAAATAGGGTGTTTTGTTGCAAAAAGTGTGTGTGTTATAAACGCTCGTGTAATAGGTTTGGTGTTTTTATCACTGTAATAAATAATTTTTTAAAAAAGTTTGATTATTTGGCCTAAAAAAAATAACAGGCCAAATAGCAACTTTTTAATGCCTTTTTTCATTTTAAAAAAATTTATTAACAGCAGGCCTTTCACCGAGTTAAAAATGCCGCCTTGGTTAACAATAGTTTAGGTTTTTTCAACAAATTAAAAAAATTAAAGCATAAAAAATTTAAAGCAGTAGCTTTAGCATAAGCTGCTAAAGTTATAAAAATTATTAACTAAAATGCCTTAAATTTCTTTTTTTTAATTAACCCTGCTTTTTTAGCGTTAGTTGGTTAAAATGCTAGCAGTAAAACAAATTAACTATTTAAATCACATTTTTTAGGTTTTTTTTAAGTTTTTATATGGTTTTTGCATATAAATATTTTTTTTATTTAATTAAATATTTATAGGTTTTATTGTTTTAACATAAATTCAGTATTTTTTTAACGTTATATATGTTTTTATTTAGTTTAACTTTTAGTTTTGTTTAAAATTTAGCGTTTTTTAATGCTAGTTTAAAAAAAGAAATATAAAATTTTAGCTAAATCCTAGCTTTTTTTAGTAGCTTAAATTAATAGTTGGTTTTTAAAATAACTTTTTTAATTTTAAATAGTTTAATTTATTTAAAGTTAAGCTTATTGCTTAGTTGTTTTTTTTTTTTAAGGTTAGCTTTAACAACTTGTGTTTATTGCTATAAGCTTTTATACGGTTTTGTAAAAATACTAGTTTGTTTTGTAATTTCTATTGTAAATTTATGATTTTTTTTGCTTATATTTTTGCTTTAAACGCTATTATGCTATTAATTATAATTTAATTTATTTCTAGGTTAAATTTATAATTTGTTATAAATAAAGATATTTTTATTAACTTATTGTTAAAACTATTATAAGCATACTCTGCTATAGGTAAAAGCTTAACCCAATTGTTTTATTGTTTGTTAAAGTAGCAGCATAAATACTGCTTTAAAGTTTAATTAAGTTTTTTTGTTTGTTTATTTATTTATAAGTAATAAGCTATAAATAACTAGTGCTTAACGCTTAATGCTTTTATTAATAATTAATAAAACTTAAAAGCTATAGTTGTTTTTTTATTTATAACTGTTTTTTTTAAAATTTTATATTTATTAAAAACATGTTTAATTATTATATAAGCCAAATCTTCTGCTATACTTAATTCCAAGTATAGTATAAAATATTTATACTTTGTGAGTTTTTTCACAATAATTAGTATTAAGTTATAAAATACTCCTATTATTGGTTTTTTTAACTTAGGTAGCTTAACAATAAAATTAAACGCAATAAATTTCCAAGCCTTGTTTGGTATTTGCTTTAGTTATAGCAATCCATATAGTTTATGTTAAGGTGCCTTGCTTTTTTTGCATAGGACACATTTTTAAACTACTTTTTTTATAATGCTTTTAAGTTTTTTGCATTTGTAGTTTTTTTGTATTTGTAACAGTGTTTTGTATATTCTCTAATGTTTTGCTAATAGATGTTTATGCATTGCTTTTACTAGTTTTTTAATTATAGGTTGCTGTTTAAGATTTAAATATACCTTTTTATCTTTGTTTTTGCTTTGCTTAAAAGTTAATAATATATTAGTTAATAATAGTAGTGCTTATAAAACTATTTTATAGTTTTTTTATAATTATTTAGTTTATTTATTATAATTAAATAAAGTTATAGCTGTAAGTGTGATTTTTTATTAGGTTTTTTTTAACAACATTTGGCTTTTTATTTTTGGTTTTTTATAGTTGCTTTATTAACTTAAAATATCTACTGTTATATTTTTTTTTCCTTTAATATAAAAAATAATAAAGTTAAACTAAAATAAAAACTTGATTTATTTAATTTGTTGTTTATTTAACACTTTTATTATTATAAATGTGGTTAAGTTTTTATAATTAATATATACTTTAACTGGTTTTTTGGGTTTATAAAAGTAATATTTTCATTTTTTAAATGCTTGGACAATATTTATAAGCTTTTTGTTTAATAGCATATATTGCTTTGCTGGTCTTAAGAATTTTTTTAAAAAATAAACTACTAGGTGCAATTTTTTATTTTTATTTTGTTAACCTAGTTGTTTGCCTATTGCTTTTTTGCTAGCATTAACTACTACTTTAAATTCCTTTTTTAAATTAAAAAGCTTTTAAACAGGCTTTTTTAAAATAAAGGCCTTAACCTTTTTAAAAAATTTGCTTTTTTTTTTTTTCTACTTAAAAAGATTGTTTTTTTTTATTAGGTTTAAAAAAGGTTCGGTGTGTTTACTAAACCATTTAATAAAGCTTTAAACATAGTTTGTAAATTTTATAAATGCTTTTACATTGCTCACCGATTTAAGCACCGGCTAATTTTTTACTGCTAAAATTTTAAACTTTTGGATTTTTATTTTTTTTAAAATTATTATAAATTTAAAAAAATCAACCTTTTATATATAAAATTTGCTTTTTTTAAGGTTTACCTTTAATTTAGCAATTTGTAGTACATTTAACACTTTTTTAACGTGCTTTCGGTATTTTTTAAAATTTTCTAAGTATATTAAAATATTGTTTAAATATATTATTACAAATATATCGATAAATTTGCGTAAAGCATGCATTATTTACGCCTAAAATGTTGCTAAGGCATTAATAAGTTTAAAAAGCATTACTAAAAATTTGTATAATTTATATTATATGCAAAATGCCGTTTTTCATTTATTACCTAATGTTATTTTTGTTTAATTATATGCGTTTAATAGATTAAATGCTATAAACTATTTTATATGTACTAATTTATTTTGTAAATTGTTAATTTTAAGTATTAGTCCTATAAATTTAACTGTTTTAAAGTTTACATTTTAATAGTTAATTATTAATTTTCAACGTTGTTTTTTGTTTTTACCAGTTTTGCGTAGTACCTAAAGTACCGGTAATTCTGCTAATAATTTTAAAAATCAAATGAATTTTTTCTTTAGATTTCTTTTAAAAAACTTTCGTAGTTTTTTTAGTTATTTTTTATTTATATAATATAATAAAAATAATTGTAATTTAGCTTTTTTCTTAAGCAAAATCTTATGGTTTTATAAACTATGCTTTGGTAATTTATTGTATGTTTTGCTAAATATATTGCCATAATTTTAATACTTTGTTAATATTTTATTGTTAAATATAGGCTTGGATTTTTTAATTATTATATAGATTTGCAATAATAGTTTAATAAAATTGCTTAATACCTATGTTTTAAGTTTTTTATTAGCTAATTTTTTTTTTAATATATTTTATTAAAGTTGGCTTATTTTTTAATTTACTTTAAAATTACTTTTTTATAACCAAGATATTTTTAAAATAACATTATGCTTAAATGTTTTTATAATATTAAGCATAAATTATTCTTTATATTTAAAGATATTAAAAAAAAGTTTTGTAGTTTTTTTTAAAACTACTTTATTTTTATATGCAATAAAACTTTTATTAATAGTTAAAAGTAAATAAAAGTTATTTTTAAGCTTTGTTAATATGTTTAACTGCTTAATAACTTGTAAAAAAATAAAGCTTGCTTAAGCTTTTGTATTTATAAATGCTTATAGCTTATGTTTTTAATACATTAAATTAATTTTAATATGTTTGCTTTTATTAGCTATTATAACATAAAGCTTTTTGGGTTTTTTTAAAAACAGTTGTTAATCCGTTATAACTGCCTATTGTTATTTTTTAACTAATTTTAGCTAGTTATTACCTGTGTTAACATATTATTAAATTGTTTAGCTATATTTATTGCTGCCTAAGACTTTTTAAAGCATATTAGTATATATTTGTTTAAATAATACCTTATTTTTTTAATTTTTATTTTTTAAGTAGTAAAGGGTTTTTTATTTTTATAAAAGTTTGTTATGTTTTTAAAAGGTTTTTTAATAAAATTTATTTGTTTTATTATTATTAAAGTTAGTTTTTATTTAGTTAAAACTTTTTTAAGCTTTTAAATAATTTTTTTAAGCATTAGTTATTTTTAGCTGATTTGCTGCATTTGTTTTATTATTTTATGTAACTTTGTTGCTTTTTACTGTGCATGGATTTTATATTTGTTATTGGTGTAATCCTTTAGTTGTAGGATTTACTGCAAGCATTCCGTGGGCTACTATAGGTCCTCCGTAAATATTGCAAATCCTCGAAGATTTTAATATACTAGTGTTACCTTTTTTTTATCTGCTTTGTATAAAGGTTATATTATGGGTTTCCTGTTTAATTGTTTTAAAAACTATATATATTATAGTTTTTCTTATAAATAAATAATGCATTAATATATTATATAGCACATTTATAAAATCTATTTGTATTTTTTATTTTTTAGTATTAATTTTGCCGGTTTTTAACTTATTATAATCTTACTATAATAATATCCTTTAATAATAAGCTTAATAGCTAAATTAAATTAATTGCTAATGTTTGTTTTAGCTTTTATTATAAGTGCTAGGTTATACTGCTATATATTGTTTAAAAATGGCCATATTTTTATATTATTTTTAGCTTTTAATATATTAACTATTGCTGTTTTAGTGTAACAAACCGTTAGTCTGTAAGGGCGTTGGTACTCGAAGCTCCACGTATTGGATCGTGCCTAGGGTGCGAACGTTGTACGGTCGGGTCGTAACTAAGTGGTCGTCAAGAGATTACTCTCACACAGCTATTCCAAGAAGTCGCTGTATGCTTAGATTAAATTGTGAAGTAAAAACTATACTAATTACAAAGGAAACGTTTTGTTATTATATAGACCGTTTTTTCTTTTACTATTTTTTTGTGCTTTGTTTGCTTTATAGATTATATAAAGCGCTTGCTTTATTTGCTTTATAGATTTTTTAGAGCATTTGCTTTATCTGCTTTACAGATTTTTTAGAGCATTTGCTTTATTTGCTTTATAGAGCTGCGTGTTATGTGACCTCCTTTGGGCTGTGGCTTGTTTTTTAGTTTAGCCTAGTACTTTTTATTGGGTCGTTTAGTCACCTTGGTTTTTTAACAGGCCGTTTTTCTGTTGGTTCGTAACATTATTCCCTTTTTCTTAGGTTTATTGTCCGCAATAAATACTAGCGTGATTTTTCTGTCCTGGTAAGTTCTGTGGGTTTTTTTTTTTTTTTTTGTTTTTTATGGTCTTTTTTTATTATGGTAGGTTATATCGTAAAGTCTGCTCCGCTTTTTTTTACAAAGCGTTGTTGCGCTACCTTTGCTGCTATTAAAACCTTTGGTTATAAAGTCATGCCTTGCTTTCGTTATTTTAATAAGGGTTTTTTTTATAAAATGTTAAATAGTGTTAATTATTGCAAAAATTGTAATAACGCCAACTTTTCTTTTTGCGATAAAAACCACGTTTTTATTAATTTTTTATATAATATTATTTTAAAATATTAACAGTTATAAATATATAAGCGTAAGGTTTTTAATAAACTTTAAAAAATAAATTGTTAAGCTTAGGAACTACTAGCTTGTTTTTTTTGTTTTAACTGTTAGGTTAAGTTTTTTTGTAAAAAAGGTGTTAAAATGGCTTAACGGGGTTTTTAAAATATAAATAAATTGAAAGCACAAAAGCGTTTAAAGAAAAAGCAATATTGTTTAAAAGAGAAACAAGCTAAACTAGCTTTTTTTATAGCTTTTTTTAGGGTTGACTGGGGTTTTTTTGGTTTTTCTTCCGCTTGGGTGGTTGACCCCGCTTTTTTGGTGTTAGTTGGTTAAGATGTTGGCGGTGGAACTGATTAACCATTTATGCCACGTTTTTTAGGTTTTTTTTAGGTTTTTATATAGTTTTTGCATATGAGTATTTTTTCTACTTAACTAAATATTTGTAGGTACCTTTATTTTGACGTAAATCCAGTATTTTTTTAACCTTGTATAGATTTTTGTTTAGTTTAACTTTTAATTGTGTTTGGAGTTTGGCGTTTTTTGTGCTGGTTTAAAAAAAGAAATATAAAACTTTAGCTATATTTTTGCTTTTTTGGATAGCTTTAATTAATAATTGGTTTTTAAAATAACTTTTTTAATTTTAAATAGTTTAATTAATTTAAAGTCCAGCTTATTGCTTGGTTGTTTTGTTTTAATATTGCGCTTTAAAAAATATACTTTGTTTTTTCTTTTTAAAGTTGGCTTTAACAACCTATACTTATTGCTATAAGCTTTTATACGGTTTTGTAAAAATATTAGTTTATTTTGTAGTTTTTGTTGTAAACCTATGATTTTTTTTGCCTGTATTTTTGCTTTAGGCGCCGTAATGCCATTAATTATAATTTGATTTATTTTTAGGTTAAACCTATAATTTGCTTTAAATGATAATATTTTTATTAACTTATTGTTAAAATTATTATAAGCATACTTTGCTATAGGCAAAAGCTTAATTTAATTGTTTTGTTGTTTGTTAAAATAGCAGCAAAAGTACTGCTTTAAAGTTTGATTAAGTTTTTTTATTTGTTTATTTATTTATAAGTAATAAGCCGTAAACAATTGGTGCTTAATGTTTAATGTTTTTATTAATAATTAATAAAATTTAAAGGTTATAATTGTTTTTTTATTTATAACTGCTTTTTTTAAAACTTTATATTTATTAAAAATATGTTTAATTATTATATAGGCCAAATCTTTTGCTGTACTTAATTTTAGGTATAGTATAAAATATTTATATTTTGTGAGTTTTTTTGCAATAATTAGTATTAAATTATATAATACTCCGGTTATTAGTTTTTTTAACTTGGGTAGTTTGATAATAAAGTTAAACGTAATAAACTTTTAAGCTTTGTTTGGTATTTGCTTTAGTTGCAGCAATCCATATAGTTTGTGTTGCAGTGCTTTGTTTTTTTTGCATAAAACACATTTTTAAACTATTTTTTTTACTATACTTTTGAGTTCTTTGCATTTATATTTTTTTTGTATCCGGGATAGTGTTTTATATACTTTTTAATGTTTTGCTAGTAGATGTTTATATATTGCTTTTATTAGTTTTTTAATTGTAAGTTGTTGTTTAAGATTTAAATATACCTTTTTATCTTTGTTTTTATTTTGCTTTAAGGTTGGTGGTATATTAGTTAATAATAATAATGCTTATAAAACTATTTTATAGTTTTTTTATAATTGTTTAATTTATTTATTGTGATTAAATAAAGTTATAGCTACAAGTGTAATTTTTTATTAGGTTTTTTTTAACAATATTTGGCTTTTTGTTTTTAATTTTTTATAGTTGTTTTGTTAACTTAAAATATCTGCTGTTATATTTTTTTTTCCTTTAATATAAAAAATAATAAAATTAAACTAAAATAAAAACTCTGTTTATTTGATTTGTTATTTATTTAATACTTTTGTTATTATAAACATAGTTAAGTTTTTATGGTTTGTATACACTTTGACTAGTTTTTTAAGTTTATAAAGGTAATGTTCCCATTTTTTAAATGCTTGGACAATAGCTATAAGCTTTTTGTTTAATAGCATATATTGCTTTGCTAGTTTTAAAAATCTCTTTAAAAAATATGCTACTAGGTGCAATTTTCCATTTTTATCTTGTTAACCTAATTATCTGCCTATTGCCCTCTTGCTAGCGTTAACTATTACCTTAAATTTTTTATTTAGGTTAAAAAGCTTTTAAACAAGCTTTTTTAATATAAGTGCCTTAACCTTTTTAAAAAATTTTCGTTTTTTTTTTTCTTATTTAAAAAGATTGTCTTTTCTTATTAAGTTTAAAAAAGGTCCGGCGTATTTATTAAACTATTTAATAAAGCTTTAAACATAGTTTGTAAATCCTATAAATGCCTTTACATTATTTACCGATTTAGGCACCAGCTAATCTTTTACTGCTAAAATCTTAGATTTTTAAATTCTTATTTTCTTTAAAGTTATCGTAAAACCAAAAAAATCAACCTTTTAAATATAAAATTCGCTTTTTTTAAGGTTCACTTTTAACTTGGCAATTTATAGTACGTTTAATACTTTTTTAACATAATTTTAATGTTTTTTAAGATTTTTTAAATATATTAAAATATTGTTTAAATATACTATTATAAATATATCGATAAATTTGCGTAAAGTATGCGTTATTTATGCTTAAAATATCGCTAAAGCATTAATAAGTTTAAAAGGCATTACTAAAGATTTGTATAATTTATATTGTATGTAAAATGCCATTTTTTACTTATTACCTAATGCTACTTTTGTTTAATTATATGCGTTTAATAGGTTAAATGCTATAAATTATTTTATATATATTAATTTATTTTGTAAATCGTTAATTTTAGGTATTAGTCCTATAAATTTAATAGTTTTAAAGTTTATATCTCAGTAGTTTACTATTAATCTCCAACGTTGCTTTTTGTTTTTTTTAGTTTTGCGTAGTACCTAAAATACCAGTAATTCTGCTAGTGATTTTAAAAATTAAATAAATTTTTTTTCTAGATTTTTTCTAAGAAATTCTCGTAATTTTTTTAGTTGTTTTTTATTTATATAATATAATAAAAATAATTATAATTTAGCTTTTTCCTTAAGCGGAATTTTATAGTTTTATAAATTATGCTTTAGTAATTTATTGTGTATTTTACTAAATACGTCGCCATAGTTTTAATATTTTATTAATATTTTATTGTTAAGTATAAGCTTGGACTTTTTGATTATTATGCAAATTTGCAATAGTAGTTTAATAAAATTGCTTAATACCTATGTTTTAAGTTCTTTATTAGCTAATTTTTTTTTGGGTATATTTTACTAAAGTTGGCCCGTTTTTTAGTTTATTTTAGGATTGCTTTTTTACAACTAAAGTATTTTTAAAATAACATTATGTTTAAATGTTTTTATAATATCAAGTATTAGTTGTTTTTTGTATTTAAAGATTTTAAAAAAAAGTTTTGCAGTTTTTCTTAAAACTATTTTATTTTTATATATAATAAAACTTTTATTAACGGTTAAAAATAAGTAAAAGTTGTTTTTAAGCTTTGTTAATATGTTTAATTGCTTAATAATTTATAAAAAAATAAAGCTTGCTTAAGCTTTTATATTTATAAGCGTTTATAGCTTATGTTTTTAATATACTAGATTAATTTTAATATATTTGCTTTTTTTAGCTATTATAACATAAAGCTTTTTAAGTTCTTTTAAAAACAATTATTAATTTGTTATAACTGCTTATTATTGTTTTTTAACTAATTTTGGCTAATTATTGCCTGTATTAGCATATTATTAAGTCGTTTAGTTATATTAATTGCTGCTTAAGACTTTTTAAAGCATATTATTATATTTTTGTTTAAATAATATTTTATTTTTTTATTTTTTGCATTTTAGATTATATTAGGTTTTTTATACTTATAAAAGTTTATTATATTTTTAAAGAATTTTTTGCTAAAGTTTATTTGTTTTATTGCTACTGCAGTTAGTTTTTTTATTATTTTTTTAGGCTTTTTTTCTTTAAACGTTAATTAGTTTTAACTAATTTATTATATTTGCTTTATTATTTTGCGCAACTTTGTTGCTTTTTACTAAGCATAGATTTTATATCTATTGTTGGTGTAGTTTTTTAGTCGTAGAATTTATTGCATATATTTCATAGGCCACTGTAGGTCTTTTGCAAATACTGCAAATTTTCGAGGGTTTTAGTACACTGGTATTATTTTTTCTTTATTTGCTTTGTATAAGGGTTGCATTATAGGTTTTCCGTTTAGTCGTTTTAAAAACCATATATATTATAGTTTCTCTTATAAATGGTAAATATATTAATATATTATATAGCATATTTAAAAGATTTATTTGTGTTTTTTGTTTTTTAGTATTATTTTTACCGGTTTTTAACTTATTATAACCTTGCTATAATAATATTTTTTAACAATAAGCTTAGTAGCTAGGTTAAATTAATTGCTGGTATTTGTTCCGGCTTTTATTGTGACGAACCTTAGATTCGTTGTGGCGTAGTATACTCGGAGCTCCCGTGTGGATCGTGCTAGGGAGTATAACAGGTAGTGGTTATCGTAGCGTGGTCACTAAGTAGTCAGGATTGCTCCCACACAGCTATTCCAAGAAGTTGCTGTATGCTTAGATTGAATTGTGAAGTAAGAACTACACTAAATACATAGGAAACGTTGGTCTATTATATAGACAGTCCTTCCTTCACCAATTCCTTAGTGAGTGCCTTCGTTCACTGGACTCACTGGCTCACTTGGCTCACTCCCAAGGTGAGCTCACTTACAGGGTGATCTAGGGTGAGTCGTCACGTGACTCTCCTAATTGGGAACTGTGGCTTGTCTCCTGGTACAGTTCCTCCCCCTCGTTGGTGTAATATCGCCGCTAGGCCCCTCCCAGTGGCCTGCGCCCATGTTGGCTCGTAACACCTATTATGAGTACTAGGTTATACTGCTATATATTGTTTAAAAATGGCCATATTTTTATGTTGTTTTTGGCTTTTAGCGTATAAATTGTTGCTGTTTTAGCTTTTTTTATTTAAGATTTTTATGCGTTTAATGTTTTGCTAAAGCATTTTTTTCGTTAAATAGATTTTGCTATAAAGTTTTCTAATTATTTTTATTTAAATTAGTAATTATATTTAATATAGCTGCATATATGTTTTTTTAAATAAGATTTCCTTTTAAGCTATTTTTAATATTTATATATTAAGTTTTTAACTTTGTTTTATGCAAAATCTTTAATTTTTTTTGGTTTAATATTTTTTTAATTATTTTTATTGTTGTTAATTTAAATAAAAATTTTTTAAGTAGCTATATTTTGCTTAGTTTTGTTATTAATATTTATGTTATATTTTTAGCAATTAATAAAGTTGCAAATATATTTGTTTTATTTTGCTTGTTTTAATTGTTTTATAAAAAGGTGTTTTAAATACACTTGTTTTTTTTTTTTGCATATGTTGCAATCTGGTACTTTTTTAATATGTTATTATTATAGTTAACTTTATTAGTTGCTAATTTTTAGCATAGCAATCGTTATAAATAAAGCCTGTTTTGCTTTTTCAAATTATCGCTTTTTTTTAGGCTTATTGCAAGCCTGGGCGTAGTGTCCCTTTAAATTATAGTTATAACACTTAACCTTGCTTAGGTTTCGCCTTTTCTTCGTTATATCTAGTTTTATAAGTTTTGCATAGGTATTTAATGCCATTAACTTTATAATTTGTTTTTTTTTTAAGTTGGGTATTTGTTAGGTTTGTTATTGTTTTTATAAACGTTGTTTGTACAACTAGTTGTTAATTTTTATTGCGTTAGCAATATAAGTTTTAAAATTATTTAGTTGTTTGTTTTTATATAACTTATTTTTTACTTTATTTTTCAACCTTTAATAAAAGGCCGTTATTAAAACATTTTTATTAAACCATATTATTTTAGCTGCTATTTTTCGGAATTTTACTGCATACTTATATGCAGCTCTTGTTTAAAACATTAAAAGTAGCTTTTTTTCTGCTTGTTTTTCTTTCTTTAGATTTTTATACATATTAGTTAACGCTGTTTTAAACCTATTATAAAATTTAAATGCTATTTTGGTTTCTTTTCTAATATTGTTAATATTATCGTTTATTATATAATTATTTATTATAAGTTGAAATTATTTTAATGTATTGCTAATAAAAAATCTTACAGCTGTTATTACTTTGTTTTTATTTAATAAAAAACTATTGTTATAATATTATAAATAAGCTTTTGTTTAAGTTAAAAATCCCTTTAATTGTTTTTGGTTGCTATTAAACTTAGTTGGCTTAACTAGTTTAAAAAGCTTAAACCTTAGTAAATTTATTACCTATGCCTCTAGTTATTAATTCTGCTGTTTTAACTGCTTGATTTTGTCCTGTAAATGCATTAAAAAACTTTGCACTATTACAAGTGTTAGTTCAAGCTACTGCAAAAACATTGTAACTATACACAGTTGTTTTTTAAATACTAAATAAATCTAACAATTTAAAATGTAACAAACCGTTAATTTATAAAAGCGTTAGTACTTAAAGCTCCACATATTAGATTATGCTTAAAGTGCAAACATTATACGGTTGGGTTATAACTAAATAATTATTAAAAGATTACTTTTATATAACTATTTTAAAAAGTCGCTATATGCTTAAATTAAATTGTAAAGTAAAAACTATACTAATTATAAAAAAAACGTTTTGTTATTATATAAACCGTTTTTTTTTTTACTATTTTCTTATGCTCTGTTTGCTTTATAAATCATATAAAACGCCTGCTTTATCTGCTTTATAGATCTCTTAAAGCATCTGCTTTATCTGCTTTACAGAGCTGCGTGTTATGTGACCTCCCTTGGGCTGTGGCTTGTCTCTTGGTCCAGCCCAGTACCCCTTATTAGGTTGTTTAGTCACTTTGGTCTCCTAACAGGCCGTTTTTTTGTTGGTTTGTAACATTTAGCTTTTTTTATTTAAAATTTTTATATGTTTAATATTTTGCTAGTGCATTTTTTTCGTTAAATAAATTTTGCTATAAAGTTTTTTAACTATTTTTATTTAAATTAATAGTTATATTTAATATAGCTGCATATATGTTTTTTTAAACAAAATTTTTTTAAGCCATTTTTAGTATTTATATGTTAGGTTTTTAACCTTATTTTATATAAAATCTTTTTTTGGTTTAATATTTTTTTAATTATTTTTGTTATTGTTAATTTAAATAAAATTTTTTTAAAAAGCTATATTTTTTTTAGTTTTTTTATTAATATTTATGTTATATTTTTAGCAATTAATAAAATTGCAAATATATTTGTTTTGTTTTATTTATTTTAATTATTTTATAAAATGGTGTTTTAAACACACTTGTTTTTTTTTTTTATATATATTATAATGTGGCACTTTTTTTATATGTTATTGCTATAGTTAACTTTATTAGTTGCTAATTTTTAGCATAGCAATTGTTATAAATAAAGCTTGTTTTGCTTTTTCAAATTGTTGCTTTTTTTTGGGCTTATTGCAAGCTTAAGCGTAGTGTCTTTTTAAATTATAGTTGTAACACTTAACCTTGCTTAAGTCTCGCCTTTTTTTTGTTGTATTAAGTTTTATAAGTTTTGCATGGGTACTTAATGCTGTTAACTTTATAGTTTGTTTTTTTTTTGTGTTGGGTATTTGTTAGGTTTATTGTTGTTTTTATAAATATTATTTATATAACCGGTTGTTAATCTTTATTGCGTTAGTAATATAAGTTTTAAAATTGCTAGGTTGTTTATTTTTATATAACTCATTTTTTACCTTATTTTTTAACCCTTAATAAAAAGCCGTTATTAAGGCGTTACTATTAATCTATGTTGTTTTAGCTGTTGTTTTTCGAAATTCCACTGCATATTTGTAAGCAGCCTTTGTTTAAAACATTAAAAGCAGCTTTTTTTCTGCTTGTCTTTTTTTCTCTGGATTTTCATACATGTTGGTTAACGCTGTTTTAAACCTTTTATAAAATTTAAACGCTGTTTTGATCTTTTTGTTGGTATTGTTAATGTTGTTGTTTTTTATATAATTGTTTATTATAAGTTAAAATTACTTTAATGCATTGCTAGTAAGAAATCCTGCAGCTGTTATTACTTTGTTTCCGTTTAATAAAAAACTATTGTTATAATATTATAAATAAGCCCTTGCTTAGGTTAAAAATCCCTTTAGTTGTTTTTAATTGCTATTAAACTTAATTAGCTTAACTAGTTTAAAAAGCTTAGGTTTTAGTAAGTTTATAACCTACGCTTTTAATTATTGATTTTGTTGTTTTAACTGCTTAATTTTGTCCTATAAATGCATTAAGGAACTTTGCACCATTGCAGGTGTTAATTTAAGCTACTGCAAAAACATTGTAACCGTACACAGTTATTTTTTAAACACTAAGTAAGTTTAACAATTTAAAATATAACAAACCGTTAGTTTATAAAAGCATTAATACTTAAAGCTCCGCGTATCGGATTATGCCTAGGGTGCAAACATTATATAGTTAGGTTATAACTAAATAGTTGTTAAAATATTACTTTTACACAGCTATTCCAAAAAGTTGCTGTATGCTTAAATTAAATTGTGAAATAAAAATTACAACTAAATATATAAAAAACGTTGGTCTTTTATATAAACAGTCCTTTTTTTACCAATTTTTTATGTTTTTTGTGGCTTACCGGCTTACCTCCAGTAATCCAGTGATTTAGTGGCTTTTTGGCTTACCTTTTGTGATCTAGTGATCCAGTAGCTCTCTGGCTTACCTCCTGTGATCTAGTGATTTATCACGTAACTTTTACCCTTTATAGTTGTAGCTTGTCTCCTGGTTTAACCATTTGTTATTTATTAGGTTGTAGCCACCTTGGTTTTAATTAACAGGTCTTGGTTTTTATTAGTTCGTAATAATTATATTAACTAATTATAAAAATACCTAAATAATTTTTTATTAAAATAAAAGTTTAAAAACTTTAATAATAAAATAATTAAGCTTAAAAGCAAAAAAAAATTTATTATTAATAAAATTTATATATTATAATTATATTATAAAAAACTATAATATTAAATACGCTAAAAAGGTTAAAATATTAATAATAAATAATATTTAATTAAAAACTTTAAAAATAATATAATATTATTAAAATAATTTTATAATGTTAACTTAAACTTTGTTAACTTTTTAATATAATTAATTTAATAGTTATAAATAATTAAAAATAATAATAAACTTATTAAAAAAAATTGCAATAAAATGTAAAAAAATAAAATATATAAAAAAATATTATAAAAAAATTAATTTAAATTAACTTTATATATAATATATAATTATTATTATAATTAAAGTGCTTTTTAAAGGCAAAGCTTTAAATTAGCGTACTAAATGTATATTAATACTAAAAAAAAAAAAAAAAAAACTATTTTGTATATAATTTAAGTGCGTTTGTATTTATAAGTGCATAGTTAAATAAGTCACGTATATAAATAGCATAAACTATTTAAAGCGTTAAGCTATTTAACAAGTTAAGCCACTTACCTATAACTACTTTTTTTTTTAAAAAAATCTCGTTTTAAAATTTAAACTTAAAGTTTATTGCGTTTTAATAAAAAAAAAATTTATTTTAAGTTTTTACGCAATTATTATCACATTATAAACCTTTATTTTATAAAAATATATTATGCTTTTTTATAATAGCTTATTATAAAATTACGTTATTAATATAATTTATTATTACATTTACGTTTGCATTATATTTTTTTAAACGTTTTACTACTTTTTTAAATTTTTTTAATATATTATTTTTAAAATGTATTTTTTTAAACTTATTTTTTTTTGCTGCTTTTAGCTATTGTTTTAACTATTTTAAAAGTTTTGTAAAATTAAAGTTATTTTTATAAAAAGCAAGCAATAATTTTAGCAAATTTTTAAAGTTATTTATAAAATACCATTTTTTATTATATTTTTAGTTTTTTTAATTAATTTAATATTATAATATTTTTTTATAATATAACTGCAACGTTTATATTTATTTAACTTTTTATTTTAATTTAAAATTAAAATTGTTTAATATAATTTTGCTTTTAAGCTATTTAACCTTTTGCTTAAATAATAAATTATTTAAATATTTATATAATTAATTAGCATAATAAAAGTTAGTTAATTTTTAATTTAAAAAAATTTTAAAGCAAAAAATAATAAAACTAATTTATTTTATAATTTTAAAATGTTATTATATAAATAAATAGTTTAATTTATTAAAAAAGCAATTTATTGCTTAAATTTATTAGTTTTTTATAATAAAAACTTAATTGTTAACTTTAAAGTTTAATTTACATTAATAACAATTTTTTTTTTAAATTATTTAGTTTTAAATTTATTTAAAAATATAATAAACAGTTTTTATATATTTATTAATTATTTTAGCTATAGTTTATACTTTTTTTTAATTTATTTGTTTTTTTATAAATGCATTAATAAAGTTTTTAGTTTATATAGCCTAGTTATAATAGCTAAGCATAAAAAATTTAAATATAATTTTATAAAATTGCAAACCTATTAATTTATATAAAAAAGCCGCTGTAGTAAAGTTTATTACAAATAATACTTTTGTTTAATTATTTTAATAATAATTATAATTTTAACTTGTTTAACAAATTTATAATAACTTAAAAAAAACAGTTTTTATTTTATATTAAAAAGCTTTGCTAATTTATTTATAAAAAATAAAATAAATTAAAGGCTTTTATTAAAGTTAATTTTTTTAAAAAGTTTATAAACTTTAAAAAAGCCTTTATAATATAGCTAAGCTGTTTATTTTATAGTTATTATTTTATCGCAAAAAATAAACCAAAAAGCTTTGCTAAATTAATTAACAATTATAAATATAAATTTGCTTTTTTTTTTATTAATTGTTATTTTTTTAAAATTAATAACAATATATTAATATAGCTTAAAAAAAATAAATATAAATTAAAAAAGTTTTAATGTTTTATTTTTAAAAACTTTTACAAGTTAACATTTAAAGCAATTAATAATATATATATTATAATTAGCAAAAACTTTTAGCTATTAATATTATAAAATAATTAATTTTTAAATTTTATTTTTACTTAAATAAACAGTAGTAATTTTTCCATATATTTCTTTTAATAAACATATTTAAAAATTATTAACTTTAGCATAATTAATTTACCTTTATAAATAATAAAGCCTTTGTTTATATTTTAATAGTTATTTTATACAAGCTAAGCTTTAATATATTAAATTTTTAAATTAAAAAAGTTTTTGTTTTATTGTAAAACTTTATTTATTAATATAACGTTAAAAATAAAAAATTTAATTATAATTAATATAATTATAAAATTTTTATTATTAAAGTAAAATAATAGTATTAAAAAGTTTACTAAATATAAATATACCTTGTTTATTATTTTAAACAATATTATATGTTTTTAGCTTTTTAACTTATTTTTTTAAATATATAAGTTTTTTTATTTTTATAACAAAACATTAACAATTATATTTTTAGCTTTAAGTTAATAAATAATAATAAAATAATATTAAGCTATTAAATTCGTTTAATTTGCTTATTTTTAGTTTAAATGCTATTTTATATTAAAATATTTTAAAGCTTAATAATTAATAATAATAAAAAACAGCTATTTTTTTTAAAGTTTAATTAGCTTTAGTTTTTAATATTAAAATCTTTTAATAATTATTAATATTTTTTTATTATAAATGTTATAATTTAATTTAACACTATATATTATTTTAAAAATATAAGCAATTAAATGCTATTTATTATTTTTTTCCTTTTAAAATAAACATTTAATTATTACTTTATTAAAAGCGTTAATTTTTATGCAAATTTTACATTTATAATAAAAATAAGCAAAAACAAGTATATTTATTAAAACGTATTTTAATTTGTTAAACGCTTTTTAGCAAGCTTTAAATTATTAAAAAGTTATATTTTTTTTGTTAAATTAAATAACAGCTTAACAATATAGCTATATTTAAAAATAAAGCGTTAATAAAAATTATAAAATCTTAAAAAAAATTAAACTGCTTTTAATATAATTAATCTTTTTTAATTGCGCACTATAGCAACTTTATTAAAGTTTACTTTAATGCTATTTATTTTTATTATATAATTTAAATACTTTATTTTTATAATATAAAATTTATATTTTTTAAGGTTAGCTTGCAAATTTAAGTTTTAAAATATTTTTAATATTTTTTTTATATATTTTTTATAATTTTATTTATATACTTTTAAAAAATAGCTGGTTTATTAATTAATTTAAATAATAAAACCTTATATTTATATAATTTATATTAAATTTTAAACGTAATAATATTTTTATTGTTTAAATACATTTAAATTTAATAAAATGCTTAACAAACATTAATTTTTATAAAAATTTTAGCTTTTAAAATATATAATAACATTTTTTTAATTAATAATAGCAAATATTTGTTTTTTTTTGTTAATGCATTTATTTTTTAATAATCCATGTAAATTTATAAACCTTTATTAGCTTTAAAAGCATATAATATTAATAATATAAAAAAAAAATTCGCAAATATAATAAAACTTTTTTTTAAATTATTAAATATATACTTTTTAAAAGCTGCAAATTTATTAATAAATATATAATATAAAAAGTTATTATTTAAGTTGTTTTAACTTTTTTTTAAAATAAATTTAATATAGTAATTAATATCGTAATACTTTGCTAAAACATTAAAATTTACTTTGTTAAAAGTGTAAATTAATAATTAATACTTTTTTAATATTATTTTTTAAACCTTTAGTTTTAGCTTTTTAATTTTAGTTTTAAAAAATAAACTATTTAATTTTTTTTTTTTTACGTATAATTTAAAGTTAATTTTTTAAAAGCTAGTAATAAAAGCTTGTTATTTTTTTTGCTTTAAATATGCAGTAAATACTACTGCGCTTATTATTATTATTTTAAAAATAAGTTTTTTTTTATACTATGCAAATTTTTTTTATATATAATATAAACTTTAAGCATTATATTATTATTTTAACTTGTTTTTTAATAAATAATTAAAAAAAAAACTTTTATTAAGGTTGTTTATTATAATTGCTAATTAACAATTTATTTTTTGTAGGTTTTTTTGTATAAACTTTTTTATAAAATATTTTAGCATGCATATTTTAATAGCAAAAATTAGCAATATAGCTGCAACCGGTATAAAAAAAGTTAAAGCCAAGGTTTTTAAAACCGGTGTTTTTTTTAGCAATATATTATTTATATTTTTTATAACTTTTAAATGTTATTTTATAAATATTTTTTTATTTTGTTTTGCTTTTTTTTTATTAATAAATAGCAAGTTAAATAAAAAAACATAATATTTTTTTTGCACGTTAAATAAAATGTTATACGTTTTATAAAAAAATTTTTTAATAATTATTTTGTTTAGCATTAAAAAAACCATTAGTAATATATTTTTAAATATTTTTTTTTAAAGGTAAAAATCTATTAGCAAAGCTTTTTAAATTTTTTGCTATGTTTTAACGTTATAACTAATAACGTTTTTTTTTGCAAAGTTATTTACAATTATTACATTTAACTTTATTATAAATTAGCTAGCTAATATTTTATTTATAAAAAAAAATTTATTTGCTTTTATATCGGCAAAGCATTTTTAAACAGTAATAATTTATTTATTTACTTTTAAAATATAAATTATAAAAAAAATTTCCTATTTAAATATAATGTTAAAAAATCAGCTATATTGCTTACTATTATATTTAATATAATTTTTAAAAAAAAATTTATAGTTTTTAAAGTTAAACATTTTTTATTTTAACCTTGTTATTTTTAATATTGTTTTATTTATACCTAAAAAAAAATGCTGCAAATTAAGCTTTATAGTTAACATTAAACAAAGTAAGCTTTTAATTTTTAATAAAACACTTGCAAATATAATAACCTTTTTTATAGCAATTAAAATAATAGCTTTTAACAAAAAGCTGCTTTATTTTATTTTTATTTAATAAAAGTTAAGCTTTTTTAACTTTTAAGTTTGCAAAAAGTTTAAAGTTATTATTATTATTTAATTAATTTTTATTGCAGTTGTTATTACTGCTAATATTTTAATTTTTATTTTAATTTTAACTTTTTACAGCAGCTAGTATAATTTTATTACGCTTAAAATTTACATTTGTTTTAATAAAATTATAAGCAAATTACTTACATTAAAAAACAAACTTGCAATATTTATAATTAAAATTAATATATTTAAAAACAATCAAGTTTTTTAATTAAATAACTTTAATATAATTATAAAACTTTTTTTTTATTTGGTTTTTACAATTATACGTTTTTTAGCAAAGCAAGTAAACATATTTTTAAATTTTTAAAAGTTGTTAAATAAAGTTAACTTTAAATTAATTTACTTTATTTAAATTTTCTGCTTTTTATTTACATTTAAGTATTTTTTTTTAAATGCTTTATTAATTTTTTTGCAATTTTAATTTAATTAAAATAATTATTTAATAAATAAAGTTAAAAATTTAAAGTTATTTTGCTATTAAAATAAAGTTTTACATTTGTTAATTTAATTTGTTTTGTTATAAATTAATTTATATTAGCTTTTAAGCAATTAATTTAAAATTAATGCCAAATTTTAAAAAACACTTTATTTTTTTTAAAATTGTTATAAAAAACATAAACTTTAACTTTTGCTAATTTCTTATGTTTGCTTTTATTAAAAGCTTTAAAAACATAAAAATTAAATGTATTATTATAACCGTAAGCTATTAAATTAGCAACTAGTTAATTAGCTTTAAAAAACTTTGCTTTTTTTTTAGCAATTTTTTTTATAATATATTATTAATTAAACTTATTAACTTTAACTATTTTTTAGCTTTATTATAAATTTTATTTATAAACGTTGCAATATTTTTAAAGTTATTATTAATAATAATAATTCACTAATATATATTTTAAGCAGTATAATTTTATATTTAAATTAAAAAGCTTTTAATAATTATTTTAAAATATAAAGCTTTACAATTAACATTATAACATTTGTTAAAAATTTTTAAAGTTATAAAGCTATTTAAAAAAAAGTATTTCTTTTTTTTATAATAAACAATTTAAAATAAAAGTTTATAATTTTATTATTATTTTTATAAAATTGTTAAATTAAACATTTAATTTTTTTTAACACGTTATTATAAATATTATTTATTATAAGTTTATAATAACTTTTTTTATAACTTTTACTATTTAAAGCTTTATAAACTTAATTGTAATAAATTTTCAAAAAAAATTTTAAAGCGTTAATAAATTTATCGTTTTTTCCATTTTAATTAACTGTTTTAGTTTAAATAAACTTAACAATAATAAACACTTTAAAAAAACGTTTTTAAATGTTTGTTAAAAAAAGCTTGTTAATATAAATAAACATTTTTGTTAAGTTTTTTACTTAAAAATATATATGCTTTTAACTTTAATTATTAAAACTAGCATTATTGCTAAAGCTAACGCTAGCGCTAAAAAAAAGTTTATTATATTTAATTTATTTAAACATATTATTAATAAAAATAACAAATAGTAATAAATTAAATCTTAGCTTTAGCGTTAATTAATAAGTTTAAAAAAAAGTGATAATTAGCACGCTTTTAATTAAAGTTTAAAGCAAGGTTTAAAGTTATAAAAGCGATAAAAATACATATAACAATTTACATTTTATTATATTAAGTTAATTAAAATACAAAGCTTTTTAAGCTAAATTAATCTTAGTATTATTACAATTAAAATGCTTTTTAAAAGCAAAGCTTTAAGTTGGCATACCAAATATATATTAATACTAAAATAAAAAAATAAAAAAAAACTATTTTATATACAATTTAAATACGTTCGTATTTATAAGTGCACAGCTAAATGGATTACATATATAGGTAGCACAAACCACTTAAAGCGCTAAGCCACCCAGCAGGTTAAGCCACTTAGCCGTAACTATTATAAGCAAAAATTACAATATTAATATATAAAAAAACTTAACTAGCAACGCAATAAAACAAAAGCTTAAAGCATAATTAAATTTAAGCAAATACCTAAAGCTATTTTTTCTTTAGCTAAAAAGCATTTAATTAAAGTATTAGTGTTTAAGTTTGCATAAATGCATTTTTTTTTTTTTAAAAAAAAGTAATTACGCGTTAATAACTAGTTAACTTAATTAGCGCTACGCCCCGCCTGGCGCGCACCTAGCACATTAACCCCGCTGCATATAAAACGTATAATTTTTAGCTATTTTTATACCTAGCTTTTCTTTTTTCTTTACACTTAGTTTTTAATATAATATACGCTGTTTTAAAAGCCTTGTTTTTTTTATAACGCTTATATATAACATTAAATTTAATATTTAATTTTAAAGTGTTTTTTTTTACGTTTTAAAAATTATTTTTTGTATGGGAAAATGTATAATAAAAAAAGTTTAAAAAAATGCTAACAAAAAAGTTAAAAAAAAAGTAATAAAATTTAACTTAAAAAATTAATATTAAATTTAATAAAAATAATAAAAATATAATTATTTTATATAAAGATTTATTATATAAAATATTATATAAAAATAATAGCTATAATATTATACCCTACTTTTATTATATTTTAAAAATTTATTAAAAAAATAATATATTGCTTTTTTTTTTACACAATTAATAAATTTGTTAGTAATTTATATATAAAAATGTTAATGCAAAATTATTTTTTAAAATTTTAAATTTTTATTATTAAATAAAAAATTAATTAAATTTTAATTTAATTTATTTTTAGCTTTTTCTTTTACTTTTATATTTACTTTTTAACTTTAATTTTTAAAAAAATAAAATATTTCATTTTAAATATTAATTATTAATTTAAAAAAATAGCTATAATTTATTTTTATTTTTAATAAATAAATTCAATTAAAACTAAGCTAAAAACTTTAAACTAGCCTTTTTTAGCTATTTTATCCACTTTTATAACAAGGGTGTAAAATCTTAGGTTTTTCCAATTTTAGGTGGTCCGCGATGGGGTGGGCCGTGAGACCCTAGGTTAGCTTATTCGTTGAGCCGCCGTCGACCTAGCCTCGTGTTAGTGAGTCATCCAAACCGTTTTGCGATTCTATGTTTGCACTGTAAGGGATTTATGGTACTTAATCAAACTTATTATCGTTTGGGTGTGGGGTGTGGCCTTTGTCTATAGAACACACGGCGCTGATAACTAGACCACGGCTTGACCTTACAAAGGAGACAGGCAAGCGCCCGGGCGGCTTGTCCACTTTCAACTTCACAAACTCATTTTCGGCAAACCGTTGGTTCGGCCGCCGGCGATTAGTTCAGCGTACTGTTGGCCCAGAAGTCAGAGACTTGTGGTTATCCCTTAAGAGTCCATGAACGCTCCACCACCTTAGAGTCCGGTGCTCTTCTGCCCTCAAGTCTCGGGCTACCAATACTAACAGATCTACTTAATTGAAGTTTGAGATGGTCGAGTTTGGCCTAATAAAGCTATCGAATACAGTATAGTGAATATACCTATTGTTATTAACTAGCGCGGGGGTGGGAAGAGGTGATGGGAGGGCAAGAGGATGGAGGATTCGTCGGCCGGGCTTGTCTTGCTTGCTCGATAGGGCTACAAGCCTGATATTCTCTAATTGGCTTTCGAAATCTAGGTAACGTAGTTGATAAGCGAGCGGGCCACCCAAGCGAACGGGCCACTTCAACTAACCAGAGGAACTAATAATCTAATAAATTAACCACAACGCTTTAAATCGACTTTATTTATTTAAGATTATTTTTTCTAGGTGTATTTACGTCGATTTCACAGGTGCGCGTATTATGACCGGTATTACTATATTATTTACAGCGCCGTTGCTTTGCTCGAGCCCCTTTAACAATAATACAATCTTTATTTATTTTTTCTTATGTTAGTCTTTGTACTTTTTTTTGAGCCGTGAGATTTTGTTCTTTTTGTAAAGTAAGTGATCTTTTTTAACGGATATGTATTTTTTTAGCCCTGCGGCGTTTACTTAAGGTTTAATTTGCCTTATGAAAGTTTTAGACCTCTGCTTAAAGCAATGCGACCTAATGCATTAACCCTTTTGCTTTTTTTGTTAGCTGATCGATTGATTAATAAATTAACGTTGGGGAACTGTTTTAATAATAGGCAATTTAACTTTTAATATATTTAGTTTGCAATGTAGCCTTAATTGGGTTATTAAGTGTTTTGAAAACCTATGGCATAGGTAGCTTAGGGACTGATTTGGGGGGTGTTAAGGTCCGTAGTTTTATATTTAACTTTAAAAATACGGAATCTGGACTAAAAGGCATAAAACCAATACCTCGAAAGCCGCTTTGGATATTTTTAAGTGTAAAAACTTTCGAAAAAGCAGCATAAAAGGCAGAAAAGAAGTTGGCCTTAGTAATATAGGTAATATGCTTACACATCATATCTTTGATTTGCCGGCCGTACGCTTGCTTTAATAAACCAAAACAACCAATATTAAAAGGCTAAAAAAGGTAAAATAAATAAAAAGGCATATATAAGGTAATAATGTTATTATTTTTGCAATAAAGCTTAAATTTAGTTAAATAATAGCTTTTATAGTTGTTAAAAATAAAAAAAAAATAAACTTTAATTAAATAGTTTTTAATATGTTTATTAAAGTGTTAAATTTATTTAAAACTTTGTTTATTTGTTGTTTATTTATTATTGCTAATAGCAATATATTAGTTTTTTAATAATTGGCTGTTTTTGTACCAGAAAAACAGGTGATATTTACCAGCGATAATAATAAACGGCGGGATCGCCTACCTTTGAGAATTAACGCCTTGGATTACTGTAACCTATTTTTGATTACCCTGCTGAGCTATCTTTGGTTTTCTATGCCTTTTAGCATTTGTAATTACTATTGCTGTTGAGATAACGCTTATTATAAAGCCCGTTTTGTCGAAGTTGTAAATATCTGCCTTGTTAATACCGTATTTAGCGATAATGTTTTGTATAAGCTGAAACTACGCGTTTAATGCGTTGTGATTTTTGCATTGGGCCCTCTGGTAATTGTATTTGCGATTAAAACGCGTTCGGAGGTTTGGCTGTTGCTTTACAAAGTTAAAAGCCTATTGCTTACCAATAGGTAACGCGTTGTAATTGTAAAGCAGTTAATTAGCTATACCTTTTATATTAACCAGCTTAGGGAAAAATGCGCGAAAATTTAAGTCAAAAATATATTAAACTATTGTTAATTTTTTTAGGTCTGTAAGCTTTCGCGAATTTGGCATTTAATCACATCGTGATAATCGGCTATCTAGTCGCTGCTGTAAGGTAGTACGGCTTATATTATAGATTCGAGAAGCGGCTTGTACGCTTAATTTCGGGTCTTTTTTAATAGCTTCAATCGCTAAAAGTAACATTCTCTTGTTTGAAGCTATTTATTTGAAAGATGGTTGTGTAATACAAGATAGAAGTTGAACGGTTGCATTGGCATATTTAAGTGGCCCGTTCGCTTGGGTGGCCCGCTCGCTTATCAACTACGTTAGGTATTGGAGCTCTCGTGGACTCTTAAGGGATAAATTCTCAAACACCTCATTAGGTATAAGGTATGACCAAGTTTCAAATGTGTGCTGGACGACAAACAGAGTCGTCACCAGTTATTGTCGTTAAGTCTGACTAGTGGCCTCGACGAGTATAAATATGTATAAGGAGTTCCGAAAGTCAAGTCTGAAGAAGCATTCTCCATTACAATATCAACCACAAACCTCCTCAACCGACAGCTCATTTTCAATACCCCCATTCATATTTCAACTACCCGCCGCGGCCTCCAACGTCTGACTTCATCTTATTCAAGTCCCTTAGCCTCCCAGTAAGTACTCGTCTTGTCTTTTCCCGCAAATCTTAGCAGTCAGTGCCATCAAAGACCATCGAAGTTGCCAAGTTGGAACTACGGAGCTCTAACTATTGTGAAGTCAAAAGATCCCACTTCATCCATTTTATAACGATCACACATATCCCTCCTCATTTCCCAGCATGTGTCGACAGACTGAGGTCATCTATTCCTGCGGCTGCACCACCAAAACAGCCGTCGTTATAATCCCACGGTGCGCTGTCTATCCGAATTGCAACAATATAGTTATCCTGCCACGCGTCTCCCGCGCCCATGCGGCTCGCATCGCCCCCTTCCAGAATCAGCTAGTGGGCGAAGAGGTGGGCGAGGCCGTAATTGACTTCCTATGCATAGTCTCTCTCTCGTCTCTCTACGCCTCCCTTTCGATACTAGCATCATCTTATACCCCGCTTGCCAGCTACTTAAGAACGACGGGGATACTTCGGAACAGTGGCTAAATTACTACCGTCTGCCATTCATTGATGCTCTGGGGGGTGCTGTTTTATCTTTGTCGTTAGCACCGGTTGCCCCCTAATCTGCATCCACTCTTTGAGACAACGCAGGTGTACATTAGCTATTATTCCTAAAATTTCTCAAAGACACTTATTATATCTTTCTTGTGTTATAAAACAACTAACTATTTAATGCCAGACTAGTACGAAATACGAGGGGCCGCAGCCAGCAGTGGCAATCTATGGATAGGGTTAATTATTACACCCTGAGGGGTGATCCAGCGCGCAGAGTGCGGCGAAGCCAAAGTAAAGTTGACTCAACTTCGTGTTGTTGTTTTTTTCTTCTTGGTTTGTTTGTTAAGCCGTTAAGAGCTTAGTCAGCCTGCCGAGATTGAATGATGTCACGGTAATGCTGTTCTTGTGTTTGTAGCCTGCCTTGCCTTAGGTAATTTGTCTATGCACTCGTCCAAGCCAGGCACTGCATAGCGCTAGGTAATTATTGACCACTGCAACTAAACTCCGCCAATGCAAACTGCCAGACCAGTCACGCTGCATATTATCAGTGGCATCTTGCCCAATTGTCGCGCTTAGCTGGAGCCCTTGCATATACCGTTAGACCTCGTACGTCTAACGGCGTCATTTTTCCAGTGCGAGACCAATTCTAAATGATTCAACAAGACCGTGATAGACTTCGCTCTTGTCAAGGAGAGTGGAGACACGTACATACGTAGCAGAATAGCGGTTTTATTCGGGATGATTAGAAGGAAAGAAACAGGTCAGAGACTATGGGAGAGATAAAGATACATATAGTTGTTGAGATGGAGTGTACCTAACCCCCTTACTTTAACAGCTCTCTACAGGCGTGAATATAAAAGACAGCCCACTGCCCAAGATATCCCCCCAGAGAGAACAGAGATGATCCTCCCAGCTCCCTACATGCTTCTTGAAAAGCTGTCTGCTTCACCCCCAAGCGTTCGTTTCTATTCTGCCCAACACCGGCTATGGCCTCTTTACTCCTATTCGCTGTTGAAGACGTCCACCAGGGTTGGCCCAACGAGCCCATCCTATATCGCATTCGTGTCCTAGCCCGCGGGTCCGTGCACTCCTATCCAGGCCAGGTAATCAGATACCTGGCCGCCTGCAATCCTCCCAAGGGTGCCAGCGGCGTGCCTAACTATCGCGGCAAGCTCCTGTCGTTCGACGCTGTCCCTGCTGGAGACTGGAACCTCGGGCATCTTGTCATTGCCGGCGAATTCGCCGACGATAGTGTCGAGGACAAGTTCATTCTCGCCTCGACGGAGACAGTGCAGCTGGAGGAAGCCGTGGGGCTGCTGGACGGCGGTCCTTCCTGGTGCAACAAGAAATTCGACCTCGTGGGCCTGTTAGATGCGCTCTACACTCACCGCAAATGGCCAGGCCGACGACAACCAGGATGATATTCCGCGCATGGCCACCGACATCCAGTGCATGAACCACGTCTCGGCCGCAGTCCTCCCCGCCCCCGCCCGCATCGCCACCGCCACGCTAGGGCCCGAGGTCATCGGCGTCTGGGCATGGCAGCCGGGCCACACGCATGGCATCGCGGACGAAAGTCACGTCTACTCCATCATCCAGGCTCGCGACCCAGGCTTGGCGCCGGTTCCTCGCCCATATCACCGATAATGGCACGCGCGTGATCGGCTTCCTGCTCGAACGCATCGCGGACGCTCGTGAGGCGGGACCCACAGACCTGAAGAAGTGTAATGACACCCTAAGCCGCCTGCACGCCCTGGGCATCGCCTATGGCGGGCCGCTGAGGAGACACTCGTTTCTGGTCTGCGGCGGTGACGCGGTTCTCATCCAGGGGTTCGGTGGATCGTTCAGGACAACTGATAAGGAGGCCCTGGGCAGTGAGCTCAAGGGTCTCGAGCAGGTGCTGGCTCAGCAACCCTCGGAGCTGGAGAAGTTCAACGCACCGATCGATATTGAGCTCGGCGACAGGTTAGCCGAGTTTCAGAGCCATGGGCTCACGCACCCATTCGTGCACTAGCAGCTCACGAACAGCAAGTGCGTCACATTGACGGCCGAGCAACACAGTGAGATGGTTGCTGAGCTCTAGGCAAACAACTAAGCAAGACCCCTGCATCACGACCACCCCCCATCGCGACCAGGGCCAGGGACCCCCGCAAATGCGCTATTACTCCCAGCCACTCTAATTAATAACGCGACCGCGTTTAGGTCTCACGATGATCTTCTACCTTTATTCTCTTCAGAATTAACTGCTCTTTATCGCCATGCCCTTTTATTCTAATCAACACCGCGCGGCGGCTGCCCTTCGCGCAGCTCAGCTTGGAACTCCAGTTGCAAAAGCAGCGCGCAACTAAGGTGTTAATAAATCGTATCTACGCCGCCGGCTTCGCGGTATTCCTACTCAAAAAAAAGCCTACGCTAACCTCCAAGCCTTGTCTGCTTATAATAAGCGCCAGTTAGCAGACTAGGCCATAAAGCAAGCTAGGCTAGGCTTCGCGCTATTACATATTACCTTTAAACTTATAGCCGAACATATACTAAAAGCTTTTGGCACAAATAAAAGCTTTGGCAAAAAGTGGCATGCCTGGTTTTTAGCTTAAAATAAAGCAGTTAAGTTTGCTAAATTTAAATTTATTAATTATACGCGCGTTAATAGCGCAACAACAGTTAATATTAACATTTTTTTAATTGTTTTAAAACTTTAAAAATAGCAAATATTTTTTTAAAACGCTTTTTTAATGCTAATAAAATAAGTATAGCTTAAAGTATTAGCAATAATTATTTTATAATTATTAATATTTTTATATATTAAACTTTTAAAAAAGCTGTTAAAAAAAGCAAATAAATTATTGCTTTTAAGTATATTAACGCTATTAATAAAGCTTTATTATTATTGTTAATTTAAAAAAATGTTTAAATTTAAAATTAATAGTTTTTAAATAAAAATTGCAATTTATTTAAAAATTAATATTTTAACTATTTTTTTAATAAATAAACCAGCAATATTATTATATTAAAATAGCTAAAAAACTTATTTATTTTTTATATTTACATTTATTTTAGTAAAATATAATATATTTTAATATATAATAGCTATAAATTTTATATAAATAATAAATTTTTTTAAATTTACTTTTTAAATAAAATTTAGCTTTTATTTTATAAACCTTATTATAATTATATATTATAGCTATTAAATATTAAAGTTTTTAAATTATTAAAAAAAAAGTTAAAAAACAAGTTTTAAAAAATGCTTATAAAATACTTTAATTTAAAGCTTTTTAAAAAAAACATAGTAATAGCATATAAAATAGCTTGTAAAAATACCTTAAAGCTAAAAATTATAACAAAAGCCTAAGCAATAGCTAAAATATATCCAAAAAATTGCTAGGTATTGCTATTTTTAAAATATATAATGCTTAAAAAAAAAATATTACAAAAGCAATAATATTAATATTTACAGCAAAAAAACAACTTATTATATTTAATTTTTTAATAATAATTTTTAAAATTATTATAAAAATACTTTTTAAAAGCTAACAATTGCAAGCTAATATGCAAAAACTAGCAGCTATTTACTTTTTATTTAATAATTTATTGCAAAGGCTATTTTTTGCAAAAGCTAATAAGGCTTTAAATTAAAAAGCTTAAACTATTGCATTTTTAAAAGCAAAAGTTGCAGTTTTAAAAATTAAGCTTAAAAAAAATAATAAAGGCAAGCGTAAGGCGGTTAAAATAGCGCCTCACAAGTTGTTTACTCGTATAACGCACATATAAAAGGCAAAGCGCAAATTGCGCCAAAGAATTGTATATGTAAACAAAGCCGCCGATGAGGACGTCCCAAAACGCGAAAATACGAAAACAGAAGAGGTTATAGAGGTTATAAACGCTAAAATCTAATAAAAACATCAAAAAATGGCTTCAAAACAACATATTAGTGGTGTAAATAGCTTTAGAAGTTGTGGGTGTGGTGATGCCAAGGGCCTGGTCGTGATGGGGGGTGGTCGTGATGCAGGGGTCTTGCTTACCGCTAGACCGATGAGGATATGGGGAAGGCGAAACAGGGCTTCGGAGGGTCGGCGGACCTGGTCGTTGTCGGTGCTACTAGTGAACCAACTAGCTGAAGTGGGAGCACATCTGCATTGTGTTCTAATTAGCAAATATAGAGGTACGGCAAGTTTCATGATTTACAAAATCTGGGGTATGAATGTATTGACAGCCTGTAATTGGAGACCTGCTCCTACTGTGTCTCCCGTTCATCAGTTCCAATTTCAAATTTCTCCAATCTTTATAGTGTTAGGTCCGAAGTAATGATTGAATGAGCCAAAACTTATTTACAACGATCTTGTCCACTTACGTCGCCATGACAGGATTGGATGTCGACATCAGCCTCCTCTCGCCGGGTGCTTCCGGCTCGTTGCATAAACAACTCCCAGGCAAGTCAAGAGAACCAAATTCAAGTTCTCAAACAATGTTGCCATCGGTCCCACTAGCGCTGGGGGGTAGACTTCTAGTTTTTGTGTCGTGTAACCCTTTTTTGCGCAAAACAATAAAACTGATAATTTTTCTACTTACACCTTACGAGCTTTTTTAAGTCGTCCAGAAAGTGCACCAAATCTAATAGCTATATAACTACAATAAATTATCACGGACTTCCGTACTAAGTTTACAATATTGCGTACAAATGTTTAAGTGTTGGTATGGAAGCCTCCAAGACTGGAGGTTGCGGCATCTGAAACTAGAGTCCCCCATTACGCATTTGCTCCCCACAGGGCAGAGACGACGGTGAGCCATAAGGTATGGACATACACCGACAAACCTAGTTTTCCCCTACTTTCCCTTTTTGACGTTCCCTTTTCAAAAGATGGTTAGGTCAATACTTTTGTCGCCTTTTCAACCAGGCTTTCCACCCTATGAATAGAAACGTGCTTTTTATACTGGTATCTCAAAAGGGTGGTACCCATATGGAATTGACCGCATCGCTTCAAGAACTTATCGTTGTTGAGGAAAGTGGAATTGCAAAAGGTGTAAGGTATATTGCGGCTTTTATAGGTAAGCGTGCCTGAGAGGAGCAAATCTTGAAGCTGAGCTTCGGACTGGAGAAAAAAGGGTATAGTGAAGTTCGTGTTACGAACATGGAAGGATGGCTAGATTATGGGTCACCCTCCTCCTAGAGAACTTTCTCCAGCTTGGTCTTGTTCTCTTCTCGTCTCACATGACCATAGGTGTGTCACTGGTCTACATGATCTGCATGATATATTAGATCAGTCCAAATGCATAGATCACTTACCCTCGCCAAACACATTCATATTCCCTTTGTCTATGTAGTCTCAAGATATCTCCTGTATGTAGTCATTCCTTTCTAGCTCCTTAGCCATCAAATTAAATCAATACATTCGCTATTGGACTACTATTCCGACTTCTATCTCTGCATAGTGGTGGGAGTCCTTTAACCCCCCCTAACGGACACCTGTCTAAGGCTTATTGTTACTTGCAAATGAAGAACTCCCGACGACGTACTGCCTCTACCTCTCAGGTAATACAGAGCAGGTCCGTTACAGTTAACATTGATAGAGCTAGCTGCATTAACGATACCCACGGTTAAAAAAAGAACACTACAGGATCGTTTTAGCAAGGTATTTCCCCATGCCACAGGCTTTTTAGCAAGTCAGCTAACGTGTCTATACCTAGGTTCAAAGGACAATTGTGGACGAGCAGAAGAAGCGCCAAAAGGCCGAGTCTGCCACTGCTCTGCGCACCATACAGTAATACATCAAGGAGAATCTAGATAGCGAGGTCTAGGTTGGCCGTCTTGGTATTTCCGCTTATGCCAAAGGTTTGTCACACTTCGTACCCCTCTATTCTCTGTTTTCATTACGCAGGCTCATCAAGATAAACAACAGCTCTCTCCGATGTCCTCAACTATTTCAAAGCATCAAAAATGCAAATGACAAGGCGCATTCCGTATATGTTTTCGCGGGTAGCAGCGGAGACGCGATTATGCACGGCGCGTGTATATTCGTCAGCCAAGGGACTGACTGCTGAGGCCCCGGAAAGACGTCGTGTCGGGGCATGATTGGCGGCAAGGAGGGTGGTAAGGGAGCTACACGACAGGGCGCGGGTGCGCATCCTGAAAAGGTTGACGATGCGGTCAAGGGAGGGCAGGGATTGGATCCCTGAAAAAAGGGAAGGAGTTGTCGATCTGAGGTTGTTGAGATGAGGCATTGATGTAGATATTGCTATGTGCCTACCAGTACATCCTCCGTTGGGCGCGCTCCCGCCCGTTCATGGCGGTGGCTGCAGCTCTCTTGTCGCGGAATCAATTTGTGAAAGAAGACACATGAGTATTACCGATCGCGAGCTGTCTGTCTCTTTACATGACATGTGAAAAGCAACTATTCTGGACTTCACAACACAAATATAGTAAGCACTTAGAAATGTGCCCTCGTTGATTCATAAGGACGGTCCTCCTCGTATGTCGTATCTCGTATGTCGACTAGAATGAACATCTATTAAGCGACTCAAATAAACACTAATTAGACGCACCTAGGTATTAATAGGTGCTTTTCGAAATAAAGTATCGCGGCACTCGCTTCTCTTTCCGCCGACGCATTTTCGGCGTTGAGCAGCAAGGCAGTTGGATTAGCTCTGGCGGTACGCAGGAGCCCTTAGATCTATCCGGACTAGGTACCTAACTTTCTATATTTATACGCATACTTGCCTATTCTGTAGTGGAGGTTATTATACGTAAAGTAGTATCGGGCCCTCGCTTTATCGAATCGCATCTTTTAGCGCTCGGTTAGGTCCTTGGCGACTGCAAGAGCAGCAAAAAAGGCAGGTATAGAAATAATGGCATTCTAACACACCAAAGCTACGAATGAGCTACCCTACACCTTCCCAAATGGTAGCGCGGTACAAGCCGGGGCCTTTATATGTATATCTGCAATGAAATTGTATGAAAAAATACACTTCATTTAAAGCGTGCAAGAGTTTGTACCAGGGCTTTATCGTGCCGGCGAGAATATACGGCATGTATTGCGCTAACATTTGTCTGGTAATAGTAAAGGAGCGCCAATTCTCAATACTCACCACCTCATCCACACCTCGTCTACCAACGTACCCGCCTGCCTATGCCTCCGGAAGTTCGCGACCACCCGACACCGACCAGCAAAATGTTCTCAGGTTGTAATGCAGTCTAGCAGTCTGTAGCATCTCTTATGCTTAGATAGACAGACATGGGGGTTGCCTCGGTTCTTAGCGGCATGTTCACCATGTATGCATTGCGGATATGTAGCTATGAGGCGCGGGATGATATATAAACGGCCATGATGTCCAGATAGATGATCTGCATCTCTGGACCTTGATACCCTCATCTTCATCACCATCTTCTCCTCCAACCCCGATCCATCGTGGTAAGGCTCAGAAAAAGAAAAAAATAAGGAAAATAAACACAATGGCCCCCTCCGCAATGAAGACCCTAGCCCTCCCCGTGCTCCTCCTAGCGGGCGCGGCGCAGGCCCTGCCGAGCCTGAACCTGAACTTCCTAAAGCCACGCGTGCCGCAGCCCTGCGCGGTCACGACCACGTTCCCCGACGGCGCGACGTACAAGCCCGGCGACAAGATCACGATCGAGTGGAGCGCGGACGGGCTGCCCGAGGGTGACATGCAGCTCAGCGTGCAGTCCGGGCTCATCACGCCCATCATTACCGGTTATGGGTATAACGCGTATGGACAGTACGTGTTCTATATTCTTATTTGTTTTGGTCTTGCTTGAATGAGTTGCGTTGTGTGTTGTTGGGGTTGTTATGGTGGTTTTTTGAAAGGGGATGGAGAATGAGGGAAGAGAGGGGGGTTTAGGATGATTGCTCGTCGTGTTGTACCTGTGTGCTGACATCCATGATTTTGTAGGCGGGTTCCCATCTACGACTTCAAGGGCGGCGCCGTCTTCCTCAGTGAGTCTATACCTGCCTGATATATATATATATCAATTTCACCTTCCACGCCTAAACTTAGCTTCCAACGCATATATATACCTACTTAGTTATTTGCTAACCACCTGCCGAACACAGATTCCGTCCCCATCGAGGACGAGAAGCTGGAGTGGACGGTTGCGGTCATCGCCAACGGCACAGGCGACGAGTACCAGTACTACGCCAACGGCATGTACTACACGCACTACAGCGCCACCGGCGACAGCTCCGAGAGCTGTAGCACCAACTTCTTCCAGGTCTCGGCTTAGATTATCCAAGACGGCGATATTGAATCGCCTCCTTCCTGTTCCAAGTTCGAATGGAATTTCCTATCCGAGTGAATGAGCGGGATACCTAATGCGGGAATGAGAAGATGAGATGGATGGATGGTGTCGGGACCCGGTTGAGACCAGCTGAGATGTGATGTGTTGATGGGCCATGGCTTATGTGGTGGCGAATACTTATTTATCTGATTCTAGCGTTGAATTCGGTGTATATATACGATTTTCTTTTCTTCGAAAGTCAGGATTCTCTTTCGACTAATTGAATTCGAGATGCCGCTTGCCCCGGCGGCTACGAGGTGAGGTGGACCGCACCGCCACGACCCCCTATGATGAGTCAGCACAGGCTCTCGTGCCGAGTTCCTAATTGGAAAGCATCACCATACCGCCACACTTTTCCAGAAAAAAGGTGAAGCTTGAGAAGTTCTACTCTATTTGAGGCATCAACTATAACGTATTTACAATTAAAAAAGGCTTCACAGTGAAGCTTTCTATTTTAGGAACAGTGTGCTAGCGCTATCCGAGTATTATATTGCAATACAAGCAAATGCGTGTTTTTTTGGCATAATTTATCAAACACCACAGAAGACCATTCCCACGTCTTATCAGCTAAGTTCAGCCTGTATCGGAGATTATTTATTTACTTCTCTGCCTCAGGCATGTTATAGATGTCTGTATGAATGCTCCCGTACTTAGCTAAATGACAAAGCGCAATATCCTCCCTTGACAATTTTTGAGATTCAAGAATACCATCACTGGTAGTGAGGTAAGCCGAACGTGGTGATCCCCTTGGGAATTCTCGGATTTTTTACCAATTTCTTCGTGGTTTGAGTAAGCCTCTTGCACTTCGGGTGTTGTGTGAGTGTTTCCTAACCTCAAGGATCAAGAATATATCTATTACACCCGTTACGTTAGCCCCTAAAGCAACGATTGGACAACCGGATACGAAGTACGAACCGTTGCACAAATTCCCTGATCGCATCATCAGTTTCTTCCCCCGGTTCGGGAAACGAGCGAGCCCTTTTGTTCATCACGCCGTCGCCTGCCCGATCCAGTACTTGCTTCAGAGTGGGTCGTCTATTCACGTCCTCGTACATACATTCCGCAATGAGCCCGGCAAGATCCGGATCCAGCCACGGGTAAGGATTTCCATAGTACTGGGGCAAAATCTCCCCCACGTAGGTTGAGGAGCCCCTGTAAATTTTTGTTTGACGCATATTAATATCGGCCATCTTAATCATAAACGCCACAAGCTAGTTTATAGAATATCTTGTTAGTACAACAACACCGAATCAAAATGACTATCAAGGTAAGGTATTGTAATCTTTACTCTAGCAACAGCAAGTAGGTTCCGTGGTGGTCCTAACCTAGGGCCATCGAAGTCGTTCGTTTGACCAAAGTCTATTAGCTTAAAGAGATGTCCTATATGATGCTCGCCGAGATCATCACCCGTCGCTACCATGATGTTTCTAATGGCAATGTCGTTGTGCGTAATGCCTTGCGGGGGTCTTCCGTCGGTTGGATGCGTTTCAAGAACTGGTGCTGTACCGATTGGGCTACCAATAGGATACGCCATTCCAACACATGCTCGTATTACTTCAATGTTTTACGTCAGTCTGTATAACCCCTTGATTCACGTGGCGAAGAACGTTCTATGTCACAACTGGACTTACAACAGAGGAATAATGACCAAAGCATTCTATTGGGCATATGCACATCGTCAATCGTCATTCGTCGGAAGAAGGTCAACAAATCACCATTCTCGATATACTCCAGTGCAACTACCGGTCCTTCGAGTTGAGCGAGCGAGCCAAACGCAGTTTGTGGAGGCAAAGGTTGTTCTTCCGTAACCTGAAGGTTCTTGTCCCAATCTAGCCGACTCGGCCTATCACAAGACGCCAGGATCTGCACGATATGCTTGGAGCCATGCAGTTTCTTTTGTTTGTTCATCTTGTTAGCAGGTCTTAGAGGATTTATACGAAATACGATGATTCCAACCTTCAGCCACTCGATTTCAGTGCGCAAGTCTTCTGCTGCTGGGGGCAATGCGACCTTCAGAGCCATTCGCTGCTTGTCCGCTTCAGACTCGCCCTTCTGTCGCAGGAGGATGGCCACGCCAAATCCGCCATAACCCAGAAGTTTCTCGTACTCCCAATAGCTTGATGTCTCGAAAAGGACCTCTATTTCCTGGGCAAGTTTTTTCGCTTGCCGTTGGAAAGCCATAACGGGTGGTGTTTTGCTCTGAATTTCTATTGCGATGTGGTAGATTCAGCATCCGCCATAGGGATGGCAAACTCCGAACTTGATGCAGTGAACAATGACTATCAAGACATCGCTTTGTCCTTCGCGAAAACAAGCACCGTTTTTATTAAAGCGAGTCTGATCCATACTGTGTGCGAATTCAAGTCTTTATTTCTGTAAACAAAAGAAACGATTCCGGCGTAATACTAGGAACCCAGAATGAATTCTTTTATACACGGGTTACACTGGCGATAGTAGCATTGTCTCGTTTGAAGCTATTCAGCCTTTACGTGCCTGAGACTACGGAGGTTAGGTATGCTGACGAGCTGCATGTATGACCTCAAATATCCAAGGGAAGAACCGAAAGGTTTCCGACTGGCCCGGGCCTAGTTGCGCCCTAGTACAATATCGCCAATTGAGAATGTGTCGTGGCATATCAGTAAACATGGGTAGGCGTGCCGGCGCAATGATATACCGGTACGGTAGGTAGTATCCCATGCAATATGTATGATACATGTCGTATGATATTTCGCTCTAAGGAGGGATTTATGTAACTAAAGGTTCCCTTGGCACCGATATATGGGTCAAACGTACCTGCTATATCCTTATCTAAATATTACCATCTAGATAAGGCCTGCCCCGAAGCTCCCGCCCGTAACAATCGCGAAATCTGATGCAAAGACGGACGGGAAACTCCGCTCCCGTCCGGCTTCTACTTGAGCCATCGCCCAGTTCCGCCTCCCCGCCTGCCCGCCCGAGCAAAAAGTCGGCGACAAGAATGCTCTAAGAAGTGCTCGTCGCCTTGTGCTCGTGCTACTGCTAGTGCCAGGCAGATCCATACCAATATGTCGGCTCTCGCGACCCGTCCCGGCCAGGTAGGGCTTCGCGCCCTCGCTGCGCAGAGCTCCCACCGAGCAGTGCGGCCGTCTGCTGCCGTTCGAGCCTACTCGTCGGCCAAGAAAGACTCGGGCGCGTCATTCCAGGGCCAGATGCTCGAAAGTATCAGCTCACGCATTTCCCGCGAAAAGGCCGAGCGCCAAAAGCTGGCCCGACAGCGGCAGGAATCTGCAGGCACAAGACGATGGGCTACAACCTTCGGTACCATGACTCTCCGCTTGCACTGTTGATGTCGTGTCGTGTCGTGTCGTGTCGTGTGCTAACCATGGCCGATCCCAGTCGTCCTCTTTGCCGCCGGCTTCTCGTATTACCTCGGAACCAAATCCCCTCGCGACCTCGACCCGGCCTCGACCCTGCCTCTTGCCCTGACCCGCCCGCTCAAGCACAACAATGACAAGGCGAACCTGGAAGCAGCCTGGGCTGACTTCGTCGCTGTCGTCGGCAAGGAAAATGTCAGCACCCTCGACGACGATCTCCATACGCATGCCAACTCGGACTGGTCCAGCTACCGCAACGAGCAATCTCTCAAGCCATTCATGGTTGTCTACCCCGGGTCCACCGACGATGTCAGCAACATAATGAAGATCTGCCATGCGCGCCGGATACCCGTCGTCGGATACAGTGGGGGCACCAGTCTGGAGGGGCACTTCACCCCTACGCGAGGCGGAATCTGCGTCGACTTCAGGAGGATGGACAAGATCCTCCACCTGCACAAGGATGACATGGATGTCGTCGTGCAACCTGCCGTCGGCTGGGAGAACCTGAACGAGGAGATTGGCAAGGACAACCTGTTTTTCCCACCAGATCCGGGCCCAGGCGCTCAAATCGGCGGCATGATCGGGACCGGGTGCAGTGGTACCAACGCCTATCGATATGGTACCATGCGAGAATGGGTCCTGTCCCTGACCGTTGTCTTAGCAGATGGAACCGTAATCAAGACGAGACAGCGGCCAAGGAAGAGCTCTGCTGGTTATGACTTGACCAAGCTTTTCATCGGAAGCGAGGGAACCCTTGGTCTGGTTACCGAGGCCACTTTGAAACTCACGACGAAGCCCGCCAACACCAGCGTTGCCGTTTGTAGCTTTGGTACCATTCGGCAGGCTGCAGACTGCGTTTCGAAAGTCGTTGGCCAGGGCATACCAGTTGCTGCTGTTGAGATCTTGGATGACGAACAAATGAAATGTATTAACGCAGCTGGTACGACATCGAAGACTTGGACAGAGGCACCCACCATTTTCTTCAAGTTTTCTGGTACCGAGCGCGGTGTGAAGGAGCAGATAAGCATTGTCAAAGATCTCGCTAAGCAGACTGGCAGTGTCGCTTTTGAATTTGCCAAGTCCCAACAAGAGCAAACCGAGCTTTGGAGCGCTCGCAAAGAAGCACTGTGGAGCACCATGGCCGTGGCAAAGCCAGGCGACAAGGTATGGACTGGTGATGTGGCCGTGCCCATGAGCAGGCTCCCCCAACTCATCGAAGAAACCAAAGACGATATAAAAAAGAGTGGCCTGTATGGCACTATTGTCGGCCACGTTGGCGACGGAAACTTTCACAGTACGTGTCCAATCAAGATTGCTCCCAGCATTACGTACTAACCAAGCTAGTCATTCTCCTCTCAAATGACAAGCAACGACATGACGCGGAAGAAGTAGTACATCGCATGGTCAAGAGGGCAGTTGAGCTGGAAGGAACTGTGACCGTAAGTTTTCACATCTACGCCTCTGACATCATTGTTGACTGACATCAATCAGGGTGAGCACGGTGTCGGTCTAGTCAAGCGCGACTACCTTCCACATGAGCTTGGTGAGACTACAGTGGACTTGATGAGAAAGGTTCGTTCTTTTCCCCCCTCCACCTTATGTAGACTTTATTAAAATTGACCGACATATTAACTCTCGTCGACAGATTAAACAGTCACTTGACCCTCAGTGCCTACTCAATTGCGACAAGGTCATCCGAGTACAACCGCCAAAACCAGGCGAGATTCCCGAATGGTAAACTATGTAGTTAATTAGTAAATTGATCCAGATACCCATATCTCATCGTGTTTTATGTATCACATCTGTTCTCGCCACGTACCAGGCACGACATAGTTCACCAAACAGACAAAAACATTACGAAATCATCACTAGCTCAATTCAATAATAACTATAAGAGGCGGCTTGTGTTTTCTGCAAAAGTCAAAGGCGCAAGGTCCCATCTCTAAGCCGTATGCTATCAAGTTATGATAACAGAGAGGGAGGCTTCAACGATAAACCGATAATAGAATTCTCTTCAATCCTCCGCTAGACAATCTGATACTCATTTCCCCGTACTCAGCGCGTGTTGGTAATCCAATACCCCAACTCCCGAATCCTTCTAGTCTTCCACGAAAATCAGCGGCACCACACCTCAAAAAACGCCATACACGATCATAGCGGCTGCACAGGCAATAGACAGCGCTCGCGTCGCGATCACGGGTCGGTCGAACACATTCGCCCACGACGGCGGGTTGTAGATACCTCCTCCGAGCGCGAACGGGAGGTAATCTCCTCCGTCCCCGGACATGATGCTGTTGCCACTGCTTCTGCTGGGGCTCGAGGCGACGACGCCGCCGCCGCCGCTTTTGTGACCGCTATTGCTGTGACCGCTTTTGTGGTTGCCATTACCGTAACCGCCACTGCTGTCACCGTCGGCGTAGGGGTACGGGTACGGGTACGTGTATGGGTACGGGAAAGGCCATGGGAAGATGATGTTGTCGTCACTTCCACCGCTATTGCCTCTATTTCCACTTCCTACGCTACCTCCAATTCCTCCGTTACCTCCGCTACCACTATTACCGCCGCTGCTGCCGCTGCCGCGAGTACCCGAGGCGCCACCGCCTTTCTTGATAGAGACCTCGTCTGCTTGGTCGTCGTCTTCGTCCACTGATGGTCCATAGACCACGTCGTGGATGACGTCTAGAATATTCGCTTGAATGTCGGCGAACGACGTCTCTGTGAACGGCGTCTCTGTGGGAGTGGCCTCGGGGCTGATGTCAGGCATCGACAGCTCCGTGGGCGATGGGACGTGTGTATTTCTTGCGCGCGGAGTCACACCCATGGATTCGCTGGTCTTAGGGATCTTGAATGGTGAGGCGTTAGCTAGGGATATAGCCAGGGCCAGGGCCAGAAGGTAAAGGGGACTAGTGCGATTGGGACTCGGCATCGTGGTGGCTGTGCTTCGTTTCCTTTTTCGTGTTGAAGGGTAATGGTTTGTCGATGATGCTCTAGTTTCTTGTTTCGTTTTTCTTGTTCATATGAAGAATAATGTTGGTTAGTGGCTCGGTAGAGTTATATGTCCTTCTCGCGTTGGGATTTATGATGGGAAGAAGTTCTTGAAAAACTTGTCAACGGAGTCTCGGGGGGTATGTGCAAATATAGGTACAGTCATGCATTGTGTGCGCACCTTATCGGACAATACCCAATGCTAGTGAATCATCGATATACATACTTCCTGAGTTTCTGGCGGTGTGCATGAAGTTAATACCAAATCTTGATGGCCCTCAGTAAGAAGGTTGGCGAGCAAGGCAGGCGAGGTCCGGAGTTGCAGGCTTGGAGTTAGGTTCAGTTGACATCGGATGAGTCACCCGGGAGGGGGCACATCAAGTTGAAGAATCTGAGGAGCATCACGGTACTATGTCGGTGCTTCATGCCTCATGTAGAATTCGGGTTAATCGTTGTATCCCCTGAGAAGTTGAAGTGAAATGTTGTTCATGAAACCTTATTCTTGCTCACTGCTCCTTTCCTGCCCCCCTATTCCTTCCATTTGACACGAGTAGGTAGATGAAGAAATCCAATTTGCGACTATCATCATGACCATTCTTACGACCTTTTCCTGATCAACTATTCGTCATGAATACCACACTACGTTCTGATACACATCTCAGCAGGCCATCCCAACTAGCGTTGGCTGCTTTCTGTGCCGTATAATATCCCACGCCTCGATCCATCTTGCACATCGTCAAAAGACTACAGCATGCCGAAACAAGAACCCTCAGCGCCCTCGGTGCACCATCGCACACGCTATACCGCATGTTTCCGTCCGAGCATGTATCCAACTGCACGCGCATCGAGGCAGAGCTTCGGCTGTTGGTTTGGTTCGCCGTCTTTATCTTCAGTCACCGCTCGGCCCGTAACCGTCAAGGAAGACAGACGACTGGCGATAGTCGCCATTGGCTCATACTGTCACTGTTTCGGGGCTCTCGCATTACCAAATATGTCTGCTTATGCTTGAGAATCCCACTTGTCATCGCCCATACCCTCGCCGCTAACGATCAGTTTGACGATGATGGAGATGCTTACCTGCTAGGCTTGAGATATACGCAGCTTGCTGTTCTCATCGCTATTTGATATCAGTTATTGCATCCCATATCCTCTCTGTCTACTCTAGAAAGCTGACTTGAAAGAGCGTCGAGATATCTTGAGACCAGATAAAAGCGATTTTTTAGGCACTTCTACACCTTAATTATGTAGTAAAAAACTTTGTTTAAGTGGCCGTAATTAATCATATTGTCTAGTTTTCGTGATCCTTCGAGGCGAAGATGGTATAGGAAGCTCCATTTTCGGATGCCAGCACCTCTAGTCCTAGAGGCTTCTGTACAAATACTTCAACATTTAGATTCAACACGGCATATATCAAAACAAGAGACTGATTACATTTATGTTTAGATGCTGCTTTATTTAACAGTATAGTTAAGAATAAGAACTAATCAGCTCATTGGTAGACGAAGCAGAAAGGCGTCCCTCCCACAGTATCGAGAAGTTGACGGTATTTGAAAGATCCTCCAACCGGGCTGATATCTAGCACATCATCTAGTGTTCCATTTCGACTCGGAGGTTGATTCATCATCGTGATAGTCCCAGCCATAGTCTGTTCAAAAGTTCTCAATGTCAGCCAAGATTCAAATTATATCAAAGGGGTTAGCCTATTACCTGTCGCTTCGCCCAGTCAAGTTGTTGCCAGATCCAATACATTCTATCGATTGAACCGTGATGAAGGTAAAAGACAGGCTCGAGCGGAGAGAAATAGAAGTCACTTCCAGGGTCGCCAGCTTTGTAAAAATCGTTAGCGCTCGTCCATCTTCACTTGAAGGTCTCGTGCCAATGAACACGGCTTTTGCAACTAAAGCTTACCAATTGTGAAATGGCCACCACCATGAACAGCCAGTGCCCATTTCCGCGCAGCAGAATAGCGATAATCACCCTGGAGATTTGCTTGGAAGCTCTCGACATCTGTGCTCTCAAGGATAGTCTCGGTTGTGTTCTTGAGCGAAGCATAAGTCGCACACAGGGGGGTGTTCAGATTGCGCTTCAAACACCGCGGGTTTGACGCAAGGGGATCTGCAGCCGTGTTCGGGCCAAAGTTGACCGTGTAGTTTTTGAACGGCCCGGTCGTGACACATCCTCCGCCAGAGCCGCCTCCGCCGAGGAAGCCGCCCCCTCCGTCGTTGGTTTTGGCGCCGTTCGAGCCCATTGATGTCTCAGAGCCGTCGAAGATGGGGGATTTTTCTACTCCTCCGGCATCGAGACCCCATTCCCAGTACGGGAACGATCCCGTGTAGCCACACAGGTCTCGCAATTTCTGTTCGTATGTCCAGATGTAGATGCGGTGGAATAGGAGGAAGTAAGCCTTGGATAATATCAGCTCAGATACCGCCCGCGGTGCCGTTTCAAGTTAACGTACAGAGTTATGAACCGCCGGCGTTAAATGGTAATGAAGAACTCCAAAACTATCGAACATTGACCTTTCGCAGAATATTCGTTAGAGGAAGCTATCAATGATATTCTTAGGGTACCTAGGAATCTACGTACTTCGGTCCAGTCACGTTTGGATAAACATTCGGTTGTTGCATTAGACATTCGACGGCCTTCCTGTAGGCAATTCTCTCAGGGCCAGGTATGTTTCTCCTATAGATATACATTAGTATTCAGACACCGGTGATGATTTCAACAATTCACGCACCATTCTTTGCGTACATGAACAGTATCCTTTGTACAGTTCGATTTGGTTCCCTCAAGACGCTTCAAAGTGGTATTGTAGGCAATTTGGGTCATCTGTTGTAGTGCTTTTCCCGAGATGATATCATCTTGGCTGTAAGTCTGACCTAGAACCAACCCATAAAAGGGCGCGGCAAGCAACGCCAACCACAGAATCTTTTGGATCGAAAACATCATGTCAAATAAAAAACGGTTTCCTCAGTGGTACCTGGAGAATAGGGATTCCACGTCGACTTGCAAAACTCTTATGCATATTTATGGGTAGCGAAAGACAGCCACTGGCCTTGATGCCAAGACCATGCATTCGTGTCCGTCAGGATGGAATTATATGAGCCACGGCACATGGTTGACATACAGAGTAAGCGATTGTTTCTCAACATTCGGTACCAGTCCAGATTGAAGTAAAGCATGTGGATAAGCTTTAGCTCGGGAGTTGAAGCCTCACCTTGCTCGATTAGCTGAGGTAAAGCGTGATTGGGTAGCAATGCTGATCGCACTCTTCTCGGTGGATTGGAAAGGAAACTTGACATTTGCCGGGAGGACCTTAGAGCCATTCACAAAGAATCCTGTTTGGGATAAATACAACGTAAGCCTTGGCGAATCTGGGGAAAGTACATGCGGAGCTACCAAATTTAGCAGACGCCTGAATCTCCCGGACTCGCAACTTTGACTAGTAATAACAAGATGTCACTTGACGCCCAGGGGGTTTGATGATTGTACAGCGGATAAAATGTCGGTCCGGCCACTCGGGCTAGAGCTACGTACGTAATTTTACGTACGTAATTCTTCAAAGAAGAGAGTACACGGCAAATGAAGGTTGCATTCAAGAGATGTTTACTTTTTCAGAAATTCTGATGACCACTATGCTAGTTGATAATAATGATCATATAACACGGCAGTTTGGAAAACACTGTTTACGATATATATTCAAATGCGCTAAACTGTTACAGACCGGACTTTCTAGTAGCGCTGAAGAGGACAGGTAGGATCCTATTGTTTCTAACTGTTATTCAAGATGCTAAGCTTATGAGAAATATTGGAGGCTTTTGACAGGCGGAAGGGAATAAAATTGAAAGTCACGACATTCACGAGGTTTATTTGCGCTACAGGTTTCATGGTACGTTGACAATATTTCTTCTGGTATTACGCGAGTAAAACAAGTTCTGTAGTATTTATTATCAAATTCTGTATAAGTAGTGCTTCTTTGTATTTGTAAAGTTTCATTTTTGAAGACGAAGAAAAGGGGGGGAGGGGGGGAGGGAGGGGGTCACGTAATTGAATGGAGTTGCATTAGATCATTCGTTTTCATGCCAAGAATGTCGCCGACGTACTTCGCTAACGCCCTTCCGCGCTAAAAAGACCCTAGAAATAGATTCCGAACGGGTTTTAAGATAACGGCGGGCGCGCTCACTGAAAGGTACACTACGCTTATTCATATCCATGACGTTGAGCTGGAGGTACAGGATAACGTGGAAATAAATCCAGCAGACATCTTGAACCCACTCATCTTCTCTACCGGCTCTGGTATCAGATAACCACTTCAGCAAGTAGGCTCCTTGAGCAAGAGGACTTTCCAATGAATTCAAGATACGAATTATGAAGCGCGCGTAGTGTCTTTCGGGGTTGCCGCATTCTGGGGCTGGGTACTTGGGATTAGTCCAATTTTCTTCATTTCTATGATTGCGAACAATAGCTAGAGTCAGAGGAAACTTCGCAACTGGGAGACCCCATTTATCTCGCGTATATTGAGAGATAAACTCGGTGAGCGGTTCGGAAATGATCGGGCTCGCAAAGACAGAGTGCGCCCTGCATCGAGCCAAGGCGGACTGCTCCGAATGGGGCCCGAAACCGAAAAGGGGTGCGAACTTAATAGAGACAAAAATGGTGTTACGAGGCTTATGTTTCGCTATTTTTCGTACGAATTTCTCGGCCGCCTCTGGGTTGTCTTTGACTGGGCTGAACGCGCACGTGGCGGCTCCTTCAGGAGGTTGAGGCACAGTGCTCTGTGGCATAGACATTTTACTTTAAGGTAAACGTATTGGGTTGAGACTAAAGATGAATAGAGTGAGCGTCGATATCAATTTTATTTACTGATCTGTAGACCAAGTGGTAACTGGCAAGCTCAAATACTCATGGTGTTAGGAAACAACGTCTTTGTCTTGGGCTGCCTTTGTACTCTGCATGACTATTGTTTCAAAACACAGCTATTGAATCTTCTGAATTTCTTTCACGAGATTGCGATGCATCCTTCATGGTCATGACCATGTAGACCAGCACATTGCCCAACACCACTAGCATATTTTAATTGTGTTAAAAGAATAAAGTCTTTGCCGAGCCCTTTGCAAGTGAAGAGTACATAGGAATAAATGATTTGATCGCTATTAAACCCGACTTATGTCAGATTTAAGCCAATAACCCGTTGAGGTCATGATTGTCTGTCCATTTTTTTCTGTCTGTCGAGAACCTCTGTCCTCTGGCTCCCTCTTTTAACCCTTAGGTGGTAGGTCTCATCGTACCACCATGGTACGTTGTGATAGCGTGACTATAAAGGTAATCGTTATATCCGACACCTATAGGAGTCTGTCTAGTATGCATATCGTTAAATCTAACAACTTATGTAAGGTTAACTTAAACCGTTTAAGTTTTAATAATTAAGATGATTTTTTATAAAATTATAATAAAACATAACTAATATAAAATTATAAAAAATGTAAATAAATTTTTAATTTTTTAATTGTTTAAAGTTTATATAAATATAATAACGCATTTTCTATTTAAGCTAAACACTTAATTAAGCTAGCTATTTAAATAAAACTTTATACGTATATTTGAAAATATTTTAATAATTATTTGTATAATTTAATTAAATTAATTGAAATTTAATTTATTAAATGTTTTTATAATATTTTTGCACGTTTGCGCATTATAGCCAGGCTTGCTGCAAAGCTTACAACGTTTAGCGCAAATTTTTTTTTTTTTATATAACAATTATTATTATATATAATATAACTTTTTACTTTAGTAATATTTCGTATTTTTATTTTATTTTTAACATTTTTAACCGTATAAATTTTTACATTTTATAGCTTAGTTTGTGTCAGAATTGATGGTTAAGTTGGATGGATTGTTGCGGGCTAATATGTCAGGGGGTGAGCAGGGACTGCTTAACCCCTGTGAACCCGCCACACTATTTATTAGTACACATCTCAGAGAGACAGCAAGACGCGCTCTGAACACAATACACACACTTCTAAACCTCCAATTAACTGGCTCGCTTATTTTAACAGTTTGCTTTATATAGCAACGTTTGCTAAGCATATAATTTGCTTTGCAAAAACTTTTAACTTTTTTTTTAATAATAAATATAAAAAAGCTATTTTAATATTATATAATTTTTTGCTTTATATATTTAAAAAAAAAATTAACTTTTGTTAAATTATTTAAAGTTAAAATTATATAAAAATTTAATCGAAAAAAAAATAAATGTTTAATTTAAAATATTATTAAATAATTTAATTAATTAATAATATATTTTAAATTATATAGTATTAAACCTGTTTTTTTAAATTTTTTTTATGCGTTGTTTAAAATTATTGCTTTATTAAATGCATAAAAAAACATAGTTAAAAAATTCTTTTTTTAAATATAAATAATATGCACGCATATAAAAAAGTTAATTTGCTTGTTATATAATTATTTTAAAAAGCTAAATATTTTAACATTAAATAATTAAAAGCAGTAAAAAAAATAAAAAAGCATGTAAAAAGTAATAATATTGTTTTTTTTGCAATATAACTTAAATTTATATAAATAATAGCTTTTATAGCTATTAAAAAAAAAAGCAATAATAACTTTTTATATAAAGCTTTATATATTAATTAAAATGCTTAATTTAATTAATACTTTACTTATTTATTATTTAATTATTTTTTATAATTGCAATTTTTTAATTATTTAATATATTATTATTTTTAAACTAAAGCATAAAATAGTTTTTTTTGTTAAAATAATATAAAGCAAAATAATTTAACTATATAATAAAATTGCTTAAATAATTATAGCTTATTTTATATTGCTTTATTTAATTATATATAGCTTTTTTTTGCGTTTAAACAAAGTTATAACTATTTTAAATATAATTTTGCTTATTATAAACTTAATTTTATTAAAGTTATAAATATTTTTTTTTAATTTTTATTTTTATTTATTGTTTTTTATATAAAAATAAACTATATATAATATTTAATTAAATTTTTGTTTAATATTTATTAATAATTAATTTTTTAATTAAAATATGTTTAAAGCTTTAAAGTTTTTTATATAAAGTTTAAAGTTTAATTTTTTTTAACAAATTTTTAACTTTATAATTTTATTAATTAATTTATTATATTTTTAACATTAGCTTGCAAAAAAGAAAATAATTATATATTAAAATTAAAAATATATAATATAATTATTTTTTTTTATTTTTAATTAATTAAGCTATTAAATATAATATTTTATTTATAAATTAAAAACTATTTATATAATTAGCAAGTGTTACATAAAAAACATTATAAATTTAAGCAGCATATTATATAAATAACTTAAAAGTATATTTAAAAGCTTAAAGCGTAAGCTATATATTGCTTTTTTTATAATAAAAAACCATTATTATTAGTAAAAAAATAAAGGATTTTTTTGTGTGCATACAATTTAAAAAAAAAATGGCTAGCTTAATTAAGTGTTTAGCTTAAGTAAAAAATGCGTTATATAATAATATTACCATATAAAAATATAAAAAATAATGTTTAATATTTATTAAAAATGTTTTATAGCTTTTCATTCACTTAAATTTCCTTATTATGCTGGCTTTATGTATTTTAAAAACTTGGAATATATGAAAAGCTCTTTTATGGCACGACTTAATTCGTGACATTTCTTAAATCAAAGATTTATACTCAACAAATCAAGCCGTATTACATAGGAAATATAACCGAGATCTTGTTTAAATTGGGCATTATCCATGAATGTAATGCGTGATAATCTGATTTAAAACGAAAGTATTTTAAAAGCATTATTAACCCTTAACTCCCTCTTTTGTTCCATCGTTAGGTTCTTACGCTACAGGAAGAGCATTCTACCAAATTTCCAAGTTCCTCCCTACCTTCTCTATTGGTAGACATAAGTTTTTCTTGAGTCTACTTCCGTTTGGCTCTGTCACTCTACACTAAGGTAGTATCAATTGAGGGGGTCATGGCCTTGCCGACTTCCGCCACCTCCAGGAACGTCCCGTGATGGATAATACATGTTTGGCGGAGCTGACACCGTGGTGTTGTATGCCTTCTCCGGTTCGAAAGGGCCGGGGATCCCGCCGGGCATATGCTGTTGCGTGGTGTGCCCGTAAAATTCTGTCTGGGCAGAGATATGTCCCACAGGTTCTGTCGTTAGATAGGCGGCAGACATACCCATAGGCTTGTGTGGAGGACCTGGCGGACTCAGGTGCTGCGGATACTGCTGTGTTGCTGGGTAGGGCTGCGGAACCCCAGGATACTGGGGGGTTCGCGGCCGGTTCTGATATGGCGTGTAACCTCCAAGTCCGTAACCACTAGTCGCAGATGATTCATAGAGTGTGTCTCGGGGAACTCGAGGCTGTGGAGCTTTGAAGCGATCATCACGTTCATTTCGCATACTGGCAATTAAGGCCGCACTACCACCCCTAGTTTTTGTCATGTATCCTTCGAAAAGAGTCATTGTCTGCTCCACGATTTCAAAATGTCGCTCGTCAAGAACTGTAATAGTATGTAAGTATGGATCTGATACATATCGGTAAATTGAAATCCAAAGGTTTCGGGCTTTTGATTCGCCTCATGGAGATTGCATGCATCGGAAGTAATAGAGTACTGCTTACCTGGCGGGATTCCCTGTGCGCCTTCATCTCGGTCCGTTTGTTTATCGTAGAGAGCGAGTGATGCAGCTATTTGAACCGCGTTTCGGATTTGGCGTCCGTTCCATCGACCCTCCCCGTCATTTTCTACGTGTCTATCCCAGTGTTCAGCTACAAACTTGCAAATTTGATCCTTGCGTATGAAAAGTTGAATTTGTGATGTTGACTCAGTCCGCTGGTTTTCTATCATACCCAAGCGTTCGAGGTTCATTCGCATGATCTGTTCAGTTTGGGATCTGCCAAGTGCTGGGTAGTATAACGACAAATGGACTCGTGACTTGAATGCTTCGTCGAGAGTTCCAACACGATTTGTCGTTAAAAAGAGGATACCGTTGTAATACTCTAAGACTCTATCGCGATAGCTATTAGTTACTGCAACAATGAAGCTTTAAAGAGTACATACCGTAGAAGACAGAAACCAAAGCGTTTCGCCGTAAAGCGTTTGTCTCCCTTTGCGATAGGAAGACATCGGCTTCATCCAACAGCAATATACTGGTCAAGACAGCAGGATTAGTTATCTAGTCATTAAAATTAGGATCTTTGTACCTTACCAATCCCATAAGTGTGCTAGCCGAAATATGTCACTAAGTGATGATTCAGCACTTTCAGGAGTAAAGCCGAGATCACCACAAGTGATAACGAAAAGGGGTTTCCTGTGCCACAACGCAACAGCTTCAGCTGTTGCAGTTTTCCCAACGCCTGGAGCTCCGTGAAGTAATATGACAAGGCCTCTACCCTTTCCCCGGATCAAGTCTTGGTCCATATGTGAATGAAGAATCGATGAAGACTCCATAGACTTCCGCTGGAAGTGTGACCATACTACAGACTGGACAATGCGAATGTGTTTGTCGTCGATCTTTAGACTTTCAAACGGATCCCCCCCTGTCGTAATTTTGAAAAAGGACTCAATAGCCCCTGAGAAGAACTTCCGCTCTCTGAGCGCGTAAGCATATAACCGTTGTGGTAGCAGGACGAGGTCTTCTTCTTCCAGAATAGGGTTCTGCTTCCCAGATGAGAATTTATTCTCTTTGAGAAAGGCTTTTGATTGAAGCGCAAGTATACAGTCTTCAACTTGTGTTCGGTCTTGTATGGTAGAGACTGCAGTTTTGCGATGTCGGTCAGCCCATCGGATGATTTCGATTTTATCTTGGACTACACTCCAGTCTTGCTGCACCCGATTTGTATAAGTGAGAACATGATTTGGGATAGCCCAGTATGGGATAGCTCTAACGGCTTCTTTGACGTCTACAATTACGTCGCTCTCAATATAGTTCACCATGTGAAAGGCCGCTTCTCTGATACTAGGCGGCAATGACATTAGGTTAAAAGTTTCATCAGATTCTTGAACCTCAGATTGAAACCGCTCTTGGGGTATACGGCCGGGTTGCGGTTGTGGGGGTGGCTTTGTTGGACGGCTCCAGCCGCAATACAACATGTGCTTAGAAGCTACTGCGTCTCGAAATTTCTTCCCGGAGTCTTGTGCAGTCTGGGCGAGTTTCTCTTTATCTGAATGAAACCGAAGCGGATATATGGCTAAAGATGTGATTTCCATTTGGCCGTTAAAGAAATCGATTGAGGTCAGGTCTCTATGAGTGGTATATTTCACGCCATTATAGTCAACAGTATAGTGATCCACAGCGAAAGTGTTAATAGGAAGCGTATTTCGTGTTTTCCGCCGTCTTGGCACACACTAAATGCTTGAAATCAGAACAAAACCTATGGGGCTCGGACATAAATTCAAGCTAGATCTTGTGTGCGGATGTATTGGGGCTGGTGAATGAAAACATCGTTTGATGCGTGTGAAACACTACTTACTGCAATGTAGTCCTGGCCCCATGGAAGTGTACTGGCGTCCGGTTTAATCAACTGTCGAACCCTTGCAATGCGAGGACCATCCAACCCATGGCCCGGGATACGTACGCATACAAGTTCACCCACCTGGAACAGGTAAGAGAGATCTTGATATCTCACTGACAACTGGTCTGGAGCGTCGAGGCGTTTGTGTTTAGTAGCATCTGGAATGATGCGCTTGTCCACAAACCCAACATAGCAACGTAGCGCTAATAGGGTCTCGTAGCTCTCTAAAAGAGCCGTTTCAAGGATATGTCTATCGACTCGCTTTGGGAGGGGTACCCAGCCAGCCCCCATGGCATATTGTTCAATTCCAGCAGTTTTATCTTCGGAATCCTGGGCGCTTTCACGACCTACACTCTGTTTTTCCAAAATAGCGCTTTCCTCGAAAGATGTCACCAATTCAGCAACCGTAGGCCATGTAGCTGCGCCAGGCGGGAATTGGGTACCCGAGAACTGGTTTTCGAGCTCCCCAAGCTTGAGCTTCATCTTGTCTTGAACATGAACAAACCAAGTAAAGGGACGGAAAAATGTCATTCGGTTTTGGCCTTTCCACAGGAACGAACTATTGGCATAATCATTCTCGAGCACGCTGTGGAGAAGAAACAGCAGCGAGGGTGACTGGATCCGGACTCTGTGGATGATTTGCTCGCCTAATTCATCGTCATTGTCGCCTGGTCTCAACTCATCCGAGTCAAGTAAGTCACGTCGCTTCAGCTCTCGGCGAACCTCTTCCTGAAGATTTGATCCAGCAACCAATACTTCAATACAGTATTTCCCATCTTTCTCTGTGTATCGGTTCTTAAAGTGCTCAAAGTCAACATCTCGAACTTCGTGAATTACTTTCTCTTCAAACCCAAGCCGATAGTCGTCCTCCAATGAAGCCTCCGACGCAGTGTCCGAATCGTCCGTATCGGAGTCTAGTTTATCAAGTCGACGCTCAAATTTGTTTAGTCGCGCAGTCGCGTCGTGGTGGAGCCCTATTAGCTTAGTGTGGGATTCATGAAGCTCCTCTATCTTGTTCCTCGAAGACCACGATGAGTCAATCGGTTCTGCTTTGTTGGTATCCATTCTTGTAACTGCTAGTCATCTGTGACTGCGATGAGAATCAAAGGATTGAAAGAGTTAGTTATAACTAAATGAAGACAAGGAATTTATGGGTGAAGTGTGTAGGACTTTTTCGAGGATCCATGCCGCCCCCAAATTTATTACTTCAGCTGTATCAGAGGGTGGTGTGTAATTAATTAATTACTACATCTTGATTGGGGAGATAATGGCTGCACTGGCACTTCGGGGCAGAACAGAAGCAGGCTGCCTTACCCTCATAGCCGATTTCATGTGGCAGGATCCGAATCAACCCTGTCTAGCGGCCCCCAGCTAACGAACAGTTTCAGCTTCTTATTTCCATCTCACCCACCTGTCAATTGACTAAAACTATCTACCTTAGATTTTGCCAGCCCCGAAACAAATCGAGGTTCCAGAAGAAACACTTATATCATGAGCCTTCACCGTCCACCTACGACATGTACACCCGCTTTGGGCGGTCATGTGCAGGTACAGGAGGTGGAGGATTTCTTCGAGACTGATGGATTGAAGTTGCATCGAGCTTATCGGGAGGAGACGCACTGGGCCGCAGATCAGCGCAGATTCGTGTCCGGAGGAGAACCGCCGATACAGTACGGTCTATGAGCCTCTTTCCGAACGAAACTGTTAACACCCTTTGAATAGAAAGTTGAAGAATATGCTTACGCTATATCATACCCCAGTAAACAGCACGGTATCATCTACAACCGGGGTTTCGAATTGGTTCGAATATAGTTGGGAGGACGTTTTGATGCAGCTTGAAATCGCAAAAACCAGTTCTCTCGTCAACGATAAGAGGGCAGCTCGAAGAGCGGATCGTTTCCTAGCAAAGGCAGGATCGTATGCGGAAAAATGGATCGACTTGATTCCAGACGAATACGGCCTTTCGGTGATTCGAGGAGGGTTGGGCCTAGTTTTCTCTGTGTGTGCTCTAGTTGCTTTCCAGGGCAAGATTGGTCTAATTTAACTCTAACACGCTACAGACAGCCGCGCGAAAGCTCGAGAACCGGGAGAAAATCATATCGACGTTTGAAGATATTCCGGATATGATAAGAACAATGGAAACTGCGGTAGGTATTTCAATCATATCTCGCTAACAACTTCGTATGGTCTTCTAATGATGCGAGATGACGCTGATGCATTGTGTGATATTAGTATAAACTATTCGGTTCAGATGGAGAAGAAGATGTGAAAGGGCTCGCAAAAGCCTTTTATGATGAGCTATGTTCAGATATTCCAGATCTCATTCAGGTACTTGACGGGAAAGGCTCCAGTGAGTGTTTTTCTACTCAAAGAATGCTAATATATAATAACAAATCGCAAGAATTCAAACGAACACTAAATCGACTCGCCGCTGGGGCCCCTGAGACAGATAAGATAGATGAGATTTTAGAGAGAATAAGGAAGAGATCCATTAAGCGCGAATCAAGTATCAAACGGATTAAAATGAGGCTCGACGCAAAAGAGCGATCAGAGATAGCTGCAATCCGGTCAGAGTCAAAGAAAACGCAGTGTGGTTTGGGCCTCATCTACTCAGATATACAGCAGTTGCCAACTCGATTGGACTTCGACAATTTCGCCCAAAGTTTCAGACAATCCATTGTGCAGCAGATTAGCAACGATTTTCGTAAGGAACTACAGTCCAGTCTCGATGAATTCCTGAGAAACCAGACAAAGGGAGACTTTGCAGCGGAGGCGAAAACGATCGTGTTCAAGATGGTGGAAGAAAATGCATCCCTAAGGAATGAAAACGCCCAACTCGCTGCGTATAACAGAGAGATAGATTGGCAACATTCTCGCCAGCCCTCTCCAATTGCAGGGCTCTCCGTATCAGCGTTGGATCTCATGCAAATCTTAGATGTTGACCATCGCCAGCCGACTGAAGATCTGCAATTTGTGTTAAAGCAAGCAGCTCGAATGAGCCCGAGTGACCAAGGACGGGCCAGGTGGCTCCTGAGAACACCGAATTTCCAGAACTGGATGGGGGTGTCTCGACACGCGCTGCTATTAGTGGATGGCGCAATGTCCCTGGAAAAGGTTTCGCCAATGTCAGTCCTGACAGCCACATTGGCCGTTAATCTGATTCATGCCCCAGCAACAATGGCCATCTACTTTTTCTGCGGGAAAAATCTGGATGTCGGCGCGGATAATGAGCTTGGTGGTCCTCGTGGGATGCTACGAAGTTTAATCACCCAGCTTATACTCCAAATTAGCCCCATGTCAAACCTAAGTGGCATTAATTCTCACGAACTTTTGCACGACTGTCACAAACGCGATTTTTCCGCGTTATGTGAGTGTTTAAAGCTGTTAATTGCGCAGCTACCACCAAATATCACTACACTCTACTGCCTCCTGGACGGGGTCTCCTGGTACGAACAGGGGGCCTGGGTTGATGAGATGCGGTTCTTCGTCGGACTTTTCAGACACTTGATGGAACGAGAAAACGGGCCCTCCCTAAAGCTTCTCATGACGAGTTCTAACAGGAGTATAGACATAAGGGGCTTGCTATACACAGAATGGGAGTATGTTTCGCTGGCAGCAGCGAGGATCGACTCTTTGCCACTGGTTTCACCGTCCGTCATGGCGGCAATGGTTCCCCACTCATGAATTGATAATGACCTGGTAGTGAACAATTTCTAGTGTCGAATGCTTAATAAACATTTTCATTTGCGTCACCATCAAGAAGGTGTACTGAGATTTCATCAAGTAATATGAAGGTTAAATAAAGAACGCATCGGTTTCCCTAAGATTGGGCCCCAGAATGAGTTTAGTAAAAATGATAAAATTTAGAAACATAAAGAACGAAGTGTTACGTTACCCTTAACATCCCCTAATGACAGAAGACACATATGCTTTGATGGGAGACTTAAAATGCCTACGGGAAGTACGAATCGTACCTTTAGTTACAGAAGGTTTCATAGAACAATCGGGTGAATTAGTATGTTCCACGTGTAAGGATGTTGCAGAAAATGTCTCAAGCATTGCACCTATGCCCTTCCATTGATATGAGTCTGTCTAACTTCGTGATCAACCTATGAGCACCCTTTTCTCAGCTCAGCATCAGTGCATGGTGTAGCAACGACTCTGCTCTCGACCAAGGTTTAAGTTCATTGAAGCTTTATCACACGATCCTCAGGCACAGAGGCTCCAAAGATCCGAGGACAAGCTTTACAGGTCATAGAATGAAAGGGGAGATAAACCTAGATACGCTGCCCGGCATCAACTAGCCATAAGTTTACATGTTACAAAGTAGGAACGCAATAACAACCCTAAGTGTTCTGAGCCTAACCATTGCTTGGTGTACGAATAGTAAATTATGTCTACTTGATCCAATTGATAGGTTAGACGTACCTTCACAAGTCTAGACCAATAGATATCACGTTAATAGAGCAAGTTAAGGTTTTACGGCCCAGCCCAATGCCAAAGGCCCAAGTGAGCCTATTGGCCTTATTGTTAAATTGAAAGCAATCAATCGATGTGTTATTATTGCAGAAGGAAATTTGCTTTACATGTTAAATATATGTTAATAAAGATAAGTTGCAGACCAGTCAACTTGGTTGCTTATTTCCGCCCCTCGGAATTTCTCATAGGCACAAAGACAAGTTATTTCAAATATTTTCCTAAATTCAGTCATCGTCTCCTACCGAGACACCCACTTTTGGTATTCTATGATTTGTCGAGATCAATCGTCAGCAAAATGATTTTTATTGCCTTTTACCTCGACAGTACTTGGTTCCCTAACTCTGCATATCGAGTGAGGCAACGTGCAAAGAAATAAATAAACCTAAATTATCAGAATAATGTGAAGATATTGTGTTTAATTATTAGGACACTGTTTAACGGATGGTTAGCAGTAGAGAATCTGGTCATAGTTTGTCTACATAGCTTACATTATGAAAGCGAATCGGCCAGCGAGAAACCTCGGTGTAGATCCCAACATCCTAAAAACTCCTCTTAGAGCTTAGAGCTTCCTTAAAAAGCGCATGGAGTCTCTCCAACGCCCTGTCCGAAATTTGGTACTGAAATACGAGACGTCCCAGCTGCAGATCTCCAAATTTAAGATCATATTTACCAGCCAGGGGGTAGAAATCGTCGTACCCCAAGCCAGATCCTTCCAGATCAAGCCAGACAATATTCGTCTCTGTTGGAATCGACAGCTTGCCGCCGAGACTCCCCCATACATCTGACGTGCGCTTAGCCTTTTCCTGGGCTTCCGTCAGCTTTCCCGCAAAAAAGACCTTCTCAACACCTATCCTCGCCGGTGCAGCGATGATACCAGTGGCACGCATCCCGCCGCCCAGAAGTTTGCGATACCACGTGGCGCGCTTGATGTAAGCCTCGGAACCAGTGACGATGCTACCCAGGGGCGCACCCAACCCTTTGGTGAAGCACATCTGGATACTATCGAAGCACTCCCCGATCTCACGCAGAGTGAACGCGCCGGCAGCGACGGCTTCCCACACCCGAGCGCCGTCCAGATGCATATGGATAGGCCGGTTCTGCGCCCGCGCCCACTGAGAGATGGCGCGGACATCTGAAAGCGGCATGATGGTGCCGTTGAGCGTGTTTTCTAGGCTGATCACTCGCGTGGGCACTTCGTATATCGACTCCCCTAGTATAGCCTCGCGCTTCACGTCTTCCAGTGTGAGGTGGTGGCCATTTGCTGGAAAAGCCTGTCTGACCTGCGCGCCTGAGACATACGCAGTGCCGCCGCACTCGAAGGTGTAAAAGTGGCCGCGAGCGTCAGCTAGAGTGGAGTAGGGCGGTATACGGAGAGCGGCCTGATGCGCCACCTGGTTCCCCATAGTGCCCGAGGCCACGAGCAGAGAGGTTTCGTGGCCTACAAGGTCCGCGATGTACTCCCGCAAAGACTGAGTGGCTGCGTCTTCATCGGTGTTGCCGTCTCCAAGACTTGTAGTCATGATAGTTTCAAGCATGGGAATTGTGGGTTTGGTGTATAAGTCGGACCGGAAGTCATTAGACGCTTCGTTGCTATGTGACCATGCCAGATTCGACGAAGAGATCACCTCTCGCTGCGCATCTGTGAGTCTAATTTCATTCTCAATTTTCTCTTCATTTGAGCTATTAACCGTCGCTACATCCCGTGCAGCGTTAGGAAGAACGGATTTCTCAAGCTCTGATAGTTTAGAAATTGTCGCAGCCATTGCTGAGGAACTCGAGAGTAGCCACTTGGTATATGACGGTGGTGATATGGGTTTCAATCTAAAGAGTAGATATGAGATTTACTTTCCATCTTTAGGAGTCAATCGCAAGAAGTATCTAGGGAGACAGTGTATATATACGAGGTTATAAGTTACGGTATAAAGTCGTTATTCCCTATCGTCCCGACATCGGGTCAGAGGAAGCGATTCTAACCGTGGCTCCTCACACTCCCCTACTCTTGTCGCAAGTTCGGATCTTATACCAGATTTTTAAACCAAAATACTAAACTTTGAAGCCGAGATACTAGGTAACATCATGGCCCCTGCCTCTAGAACTATTGCTCATACAGTTGTGTCAAGACTGTTAGTATGGGGGTAGTATATGAGATTGCATATCGCAAGGCCCTCAAAAGCCCCGCATCTAGACTACAACAATTTACAAGAGGTCTGTTCATCGTCGTAGTTCGTAACAGGTTGTACATTTAAAGATACGAAAGTATTGGCACGGGGGGGGCTAAAAATAGGAATGAATGACGTTCGTCTCGGATGAAGCCGAGCTCAACCCATTTTCGGAAACGCATCCGAGCTTTCTTATGCACAATATGCACATAGAATCCCTCTACTGACCAAAGGTTCATCTAATGCAGATCTGAGCACGCCACTTTCGCTCGGAACTGCCATTCTCTGAGTTATCTAAACCGAGACCTTCCAGGTATACCATATCTATGTTAGAATTAGTGCATCGCAAATGAGGACAATCTACAGCCATTAAGCCGTTGCTAGAAGGCCAAAATTCAATCATATAACTAAGTAGTTGGCTGATGCTATCCACCGCTACGGGTAACGACCATTCGCCTCAGATTGGAGGATGTGCTGGTTCATACATGCGACATGTGTGTACATCAAAAGCAAAAGTAAGCTCTAAAGAATAGACTTAAATGTTGAGTAATCCTGGAAGTTTGGATAAGTCATATGATGCCTTAAAATTATTTACTGTGGTTTGTGATTTGATAGCCGCATCTAATTATTATAGTTACTACTTGTACTTTTAACAGCTCGTATAACAGAAACAAAAACTTATTCCCATGCTGTAGAATCAAAAGACCGTACAGTGATTATCCACTGTTCTTTTTACATGTCGGCAGGCACACTTGAGAATAAGCATCTAATCCTGTCATGATGGTGGCATGTCACACTCAGTCAAACATCGGACAATAAGATAGCACCAGACTTTAGTGAGATTGGTTTATGTTGGCTAGAATACATACAAAGGACGGACGAAAGTACCAAAGCTTTCCTAGAAACCAAATTATTATCTTGGCCCTGTATAGTTCGGCAAAATCGTCTATCCTAGCAGTTCTTGTTACCAGCACAAAATCATCCAATCATCCAAACCAGCGAGTCATATTGATGCATTCTTTACCACGCTGGTGGCACCCCACACAAAGATTACCCTTGCAATGGTGATGGCTGCAATACCGCGAATATAACTGGCCGTGTGTGGCGTGTGCATCGTTCAAGCCGCGTGTTTGTAGGTTGGCCAAATCTTAAAAATTAGCTTGCATTTGATGCACAGTTAACATCAACAGGCCTCATCGCCGGGCCGATAACTCGCGGTTTCACCTACAAGGTCGGACGGATCAGTAGAATCGAGGCAAGGAAATGCAGCCAAATTTCATAGAGTCGCCAATGGTGGTAGCAAGGGAACGGCGAGGCGCGGGGCTTGCCAAAAAATTCAAGCCATTCTGCTGATTTTAATGACAGTCGAGCTCCAGCTAGGAACAACAAAGAAATGGGGCACTAGCGAAAAGGCCGGGCTTAGCAGTCTACCCTGCAGGCAGATTGAAATCCACCAAGTGGAACGGAAGACCAGTGTCGGTGTGATGGCTGTACTGTATGTCCAGATTAATTCCGAACTTTTCCCTTCACGACAAAGTAAACCACTACAGTCACGACGCCACCAGCGTAAAGAACAGCCTCGACAAAGAGCATCCATTTAATGAAGCGTCGCTGACGAGAGTTGAGTCGGTCGACCTCGCCGCGAGTTGCCCATTTCAAACAGTCACTGAAGGCTCCAGTCAAGACCAAAACGCCGACAAACGGTAGGGTAGAAAGGACTGCCAGGATGTAAAAAGACGATTGCCGAATAGCAGCGGCGCGATCGGAGACGTAATCATCCGGCGCAGTAAGAGTCGGCCGTAGCTTGTACTGGTGCTCATTTTGAGCTGATACGAGACGGTGATCGTTTGGGCTATACCAAAGACGTCTCGTTACAGATTGTGTGCTGAATGAGGATGAATTGTCCGCCACCCCTACCGAGCTGACGTTTCCATATTTGCGACTCTCACTAGATGTAGTCTTGGAGTGGCCCATTGCAAACGGTGTTGGAGTATCTGGCATATTTAGTAGCTGATTTTTATGGAAGCAAAAGTCAATCATGGACTTACCTTCTAATTCTAGGTTACGGGGTGGCCAGTTTGGCGACGAGAAGTTGATAGAAAGGTCGCGGCTAGTGAAAAATGCTTTGGGAGGTTGCTCGATGGAGTTTCTTTCACCCTTACTAGATCGGAGACTCTGTTTCCGTTTAATTCTAGCTGCCGCAGACTCGGTCTCGTTAGTTTTACCGCTGTACCTCTGCACCTTATTTCTCTGCTGTGCCAGGTCAAGAGGCAAAAGCTCGAAATTAAACTTAGATCTGACTGAACTCGCTGATGGTGGGTCATAGTATGAAGAAGCAGCGGCAAACTCTCGGTTATCAAGTTCTTCGAGCTGTTTTTGACGATCCGCCGCGTAAATGCTAAGCGTCGTATGTTGATCACGAAGAATGGCGTCAAAGTTTCCACTCTGCTGTTTGGAGCTATGAGAGGGTATTTTGTTGGCGTTACAGTCAGCGGATTTATTGAATTGGACGTCTGGGGGCGAAGATTGGTTGTTCTCTCCATAGTCCGACACCATGGATGGCAGAGATCCGTGTGTATCATACTGATTTGTTCCGCAATTTGCTTTGGTGCTAGCTCCAGCAGGCTCATATTCGGAAACTGAATCACGGAACTCATATCTTGGGGGGGCATTCTCGTCAAAGTCAAAAACCAGCCGGCCAGAAGTTTCAGTCCGTCTACTCTCAAGATTTTTATACGGGTTTCGATTCTTAGGTAGGATCTGAGGGCGAAATTGGGTTGTTTCTCCTTGAGGTGTGATTTCCCAACGGGAATTAACAGGATATGGGTTTTGACGGCGTGGGAGGAATGCTGAAAATTTAGAACCTTTCGAGCGTTCAAAATCATATGGTTTGCGCTCTCCAGGGCCAGCTGGGTGCTGGATTATCCGTTCGCGCGATCCAAATCTGTCCAGTATATCCTCCCCATGGCCTTCGTCAGAATAATCAGCAAGACTACTCCCAGCTTTCTTGAAACCTCCAGTCAAGGGGCGTCCAGGAAGAACACCAGTACTGAACCCAAAGCCCGCATCAGTTGTTGCCTCCGTTACCCAATCAGGATCCTCGGACAAGAGGTCACGACCGTCATATCTGGCATCAACTGGTGCACCGTAATAGCCTTGGCTGTTCTTGCGAGTCTCCGAATCTCGACCAATGACAACCTTGATGTGTCGAACAGGTCTTTCGCCAGTGTTAACTGTGGGGAGACTTGACTGACTAAAAATCTGTTCCTGTGGTCGTGGCTGTTGAAGATGGGGATGGCCACTGGCTTTTGGGCTATAAATTCGTCCGCCACTATGTCCAGGGTAGCCGCCAACGTATCTCAGTCGTTGGCTAATGTCCCGTTCCATTGGGGGCTGAAGATACGTCTGGTAGTGTTTATCGTCTGGATGCGCAAAAGGATTAACAGGGCGGGATCCCTCCTTGTGCTCCATAAAGTCATCATTGCTATTGCGAACATCATAGCGCTGCTGCCGTGGAACTTCTGCTTCATGATGGGCTTGGGGGAGGTTCAAAGGCAGTGGAACAAGAGCTCGTCGCGCTTCTTCCAGCTCATGAGCCTGTGCCTCGGCGTCAAGGAGATGTTGTGAGTCCGTAACACTCGAATCTGGAACCGGGGAATCGTACTCGCTCTGACGGGCATGAGAGGTGGGTTGCGTATTCGCAGGCGGAGATTCTGGAAGGGATTCCTGTGGCGGTTGGGAAATGGGCAGGTCCGAGTTCGCGCGATACTGGAGATTGTAAGCTGCATGCATCAAATGGATTCTTCCTCTCGGTTGCCATACCTCTCGGGTGTTGTCATATTCCGCCTTAAGACTGGGTGTGCAACCATCATACTGGGCGACGATTCTTTCAATCGTGCTACTAGTAGTATCGTGAGACAGAGCATTCAGTTTCGACAGCTCTTGGTCAATCTGTCTACTAAGACTGGCGTCGCTGCTATCGCTGCTGCTTACACAAGCTGACAGGTCACCCAAAAGATTGGTGGAGTCGAGGCTCGCGCGGCGCGTTTTCTTCATGAAGGCCCGCATATCTGAGGGGGGACTGGGGATCTGAAGTTCATCTTGTGACTTGGCGAGTCGTGGACTGGCGACAGGCAATTGTGCAGGGCCGGCTGGGTTTGACTGGGGCTGGTCCAAAGGCTTGCGAGCCGCTTTGGTCGATGCCAGGCGGGAAGTGATATTTAGGTATGCATCACTCAACTTGCTGAAGCGTTGCCCACGAGGAGTGATATTCCGTGCCGGCCGTGGTGCCGACTGGCCATTTTTCGGCTCTTGAGACGGAAGGACAATGGTAGGTGAAGCGTTTCGAGTGAAGAGCGATTGGTCGCCGTCAGCACTGGTTGTTCCCTCGGCCATCTTCGGTATCTCTTCCAGCTAGAGACCTAGAAGAGTCAGTCGTGAAGGAAGGACGAAGAATGTGCGTAAGGTGTGCCAATGCTACTGCCGATCCGATGACAGACCAAATACACTTGAGCGGGTGCGAATTACCCCTGGGCGACAAAAATGCAGGGCGGGAAACTGGGAAGCAGCACCGGGGCTGATGAACCCAATGCTAGAGCTTCAGTCTTGGGCCGGACAGAATGTTCTTTTACAAACTGTAGGAGCGGGTGGCAATGACGAGAATCAAACAAGACAAGGGGATTCTATGCAGCAAGTTAGATGATCCATAGCAGAAAGCAGTCAGTGATGTCTGATAGAAGAATCAAGATAGAGTGGGACACAGATTAAACATATGTGCGAAGCCCTATAATATACATGTGACATATAAGAGTAGATATCGACTTGTGTCAGATAAAGCAGAGATGGGAGTGAGAAAATAGATAGTGGGGGTTTCAATAGCAGTTTGTAGCATGTGATTGATGATCATCAAGACCCGAACTCAGCCATGTCAGGGGATGATGCTACCTAGTACACGCAGGTGTAATAGAGATGGGGAATTTCAGGAGTAAAATGAATGAGGGGTTCTGTGGCAGGATGTACCTGTGCACACTCTACCATGAGTAGAAGGAACACCCAGTGCAACTCGGAGGGGAGGGTACAATGGGCCACGTTCCTACCTGGTGCCACACATGGGCGTGTACAGTTCTCGGTAGGTCTGTGGAGGCTTTTGGAGGACAACTCACCTTCGATATCGACAGATTCCACCCGAAATAACCGCAATAATGTTAGCAGATGTTGGTGAAAAGGGGAGATAGGCGGATAGGTGGTGCACATGCACGTGCAGACACGAGTTCTCAGTCAGGAGGAGTTGTTCAGAGTTGCAACGCGATGATGGGACAGATGAAGGTGGCAGGTTTGGTATAAACAAGGGAGGAGGGGAGAGAGAGAGACTGGAGGGGGTTCTTGTGTATGATAATATAGAAAGAGGTGTTGAATGTCGCGTTGAACGCAATGGAGTCCAGGTCAGGTACTTGGACCAGGTGGATGTTTGCTTGTTATTGATACAATGTGGCAATAACGCAATAACGGACCATTGTATGCTACTCTCAACTCATCCATTGAGATAGGTATCTATTCATTGAATGGTTCATTAGTACTTCTATTTCCAACTACAGTTAATAGATATCCATTTGCACAATATTTGTTGAAGCTCAAGGCAAGGAACAACCAAAGTTATAACATGATATCTGCTTACGCCTATAGAAGTTTGGCTTTTGCCTTCCGCCTTATTTACCAAGACCAGTTGTCAATCCTAGTGTTAAATAAACAGGTTAAACATAACTTAATGGTCAGCTTCCCATTGTCTACATCGGGTTGTGATGTATATTCATGTGCGAACTACCTACACATCAGCCCATAGCCTGATATTGAAACCAAGCACTCATTGACATTTAGCTTACATGGGCATGAAGCAGAGTTTCCAATATATCCTGTGAGTAGCAAAGCGGGATAATATTCAAGCACATCTACTATGACAAAAATCACACAATATGAAGAGTACTCACTTTTAACCGTTCATGTATAGATAAACAGTCGGCTTAGATGCAAGCGATTGAACAAGACGCGTCGTAAGAGTTCCCTAGGACTATAAGTACCAATTATGTTAGTCAACAAAGCATTTACAGAGCATTATATATCACGTAAACTTTAGATCTACATGCAGTTTTAAACACTACTCAGCTTTTAACGGATACTGTAATAGTTTTTCTTACTCTCTTCCCTGCTCCATTCCTCTTTAACACTCGGTCTAAGCTTATTCTACATCCATTTCCACTTGGATATAGGGTTATTATACTCTGAACTTGTTGCCAACACCCCATAACATGGACAGGGTTGAGCAACTTTGTATGGATAATCCCTTAGTATTATATATCATTGTTGAAAAATCACAATTACAAGTAGGTGTAACAAGCAGGTAGGTACCTTCTTTGTAAGCCTCACAGCCACATCGGGACTGTGGCACACGTTTGGTGGCTGTGCACGGAGATAAAGAGTGGAGGGGCATTGGAGGGGCAGTCCGGGCAGATCCGAGAAAGCTCAAGCAGGTACCAGAGCAAGTCCGTCATCCTCTCTTTGTAAGAGTGCATGAATTGGGAACTTGCTCCGGACTTCTGTCAGCTTTTCCAGCCAACAGCTGTTTCTTCATGTATGACCAAGATGGCCTGATAGATTGAAATACCGGTACCTATAGTCATTCGTTTTATCTCTATACTCTACATGCTTTTTAGACTCAAGGTGCCTATGCGACTCGAGCAGTATCACTATGGCTGAAAAGAGCCCACTTCAATTGCTTCCCGACGAGATACTGCTTCATATTATCCAGTGTAAGCCTATATACATATCCTGTCTAGCCTAGATCTTTAATAATGCGCGGTTCCTGTCAATTGTATCAGCGCTGACCAAACCTTTGCCAATCAGTTCTCATCCATCAAGATGTGGTCAACCTCCAGTCCGTCTCGAGGCGACTCCTGACAATCTGCCGAGACAACACCCACTGGCGTGGACGATGTCTAGATGCCTCTTCCTGTCTTGAACGCGTGTCGTTATTCAGACGGGGGTCGGATTGGATCGACGAGGAGGGCATACCCCTGAGCAGAGCTGTGCCAGCAGACCATCATCCTCTACAGCACCACAGCGTCATAGAGAGGATAGGCCTGCTATCTTCTAGAAAGAGAGAGAAAGAATATGCGCGCATTGCTGCCAATTGGGACCCCACGTTTCCTGGAGAGAAGCCGAATTGGTACCACGAGTACATCCAAAGGAATGCGCCTATCACCACTAACTGGCTCGAGCGACCTCAAACACCCAACGGCTCTGCTGAGGACGCAATTGACGTTCGCGGCATCGCGCTGTACGAACCTTACAAGATAGAAAATCAAATCTTCGCCGTTTCGCCACTGGATGACGGGTCTGTCTGTATCTGGGATGTAAAAGGCTCAAAGGTCAAGAAGGGATCTATTCTGTCAAGAAGTAGACCAGGGCTTCTGTGGAGGGCACAGAGTACATCATCTGAGAACATATCAAGCCAGCCTATCGATAGAGGAATCATCGAATGTGTGAGTGTCGACAATCACAGACACGCTGCATTTTTTGCTTTGGGAAATAGTAAGTGACCTCTCTTTAAGTGCGAGACGGCAGGCTCACCGTTCGTAAGACCTCGTAGAGGTAGATCTCCAGACTTTAGCTGCGATTACAGTGACCAACTTTGAACGGGTGATTATGACAATGTCTACCGCAAACCCTGCGATACCGCTAACGGTAGGCACCTTCAATGGTTTGTATCTGCATGATTATCGGGTTAGAAATACGCCACGCGAGCAAGAACGGGTCGTAGTCGAGCCGTTCTCGCTAAACAGCCTCGATCTCTCTAAAACGTTGAAAGACCGGCGACCTCTGGCGCCGTATGCTGCTCTTGCTCAGCCCGGCCCGCAATATATTCACCATATGGATCTGCCTGGAGAGCGGGATAAGCTATCTGATGATATCTTCGTCGCTGGTCGTTTTACTAGCGTACTGCACTATGATCGTCGCATGTTTCCATCCATCAAAGGGTCACTACACTCAGGCGGTCGACTATGCAGTCTAACATCTCTACCATATCCGTTTTCTAGCGTGGACAGTGACCTTCGTCGGCGTCTGGAATTGACGGAAGAACAAGTCGCCACGTCTAAGAACACTGCTGGCGGAAGAACACTGATAGCTTGCGGCGAATATAATACCAAGGGCTCGCTCGAGATATATGGGTTATCGTCGACACTCGAAGACGAAGGGAAGACACATATTTCCTACGATTCTACGACAAAGAATCGGCAAACTGCTTCTTCTTCGAAGCTTTTATCCGTCATCAACCATGGTAACCGAATCGTCTTCTCCGACGGCCAAGGGTATCTCAAATGGATGGAAAGGGACGGCTTCACGGAGGTGCGGAGGCACAAGATTGGCAAAGTAGAAAAGGTCGTTCACCGCTCCCTTTTCGGAACGATGCCAGGATCGGACGATATTGCCCGAAAACTACTATCAACTCGGACGGAGGCAGGAAGCAGCGTTTGCAATGACGACGACATCTTATTCTGGACGGGGGAGACGCTGGGGCTCATCAGTTTCTCGTCCGCTCCGGCCTTCCGCCCAGAGGACTTTGTCGAAAACACCAAGACTCCTGAAGAAGTGACAGCCGAAAAAGAAGAGCAAGACTACACGGAGAAGATGAGGCTTGCGTTGGAACGACAGGCAGACGAGGTGCGGTTTGTCCAGAACTTCGGCATGCCTCGCCATTAAGTTGAGAGTGTGACTCTTTTGCTTTGGGGGATAACTGGATCCTACGATTTGCATGTAACACAGTGTCTTAGGGTCGTGCTACGATATTACTGTCTGACACGCGTACGCCGATGCAAGGTTAGCTATCCACATGGTAACCATGTAGGTTAGCAGGTGGGATGACGGGGTTGGCATAGTCATCATGTGTACGATTGAAGCGTTCGGAGCGGGTACGGGTATACATGAAGATTACTTTAGAGCAAGAGGATAGGTACCATAGAGTATTAGAGAGCGAGTTCTCATGTCCTCTGATTGCCTACGATTTTTCTGGGATTGCGCTGCTCCGAAAATGAAGCGGACGGTGGATTATTCGGTGGGTGTAGTGAAGCGTGCTTATATCCGTCACAGGTATGACGGCACAACGATACACGATACGATGCATACTACACTTACTGTATCCAGTTAGGTACAGCATTGGCATCTCTTTTTCTTCGACAATAGCAAGCATTCCCCGGACATCAAATTCACAAAGAGCATATTAAGTATATTAGATAGTATAGTTGCACCCAACGCACCTTACACTAGCACCTCCACTACCTGTTAGTCGGGAAGCTTGGTGTATCTAGTGTACGCTGTCGAAAGATCACAACTTTTGGTATCTGGGGTAAGGTAAGTTGATAGCGCGCCATTGTTGAATAAGGAATGATGTCGGTAGGCATCATGCCTATGCGCTTTTAGTAGATAAGGAATGCCTGAGAAAAAATAGTCTTGAGGGTAATAATAACGGTGGATGATGACAAGAGCAGCAGTAATACCGAGGTCAGCAAGAGCTTGTATTCTGCGAACCAAATACCTTGCTCGAACCCCCTTACTAAGAAAGTGGTAGCAAATCTATGGCATCCAGAAAAACATATTGCGGTGTGAGGAATGTAAGGGAAAAGAAAGATAATTGATATGCTCAGTCCGTGAGTAGTGAGTGTAAGGCAGAGAAAGTAGCACATGTAAGAGATGAGTATACGTATAACAGAGCAGTACGCACAGGGGTGAACCAGCCTCAGCAGACAGTTGGACGAAATGTGTCTCACCAATCGCAAAAGATGAGGCGACCAATCAGGACGCGCCGTGCTTCAGCAAAGCCCGCCGAGACGCCGTCTACTTAGTAGATGATTGAATATGGGGCTAATTATGAGCCGTCAGCCTGCTCCCGCTCTGGGACACGCTAGCAGTAATGCGCTAAGTATGAGTGGGTAGCGTCACGGTATCTACAGCATGCCTGTCCCTTAGCCCTAGCGCAAGGTAAGCACTTTAGCCACCGTCGGCAGAGATATGTTGGAACCGAATACAGTGCTTAGGGGACGGTCAATATCTCTCTACCTCTCTCCTTTTTTCTTGTTCTTATTTAAGAACGAGGCTCGCTTCACTCTGGCACGAAAGTTTCGAAAATAATGGCGAATGATATTCGTAGATGGTAATGCCACAGCTAAATACACACGAGATGTGCTTCAAAAAAATAGTTTGAGAAGATGTCGGCCCATACATATTACAAGCACAAAGATAGGCAGAAGATAGGCAAGTACGCGTAGACAGGAGGACAGAGAGACAGGCATGGCCTTGTATCGCCGACAAAATAAATGGATGGTCGCTGTGCAGGTATCGTGAAACTCGCAGTCAGTCGGACAGGACGGAAGGGGAAATGATGTTACGCCGCAGGTGAGCAATCTGGCGGCGGTCTAAGTCGACTACTCAGTATGCGACACCACACGGCACCACAACACCACGGACTGCCTAGGTATCGTATCCTTGGATGCTGATGCTTCGAACAAAAAAGTGAAGGAATGCCTCGTCTTGTTGGCACACACAACGGCGTATCATCTTCTCCGTCTCCATACACCTGCATGTTATTGTTTCTGCTTTTTTTATATCTGTCCGCCAAGTACATACACATAGATAGTATATATCACCGGTATTATACTAAGTACAGCCAGCACTAACACCCGCCAGCCAGCGAGCCATGAGCCAACCAAGACAAGTAATAGGTATATGTCCAACGTCCGCCACCTTATTTTAGAAGAAAAAAAACATTGTTGCATCCCGTTTTCGCCACCGCCGTGACCTATACTGCACTATGCTGCGTTGGTCTAGTGTGCTGGTGCAGAAGTTGGCGTGCTGCTGGCGTTGTATTGGACGCTCGGAGAGGTAAGTCTTATACAGTGTCTATTGTAGCCAGGAGGGACTTTCTAGCTTGGGCCGATCAGTGGTTGATCAGTGGTCGATCACAGGTAGTAGCCCCTCTAAGGGCACCTCGGTAGTACCTAGCGTACTTAAGTATCTAGATCACTGTCCAGACTGTCGAGACAGGCCAGATAGGTATCCGCCACGCCGACATCGTCGCTTTTTCTACTTGGACTTTTTGTCTTTTGTGTCCATTCTGTCTCTGTTTACACACAAGTGTGTGTCCCGTCTGTTTTCTGTTTTTCACCGCCGCGTGTGTTTTACATCGGATACCTCGCCGTGATTTGTGATTCCCCTTCCAGTCTGTAGCAGCTCGACTCCCTGTTTTGCTTCTCCACCTGTATGCGTTGGCTCCTCCCACTCTCCGCTTACCGCCTCCTTACTCGCCGCTGGTCAATCCTGCCTCCAGACTCCGACTCCCGACTACCAGTACACTAGTCTAGCCAGTCCACAGCCCGCCGCAGACTCACCACGAGCGAGCCAAGTCGTGTTAGCCAGGAAGCCAAAGCCAGGAAGCCCTGGACTGTGCTGTGCATGCATCCTGCCTGTCGGTTATGTCTTGACACTTTTTCTTCTTATCATTCCACGCCCATATTCTGCCTTTTGGCTTTTGATTTTCCGTTTTCTGTTTTTTTCGAAATTGCAGCACGCGAGCGTTTTCAAGTGAGGCTAACAATCAATATTATTATCGCACCACCCTCGGAATCCGCCACAGCTAATATTCCAAAAGTCGGCCAAGTCTCAAATTACTATATTCCCAGCACACCCGTTTGTTCTCACGAATACTTCGCCCAGCTAGAATAAGCACCCCAACTCTAGCCGGAAGTACAGTCACCATTCTCAGTTTAAATTTGCGCGGCGGAGAGAGTCTACTTTGTGCTCCTTTTGAGAGCAGAGGTCCTGCGTATTACTTTGCTCATACCACACAATTCGGTGTTATGCATCGTGGGGAAGCCGGCCTGGAGCATGTATGATGGCGGGCTGGGACTTGGGTGGCACCGAGATGACACGCTCTTTGAGCGACTCGGTTATTCCGCCACCTCAAGCTTATGACAGTCTTCTACCTCGTGCCCCGAGGAAAAGACAGTCCCGGCATACCCATCACCTCGATATCACCGACGACTACCACATCATACGGGAATGGAAGCGTCCCCGAGTCTACACCCACGGCGCCCACTCCAACGAGTATGCCGGCGCTCACTTTGATCATCGGTCTGCTCCTGCCTTCTTCATCATCAAAGAGGCCAGGTCGTCACGGACCAGGGATTTGGCCTTGTTCGAGGGCGATCAACTTGCGCACAATGACTTGGCACAGCAGTACAACTACGACAATCTGTCAATACAGAGGGATACTCCGTGTCTCGATCTTCGGGTGCGGAACGACAAGGAGTCTGCTTCCATGGCCCCGCCGCGAGAGACGAAAGATAATCCTCATCACGACAAGGCCGCAGCACTGGTCGAAATGGACATGGCAGATTATCGAAAACGAAGGCGGCTGTCTCAGCATGAGAGAATTCTAAAGAGCCTCATAAGCCCCAAAGCATCAAGTGCCGAGTTTGAGATCGATGACAAGGCGCTACAAGGCATATTCTACGCTGCCAACGAGATTTTCTTCCAGGGCAGGCTAAAGGGCAGAGTGATCTGGACTTGGGAGGATCTTCCAACCAATCTCATCGGCACCACGGCGTGGAGAGACGCGCCTGACGGTCATGGCTACGAAACCCTGATTTTCCTGTCGAGGCAGATACTCCAGAACAAGAAGTACAACAGACGCCTGCTCATATCCACTTTCATCCACGAACTCATTCATAGCTACCTTTTTGTTTCCTGCGGATATCACCCGGATGATTGCGGTGGCCACACGAGCGGATTCCAACGAATTGCCAAACTTATCAACAACTGGGTCGGCGAAGAGAATCTGCTTCAACTTCACAAGATGGAAGCCGAGCTGAGTGACTTTGAGATGGGGACAACAGACACCTTACCGCAGGATCGCATCTCTGGTGGATGCCAGGTACAGTGGCTGTGCGATGGCACGCTCGGGTACATTATCCTGCGGTCAGATCTACGTTCAAGGGACCGTGGCCCCGCGCGAGGAGGATAAAGGGGCCGGTCCATATACGGCGTCCCGACTACTCTAGTGTACCTATTCCAGGTACCTAGGGGAGGCGCCCCTCACGTTATAATAAGACATTGCGCACAGCAAATTCATTTACCTCTTCATTCTTTTCTTTTCTTTTACTATGTTTTATCAGATCTACGGCCGCATGGCGATGGCGTTCACACTATACCACAGCATCTACTCTTTTGTGCTTTAAATAGATCTGCTACTTCACAAATTCAGCTAGATACCATTTGAATAAAAACAATGCATATTGCATACCCTACCCCTTGATCCCGTGCCCTCGTGAGAATCTGGAACTGCGCTGTTGTTGACGTAACTGTCAAGCATCCTAGGATATGTGTATCAATAGCTTTTATATGTAAACTTGAACTTCGCGTACCCCTTAGCGGATTATGATATTTAGTTACTACAATCTTTTAAGCCCAGAGTGAGGCATTTTTCCTTCGAAGCGATACTCGATTTCTTATTAAACCTACGCGAAAAGAAGTGTTCCTACGCTATACTCAGGTGCTTGTTACCAAGTATACGAAGTCTAGCAACATTAACTACTCATGAAACACTTCATGTAAATCAATCCATCAATATCAAGTACTTAGCGACAGCATCAACGGACATGGCCCCCTTCTGAAAGTTCCAAACCGCGATATTAAGCTTGATTAGAAACTTCAAACTTGAATATAACTCCCGCCACCCCAAATGGGTCGGATTCAAGAATGCCGTGTTCGGAACTGATACTTGCTTGATTTTATTGTCTCGCTTTGGACTAGGTGTGTATCATCATAGACCACGCTATCAGATCCTATGATACGCAGTATATAGGGAGGAACCGCTAATGACGGTGTGGGCGCGTGGGTTGGTGAGTGCCGTCCATACGCAATATCTTGGGAAAAGGAGAATTTTGGCGAAAGGATTACTGATATACTCCCTGTTGAGAGCATCAGAACGTACTAGTGTAGTATAGATGGAAATCTTAGGCATGTGTTTCGCATTCCAAGATACTGGTGGTATCAGTGTTAATGTCTCTGTCTCGTGAGGTGAATGGATTTGTCGAAGCGCATGTCGTCGCTGATGCCTACGAAGAGGGCTTCTTGGGGTGGTGCAGGTCTGTGCAATCGCTTCTTGGGCAAGCGCATGTCTCCTAGCAGCAATACCTTCCTCCACGGCTCGAGACTCGAACCTTTCTTCATTGCTCGTGGATAGCTACTGTCTAGTTTATCACTTAAAGAATTAAAGAGGGAAGTTACGTTGCGGTCGTATCATAGGAAGAATCCATTAGGTGATGAGAGGAGTGGACGTTGCTTCAGCCGAGTATACAAAGGGGTATAACATTCAACGAAGGAAACTTCACATCTCATTAGGAACAGAATATACAAAAATTACTTCCCCCCAATCGCTTGAGGATACAATATATATGAGGGTTTTATTTGCCTTGATACTCCCTATCCACACTACACTTTGAAAAGGAGTGAATACGTGCCTCATCTGAGTATGGTCATGTTTCTGCTGTTTTGCCTGGAGCAGGCTCATCATAAAAGCATATGAGGCAAGTGATAGAATTGGAAGCAGGGAAACGTGTTTGTCTGTTCGTGCAAGCATCTAAATCTTGATAGACATGCAACTTGGACATAGGGGTATTTAAGCTATTTTCCGGCAGTCCAGGCGAGGAGCGGCTGAAGTAGGCGTAGTATTGAATGAACAATCTAAGTAAGAGAGTTCCGATCGAACTTACCCCGATCAAACCCTAGCGGCCATTGGTCAACCTTGATGAACCGTCCCGACTGGTGTGCGCTGGGCAGCTTTCACGCTATGGTTAAATTGATAACATAACTAGCATGAAGCCCATAATGAACGCTGACACGGCGGCTGAGAAGTTGTCGTAAATTGTTGTTACTTAGTCTTGCCTTTTCCCAGGAGCAGAACGTTTTGATGCTCATGTTTGAGAAACTATAGGGAGGGAAATTGTAAGAGCAGTACTTGAGGGTTACGATCCTTGAAGGCGAAGGACTTCTATATCTATAGTTACAGCCTATATCACAAAAAGCTCAGGCTTCTTCGTGCGAAAACAATAATACATGAGTACCCCATACTGTGTCTTAAGATCCTGACACTCAGCAAATGGAAACCTTCGTTGGAAGAGGAACTCATATTCACATAGTACTTAACTGATTATACCAACCCATACTGGCGCGTCTGGGGATCATGGTCCTGAGAAATAGTAGTGTATGAATATGGTGTGCCATGCACCCCTCACCAACGCGTTATATGTGACCATCGACGAGAGCGTGTATACTTTCATCACCGATACCGTCTTCTATGTACTCGGCAGTTCACCAAAACCAGTTATTCTAGTGGCCTTTTCATTATGCTACGTTCTATTCAAGGGAGTAGGTGATAGGAGTTTGGCTGTCACTTAATTGTTCAGGAACTGCAAAGTGCTGATAGGGCGAGTCGAAGTCAACAAAAGGATAGTCCCCGATTGTGCTGTAGAAGTTCATGTGCACATTGCACCATCGAACAAGTTGTGCTGATGAAGACTTCGAGGTTACATAATGGATGTAGTGGTAAGGCAACTCTTCATGGAATACAAAAGCTCGTTTTCGGTAAGTATGGTGATACAGACCGTGTCCATAAGAAATATTGGTATGGTAATAAAGATATCGGCTGATGGAGTATGATATTGATCAGTAGTCATATCCCACTAGTTGTGAGTTGGCTCTCGCTGCTAGACACATTGCTTTCTCAGTTTCAACGTCACCTGTCTTTCATCCCAGTAGGTTGCCGTCAAGATGCACAAAGACCAAGCATTGTAATGTATTTTGTCGCTGAAAGAGCTTTCATCTTACAGTTTAATCTAAATATAGAAGACAGATCAAGTATCTTATCTGCCAGACATTGCCAATGCGCTTCGCATAACCACATACTCGCCCACGTCGGGTGACGAGTGTGTCCTCATCTAGCCCGGGCGGTTAGATCCGTCATGTCCTGATGACTAGAGAGAAACCTGCACATAAGACTGCGATAGTGGTAGTGAAAGGGGGACACCGCTTGAGATACCTATCACGAGTCGAAGTCAGCTTGCTCATACCCTAAGATTACCTAAGCTAGCTGAAGTAATCTCTTATGTCAGCCGGAGAAGCCAGAGTGTCTTCCGAGTCTGAGGTTTCATTCAGTTCAGGTACGATTGACAAATAAATACTATAGGTAAAAAGAAAAGCAGGGAAACACTCCCCATCAAATGCGCCGACCTAGAATAAAGTGATAGAAATTGAGACTCATATCTAGTGTCACCTGCGAAACGGCCGGCCAAGATATCTAAAAATCAAATGATGGCCTGAGATTTTCTTTGCGATTTTGATAATTTGGTTCAACGCTTAGGCGCAAAAGGGTATGAATGAGCGTGGTCTTGCCAGTAGCAAGTGACCTTGTGTTTCGGGACACGAGTTACTGATACTACATATGTAGTAAACTGTAGACAAGGAAGCTAAGCGATCGCGACCTAAACTCAAATCTGATCTCTGCTAGGTATGCATGAAGGTGACCAGGGAGGGTTGCATATAATCAGGCGACCGAAAGTATAAAAAAGGCTTATCATTCGAGCCGGAACAATCCCGAGCCTGTCCGTAAAATTCCCGGCGGACAGATCCGAAAAACCCCCACTCCCGGCGCATCCGACACAAAGCCTTATCCCGATATTAAAGAGATGACATTGCTTGGCAATAAGATAGATCTGATGCCAAGGTGGCAAGGGATCTAATTCTCGAAATGGAACGGGTTGGGGATACAAAACGAAAGTTGCCGCTGAAATGTGTTTCGCTTCATCCAGGGGCCCTGATCGGTATGAGGGGTTAAGTCGTGTGTTTCTTATCGCAACCGTTGACAAATATAGGTTGCGACGAAGGTTGGTACCACCCACACCAAACAGCATACGGCATAAGTGAGTAAATCATAGCACAGCCACAGCAACAAATCACAGGAGTTGCTTAGGTGGACATGTGTTCCAATGGCAGTAAATCCCTTTAGAGTGCATCTTCTCGCCTGGCAATTATTTGCTGCACGTTTTCGGGTGCGCCATTTGGTAGTGAGATGGATTTGATATCACTGCTTCTAACAAGTATTTCAATCTGGGACGGCAGATGCGTAATAGTATCAGAGTATTCTACACGTATGTGATCCTACCCGAGTGAACTTAAACCACTGACGATACTGCTGCTGGATAGCTACCTCAGTACCGATCCACGTGCCAGTAGATCTGGAACTAAATGATCCGAACTCTACGAACTAAACGGTCGATATGTTTTTGTACCTGGGTACCGTAGTATATGGCAGCAGGCAAAGGAAGCTCTGGCTGTTGTTCAGTATGTGCAAAGTAGTAAGTAATGTAAATGTCTCCAGAGAACAAAGTTTCGGTCGTGCGTTATCTAGCGCATCGCGAACCAAAGTCTTTGGGTCATAGCTGTCGTGACGTCGATGAGCAAAGATGCAGATGACCTGATAGGTAGAAAGGCTGATAAGGCCAAAGCGCAACTAATTCTTTTGAAAAACCAAAAACCAACGAATTTGACAATGGCCGCATGACAGTTTGTATGGGTCACATGTGTCGGCGATGTAACATGTTATGGCGTTGGGCGAATCTGAGCAGTATGTATCTAGCAGTACTGTCTGGCTCTCAAAATAAGTTTAACGGTATTGTGCTCTAGGGAATAAGCAGTGAGTGAACAGATAGAATTCCAAGGTATGCAGTACATAGATAAAAGATTCAACTATGCCATCTGTTGGAGCGTAGAAATGACGTAGAAGCTTCATAGAGAGTGCACTGGGAGGCAGATCCATGGCTCCTCAACTGTACTATATACACCTTTAAACTATATCAGATAGAAGATCGGCTAGGTATGTAGAGCTGGTAAAAGTTAGCCTATCAAAGGATGGATGACTTCTCAACACTAAGATTTTTATCGTTTGATCGTAGTAATAAAGAGAAGAAGGCAGGGTGAAGATGGCTCTGCATCATAGAAAAATGCATGATTGTTAAAGTAGGTACCGGTATTCTTTGAGCTTTTGCTATTTGGCGGTCGAGAATAAACAGTGCACGCTATCTACTACCTAGGTACCTAGCTTCTATTTCATAAACGCTGTGAACTCTAATAGTGGCTGACGGCATACAAATTACATGCATAGTACGTCAGCTCCCGGGTCTAGATATGAAAGCTGAGAGATCTCGCTCCAGCGCTCTGCAGAGCTGAAATTTCTGCTGCACTTACTGCACACTACACGTGTGGTAGAGTGTAATACACTGCCATGTATGTGCGTACATACAGCGTCTTCATATGCAGGGGCCAAGTGGTTAAAGATCTAAAGTGTTAGTATGATTCCAATATGCAGGGTTGACAATACGATAAGAATACGTCAATGTCGATGTAGGATTCCTTTTACACTAGCTGCGACGTGTTCAAGGTCCTTGCTTGTGTACGAAGATATACTACGCAACTAGTAAAGACAGCCGCCTGTTATTTCAATGAGCGACGAGTTACGTCTATGTATGTGTTCCTCAGGTCTTGTTGGTGTTGATCATGCATAGTGCAGTAAGCGCCAGCCCCTAGCATAGCGGCACATGATACATGATACCGTAGCGTTCAAAGGTACCGGAATCCTGTCTTGTGGGAGGCTATAGGGGGTGTTTGATAGGACTTGCTTCGGGTGCGTTTATTCTTCTATTCTTTCATTGAAGACAGCCTCCCGACTATCATGAAACCATGTCTAGGTCGTGTTAATAGTGCACTGACAAGTTCTTACATAGGGCAACAAGTGTCGAGGCTAGCTACTTTAGCAGGTAGGTAGTTTCAGGACTTGAAATAAATCATGCAACAAATACTACACTAGCGTTCGGCGGGATTTATTGGTTACACTAGCTCTTTGATCCTGCCCTCTCCGTACTAGTGCTGGACGCTCGGATTGCCCGGCTTACGGGAAACTCTCTTTAGGTGCTCTCCCAGGTCTCAGTTCTAACAATGATGAGACTCATCTGTTCAGCTGATTAAACCGAAACAAAGTCTTGAGGGCGCATGGCTAGGTAATTGTGATTAATATCGAAGCTGTACATGTGGTCGGCTTACGTCCGGTCATGAGTTTGTCAGGAAGAGAGGATATGACGACTTCACACTTCTACTAAGTATGTACACCTTGATTTACTGTATTTGTCGTTGACCAGTTGGGAGATGATGTCGATCATTTCTCTGATCGTAAAGACATTAACCTGACCAGGACATTGAGCGGCGGGCGCGTCATGGCGAAAGGATTACGCAGGTAGTAGTGTACATAGTTGTAGTGGACCTATGGTATGTCCGTAGGTGCTGGAATACGGAGTACATACATCTAGGTACTTGTACTGAGAAGATTGAAGGTTACACTGCTTGAATCCAGGGTTTCCGTAGCCTCGATTTTTCTCTATTATTGGGAAATGAGTGCACCTCCTCTGTCGCAACACAGTCCACCCACCCTACGCCTGAAACGTAACACTTGATCTACGTGTAAGGCTGGATCCATTGAAACTGCTGTAGTCGTTTGATGCTGTTGATGGTGTACGAGCTGCGTAACTTGTATTTCAATGAGAAAGTGGAAGGTAATGGTGTAAATAGTACAATGGTATTACTGTATTCGCTCTAGATAGATAACCGCTGGTGAGCGCCCATTGGCCATGTCTTTTACTAGCGCAGCCTAGTTGCAGTATTTGAGTATTTCTGTCACGGCAGCTTATAAGCCGGCGTAGAAAGGGTGGCTCTTCTGGGGGACATGTGGGGTGGCTTTGCACCAACCAAATCAGCACTAGTGCACTCTAGATTGAAGCTTGCCCCGGTTCTTTTGTTCCATAGCACTGCCATAGCCCCAAGCCTTTTAGGAAGCGCCCACCGGAAGGTACACTGACCACACTTAGATGCAGCGGCAAACCAGCAGCCCTTTCAATACTAGGTAAGTACACGAGTGCGCCTGTTCGCCTGTTCCAGCACATCCCGCTCAGGCCTAGATCCGCCTACAGTCTGCAGTATGCGCGCACCACCAAAGTACATGTAAGTCGACCTAGTGGGCGCTACTACTGAGCACCTGGCCAACCACCGACCTTATCTCCCATCTACCTCCCGAACCGTCTCCTTCGTCTCATTCCACCCGCATTTCACTTTCGAGAAGTGCTTGGTCGGCATCCTCTTCTCCACCAGCCATCGCTCGACGCTCAACGCAGCATGCACTGCGAAACTCTTGACGAGTCAAAAGCCAAGCCAAGCCAAATAAAGCAGGCGTCAGAGGACTGTGCTGAGATAGAAGACGGCGAATCTCTCCATTCGATCTGAGCGTTGGGCGACGATCCGACCGTTCTAGTCCGCACCCTTCGATTGAACACTCGATCGATCACAAACATCGCCTTGGGTTGCTCGTTGTTAATTGCTCGGGATATTCGGAACCGTCCAGCTTTGTAGCAACACAGGCAATCGTGCGAGCCCTTTGTTTACTCGAAAGCGACAACAAACTCAAAAATTTGCGCTTGACAAATCCAACGAGACAAATTGGAACGAAACTAAAACCGTGTTTTTGGCTAGAGTCTCTATTGTGGCCCTGCTCATGGTTATGCTACCCGTATTCGTCTCATGACCTTGCACCAGAGGCTCGATTAACCCCGATCTCTCCGTCAACCGCCATATTCGGAATATATTCTCAACATGGAGAATCTCAATCGGGCAATCGTGGACGGCGCCCATGTCGTGGCGAGAGTTGTGGAATATCAGATCCGACAGGCTGCTACGTCGGCAGTGCAATCTACCATGACTCCGCCTGGTCCACCAACATCGCCTCTGAGTCCATCAGGTACCGGAACACCATCAGTGATGTCTGCTGCATCTATATCATCTACGATAAGTAGTCCTACGGCTACACCAAGTCAGGGCTCAGACGATAACAAGGGAAGCGGCGGTGGTACTGGCTCAAGCTCTCCTTTGCTGTTTTTTGTCGCCCTCGGCTTTGGTGTTGTCTTCACCAACCTATGGTAAGTCCTGGTGAATACAAGTATTTATGGGACGCTGTAGGTTTCTGATGTTGAGCACAGGATTATCGTTGGTGTCAAGTACTGCTTCCGATACAATGCTCGTAATCGTGCGATGGCACGACTAGATGAAAATGGCGAACCTATCGATTTGCAGAATATGCCCGCACGGCCGCACCGACGACGCCGCGAGAAGAAGCTGATGACCATGGACGAAGTCAATGAGAAGTTTCCGATGGTCAAATATAAGACATGGGTTTTGGAACGCAAGAAAGACGGGCTGCCAACCACAGGCGGCATTTCCGCACCTCCAAGTCGAGCTAATAGTATACGAAGTGTAGAAGGAATCGTTCCAGAACATCCCTCTGATGCGCGCGAGTCTATTGATGAACCGGTCGCGAATAATGCACACGAGTCTGACAGTCCTGTCCAAAGCCAACCTAAAGTAACCACTGGAGAAGAACGAGAACCTAGCACAAAAGCCCCAGATATGACACCTGCGGTAGGCCCGACCGAAGAGGCCCCCGTTCCTAATGAGGCTGCCAATGTCACAACTGCGCATACAGAAAATACAGCATCTAAGGATCCACTTGAACGAACAAGTGAGGACGAAGATGAGGAAGATGACGATGACCATATTAACTCTGCTTTGGACCCGGATATGATGGGATCGTCAGGCGACACCTGTGCTATCTGTATCGATACTCTCGAAGACGATGACGATGTCCGCGGCTTGACATGCGGCCATGCCTTCCATGCTGTTTGCTTGGATCCTTGGCTTACAAACCGAAGAGCATGTTGCCCTCTGTGCAAGGCGGATTACTACACACCCAAGGCTCGCCCCCAACCTGCCGAGGGTGAAGCGCGAGATCCTAACGTGTCTGCTGCCGCGGCGCCCGATCCGTCCAGAAATAATAACCGCTTAAATTATCCACGCGCACCTGTACGATCATTTGCTTGGAGTCATTTCCGTGATGCTCCCCGCCAAATGTTTCCAAGTCGTTTCAATGACACGCCGCGAGACCCTGGTCAGACCGATCGTCGTCTCAGAGTACCGCGACAAGCACAGGTTCAAGGTCGGAACACTGCTAATCAACCGCAACCTCCGGTTACATCCGGAGAGGACAGCGGCAACTTTTTAACAAGATTTCGGAATCGATTTCCACCGTTTGCTTTGGAGCGGGCGATGAGGAATCGCGATGCACAGGCTGGCGATGGGCAATCAAGTCCGAACAGCAGCTCTGCTCACCCCTCGACGACACCTTCTCAACTTGAAGCAGGCGTTCGACCAACTCTTCAACCCAACTGAGTAACCACGGGTGTTTTGATTTATATACGCGAACAATAAATGAAATTTTAGACCACGAGTCACTCTACATATTGGCCTCTTTTTTTTAGCGAGCACCTATCCTTCATCAGAACATGAGCAGCGTGAATAAGCTATGCGTTCACGAGTATATACTAAGCTGCCAACAGAGCTGTAATCGAGGGTTATTATAAGTTAGGCATCTTGATATGTATAAGAGGAGTGCCAGGAACGGCCCACCAGAGGACGAGCGAGGATATTAATTCCGCCTTCAATAAATACCTGATACACACGCACTGCCTGGAACCATTCCCGAAAGGGATTTGGTTCAATGAACAGCTTGGAGTCCACCCATATATATATAGTGGTGTCGTTATCGGAATCCTCGTCCGAAGAGTAGACCGATGCCGGTGAAACAGACCTGGGTGAATGAACGAATAGCATTGAGGGAGTATGGTCATTTGATTTTAGTCATGTAAGGGTTTCGGAAACTCGAGTAGGACAGAAGGGAAGAGGCATAGGTTTCCCCGTCGTCGATTTGACTGGTCATGTTGCATATTGGTTGTCGGGTAATTAGGCATTCATAAAGTCTTTTCGCTACTACTTTGGTTGTCTGGGCTCTATGTGCTCGCTTGTGTTGTGATTTGTCTATACGGGCTGAGCATACTAAGTCCGTTATAGAGTCAGTGAGTCTTCACGGGATTACCCCTTGTTGTATGATATATGTACACGGGGGAATGTAGGTAGATGTTGTTGAATTGTGAATGTGAATGAATTGTGTTTGATATCCAACGAGGAGGCTAGGGCATCGAGCCTGTCTATGAGGTGGAACAAGCTTGGATCATGTTGAGGAATTAGCACTAATAATCATCTTCTCTCGGGAAAGTTGCGGCTCTCTCATGTTCCTGTTAGACAATAACTTAAGGGCTGTATAAGCCCAAGACTCATAACTCGGACCAGTGGCTAAGTTGATATCATCTTACCCATTTTCCCCAGATGCGCATGAGTTTATTGACCAGCAGTAAGATTCGCGTCTAGCTATCAGGCAAACAAACAAACACAAAACGAGGAAGGGAGGTTCGACCCGTCTACACCTATCTGACCCTGTCTTATCTATAAATACTTCCCCTTCGCGAAGCGGCCGCCAAAGTCCGTGGCCTTGTTCAGCAGTTCCCGCCGCTGCGAGGCGTTGATGCGGCCGCCCAGCTTCATGTCCTTCTCCTTGTCGAAGGCGCGCTTGCTGGGATCATCTTCCTCCTCATCAGCCCAGCTCGACGACCCCTTTGTGGCGCTTTGCTGTTGTCGGTCGCCGCGCGTTGCCCGCGCCGCTTGGTGCTCCTCGTAGAGACTGCGGCCGCGCGTCGCCTCGGTGAAGTTCTGGATGCGCGCCACTTGCTTGGCGTCTTCTTTCGCAGGGGCTCGTGAATGCGCCGGGGTCGTCTGGGCCCCCTTGTCCCGGCCTAGCACGGCGTCCTCGAGGCGCTTGCGCTTCTCTTCCGGCGTCTCGGTCCAGATGCTGCTGATTTCGTTGCTGCTGCCGCCCGAGCCGCCTGCGCGCGGCCCCGAGTTGAAGCGCCGCGCTTTCAGTTTCGTTGGGTCTGCTGCGCGGTACTCGCCTGCGCTTGGCGGGGCGAGCATCCAGTCGTCCCGCTTCGGGGCTTGGCTTGCTGCGGCTTCGGCCTCGGCTGCTTCTAGGGCACGGGCGCGGGCTTCTCGCTGTTGGTGGGATGTTGATGATGGTAGCGCTGGGCCGTAGTCATCGTCGTCTGACTCTGACTCTGAGTCTGCTGGTGGTCGTTCTGAGAGATCTGCTGGGGGAGGGGCGGGGCCGTGGACACGCTTGGGTTCTGGCGGTGCTGGGCCGACTTCGTCTTCGTCTTCGCTGTCGAGGGCGACTTCGTCTGCGTTGGCCGACGGTAGCGTAGGTCCTATTGAGCGTCTTGGGCTGTGTGTAGAAGGCGGTAATGGTGCGGAGGGTCCAACGGATCTGTCATTTTGGTCGTCCAGCGCGACCTCGTCTGGATTCTTCTTTGGGAGGGATGGCCCTATTGAGGCCTGGCGCAAAACGGGTTTTGGGGCAGGAGGACCGTAGCCATCGTCGCTATCGCTTTCTATCTCGACCTCATCTTCGTTGGTTCGCGCCTTGTCGGAAGCGCGGACTTTAGCTGGGGGTGAATCTGTCGATGCTTCGTCGTCGGGCGTGCGTTTACGTTTGGCGAGATGAGGCGGTAACGTTGGCCCGATGGAAGCCATGACAGGATTGACAGTTGTCGATTATAGGTGTTGAATTAAATTGAATTGCGTGGCTGGCTGTATTTGTCGCTGATCTTCAGTTTATGTTGATGTAGATAAAATGTCTTAGAAGATAAACTTACCTACTTACTTAACGTCTAAGCAAAGCTGCAGGGTACTGTGCAGGCAAGGTGACGTTGGTTGTCTGCACTGACCGTGGCTGGGATAGCTGGTGTTCCATTCCTGTTCAATCAGCGGCGGGGCCTATGATTGGGGGTGCTAGGTATTCCAGATTATCTTGGGCACTGTGCTGCAGGCTGTTGGCTGTACTGTACCTAGGCTGTAGCCTCTGCCTCCCTGGGAGCTGAAGCTATCCTCCCAGCCTGGAAAACGCGACAATAGGTATCAATTGAATTTGATAAGACAGGAGAGCAATGGGTTGTGATTCTGCGCCGCACATATCGCATCAGGATTCACAAACTGTCTGCTTATCCTTCTTCAGAATTGCCATCCCGCCCCTTTCCCATTCGGCTTCGTCCAGCTCACGACCCGATCTCCATAGAGCTTGACCCGCTGGCTAGCTTGGAGACCCAGCTTGGACGCATCCCCCCTTGACGAGCTTCTCATTAAACCCGAAGAGCGCGAAGCTGTGCCGCAGCTTATGGTGCCGAACCGTGTCCCCTCGAGAAGACGTTCTTTTGAAGCCATGCGCCCGATACAATCGCCTCGATGAGCACACAGCCGCCGGAGAGAGAAGATGGGGACATGGGTCGAGACAGCCTGGATCTGTTCCCAGACGGGGACGCAGTCTCTAGTGATGACGAGACGGTCAAAGGGGATCTTGATCAGGGACATATTGCCGACGTTCTAGAGGAAGAGCTGCGGGACGATGCATCCGATCTCCCCCCGGCTCAAGGCTCTGTAGCCGCGAGCCGGTATCGCCAGCTCTTGAGAGACCAGGCCGACGTGTCGTCTGACGGGGGCTCATCCATGGACGACCTGCCTCGGCGCGCTACTAGTCCAATGAACTCGATACCCGACGATTCGCCTTCTGTTCAAGTAAGAGCAGCAGCGGCCCGCAGTCTGGCAGCTTGCTAATCTGTTTGTAGGGTTCGGTTTTATCGTCACTCGGCAGCAGCCTCGCCCCGTCTGTGGCATCGCGGCCTGGCTTAAGCAGTCCGACTCCCTCCTTTCGGCCCTTCGATCGACGCTTCCAATCGCGCATATCCTCTCCGTTTCCTTTATCTCCGCGACCATCATCTCCTGCTTTCTTGACCGGCCACAGTAGAAATGTATCTCTTAGCAGTCAGCTCCTGCTAGATTCTGGCGAGACCGAAACTCCCTCGCCGCCATGGGAAGTTGTACGATGGACGAAACTGAAGAAGTTGAATGGGCAGGCTTTGTCGGAAGCTGGGAAGCGCAGCTTTGGGTCTCCTACCTGTATAGCTGTCTCGGCTTCAATTGTTTTGGGCACCTCCAAGGGCATAATTCTAATGTTTGATTACAACCAAAATCTTAAAATGATAATCGGTCCAGGCACCAAAGGTGAGAGCTTTCTCTTCTCAAATCGTCCTCGTGATATTTTCTAATGGGACGTAGCTGTGGAATCTGGAGCTATCACTTCGATCGCTATATCCGCAGATCATACCACGCTAGGGGCCGGCCACGCAAATGGCAGCATCTTCACCTGGGATACGAGTCGGGCTTCTCGTCCTTTTCTACATATCCCCCATTCAGATCCATCCCAGACGCAGTACCGGACGGCAGATGGCCATATGCCCAATGTGGCTGTCACCCATCTCGGATTTCTGGGGACAAGACACACGGCTCTAGTGTCAGCAGATGACCGCGGCATGGCTTTCTCTCATCTGGCCACCAGAGGAACTGGTTCACTTGGTAGGACCGTCAAAACGGTGAGAATACTTGGACGATACCCCGAGACTCCCGCGCCAACAGGTAAACCCTTGAAACCAAGTACCGTACTGGCATTTTCGCCATTGCCACTTGGAAATGTCGAACGCGCTACGGACGCAATGGGTCTCACGGCAATGCTCACACCGTATCTTTTGGTCATTGTATCGACAACGCCGATTGCTCAGACTCAGCACAAGTCAGCAAGACCGAAGGATGTTGCACCACATAGCGCGATGAGTGGGTGTTTAGCATGGTTTCCTGCGGTCAAATTAAAAGTTCCCGATCCCATTACAGGCAGTACCATGTCTAAGGTCAAACTTGTCTACTGCTGGTCGAACGTTTTGACAGTATTAGACGTGGATGAACTACCTTCCGATAACAAGGATAAACAGCCAACGCTCAAGTTCAAGGCTAGGAGCCGTTGGAAGTGCGAAGAGGCTATTGCTGCAGTGCAATGGTTGAGCCGCTCGGTGTTAACCGTTCTCACTGTCAGTCAACGATTGATCATCTTAGAAGACCGCTCCATGAGAATGACTGAGGCTTTCGACCTCATCTATAAATATATTTATCATGCTGACTTGTTCTCAACACAACTCCACGCTTTAGTAGAACAGCTTGACGAGGAAGACACCTCTATGCACGGTGTTGTCGCCGACGCTTTCTATATGAGCCTCAAGACGTACAAAGGGCGGATATTTTTACTCGGATTCAATGATGTCTCGATCGGTTCACTTTCAAATTGGGCAGATCGCTTGATCGCCCTGATGGAAAATGGCGACTATGTTGGTGCTATTCAGCTAGCAACCTCGTACTACACCGGCGACGCAAATAAACTGACCATTGGATTGCCTGAAGACACTAGCTCGCGGCACCAAATGGTACAGGATAAACTGATGGAGATCATGTCTGCGTCTTTGAAGTATGCCTTTGGCCAACGCCAAAAGAACCAGGCTTCAGCAGACGACCAGCATTTACATGAGCTAGCAGAGACCTGCTTTGTGGCGTGCCAAAATGTGGGGGACGTCGACTTCCTTTTCGAGGAAGTTTATGAATGGTTCGAAGACGCCGACGTTGAAGGAATATTCCTGGAAGTTCTTGAACCATATGTCCTGGAAAAAACAATCAGGACCGTACCACCAACCGTTGTCAAGGCAATGGTAACGCATTTTGTGAACCAGGGCTGGGAGGGCCGCCTAGAAGAGATGATATGTCATATGGAGACAGCTACTCTCGACATTGACCAGATTACGTTGCTCTGTAAGCAGCATGGGCTTTACGATGCATTGATATACGTGTGGAATCAGGCTTTAAATGACTACATAACGCCACTCATCGATCTCCTGACACTGCTTAAACCGCTCGTACAAAGCGACGATTCCGAATCATATGAGAATATGATGGAAGATAAGATGTTCAGTGTCAACTCTCTCAAGATATTCCCATATCTATCTTATACCCTGACAGGGAGAGTCTACCCGACAGGAGAGTCTATCGCAGAGGAACTGGCCTCCAAAGCAAAGGCTGAGCTGTACTGGTTTCTCTTCTCTGGAAACACTATCGAATGGCCCAAGGGTAGTCATAAAGAGTTCCTTACTCGTCTAACTGGAACACAAGAGCCCCCATTTCCTTATCTGCGAATGATTTTGAAACTAGACGCCCCGAGCTTTCTGAGTGCGGTGAACGAGGCTTTTGAAGACCCATTCCTCAATGAATCCCAAGAGAAACAACTCAATGGCGGCACCAGGAAGGACCTTCCCGAAGAGCAGGTATTTGGCATGGCTATTGACCGTCAGTACGTTGTGTCAATCCTGCTGGAAATCATGAACCGCGATGACTTCGCCGCTGAAGATACCATCTATTTAGACATGTTTATCGCCCGGAATCTGCCTAAATTTCAGCAATACCTCATAATTCCAGGCTCCACATTAGACAAGATAATCGGCGGCCTTTGCAACTACCCGGGTGCCGATTTAGCAGACGATGCTCAACTCAGTGTGGAATACCTTCTCTCAGTCTATCAACCTCCGGACTTGAAGCCAATGATACCTCTGTTTCAGGAGGCGGGTTTTTATCGCATTTTGAAGCGAATATACAAAAACGACAAGCATTATAGCTTATTAGTTCAAGCTTATTTCGACGATCCTGATGATCAGGAGGGAGTATTCGATTGCCTTGTAGATTGTCTCAAATCCCAAGCTGGCCTAACGAAAAGGCAAATCCAAGACGTTCATGATGTTATCAAACAACATTCAACAGAACTAGTGGAACTGGATCCGATAAGGGCTGCGCAAACGCTGCACGGGTACGCACCTGAGCTGCATGATTATGTTCTTGACACTCTGGAAGATGGCTCAGAGTTACGATACACCTACCTCAAGGCACTCCTGGAACCAGAGTCAGAAGCCACAGAACAACCTGAGAGCACTCTGAGTCGAGATTTCATCGAACTTTATGTACAGCTCATGTGCAAATATAATGCCAGCCATGTGTCCGACTATGTGGGCTCGGTTCAAGCAACTAATCTAAGGCTCGACAAGTTACTCCCAACAATGGAAGACACTGGAGTTATCGACGCCGCTATCATTCTCATGGCACGAGAAGGGCAGATACAGGATGCCATGAACCGGTTAACGAAGCATCTGCTCACACTAGAGTCGGCTCTTCGAGGACTCTTGTCTGATACAAGTAAAGATAAAGAAGAAATCGACATTCAGGAAACGGCTGAAGAGCTTCTGAAGGCACTACAGAAGTACACTCATGTGGGGATTTGGTTGTGTCAAGGCCAGATGAAAACATCCCAGCAGGTCGATACTATCCAGCGGAGACAGAACTCGCCAGCTCCCAGTGAGCTTACATTGAATGAGAAGTTATGGCTGGAAATGATTGACACTACAGTCCAAATCACCCGCAGTTTATCTAATGTCGTTAGCCCGCCTGACCAGAACGCAATCTCAACGGGAAAACACTCGTCTCAATTGCTAGATACCGATAAGCTCGTTGCTTTGCTACGCTCTTTAGTTCAGCACACCTTTACCGCATTACTGACGGCAACATCGGCTCAAGGGCCTTTTGAATTGAGTAATCGCCGAGTTACCTCTTCCGGGGGTAGCTTGACGTTTCTGCGCATCCTTCGCGCCTTTTTGACACGGGCAGCTGCGACGTCACCAAGCTTGGCTGATTTACGAGCTGTGTTGGCATCGATTTTTTCTGCTTACGCCTACGAGCAGTCAATATTGCAGCTTTCCAATCGATTACTAGAGCAACAGTTGTTTGTCAACGTGAAGCAAGCAGTGGAATTACGTCAGAGAGGATGGCGGCCCAAAGGGTCAACTTGTGAGGCTTGCGGTCGTCGGATATGGGGTCCAGGCGTTTCAGGTAATGTCTTTGAAGCCTGGGAAGAGAAGCAGGCGAGCGAAACTGCACGGCGAAAAGAGAAGAAGGCTGTTCTTGCCGCCGCCGCCGCCATTCCTAGCTCATCCACAGCACGTGGAAAGGGTAAAGCGGAAGCCTCGCAACAACCCGAGACATCATCAGGCAAAGGGAAAGGCAAGAGTTTCGAATCAACAGCACAGCAGGGCCTCTCGGAAGGTGCCACAGCGCAAGACGGAATCTCACACGAAGAGAGCGGGCCAGGTGTAAACGGGAATGCTGTAGGGGCGAGGAAGAATGAGCCACTGGGTCCACTCGTCGTTTTTGCGTGTAGACATATCTATCACCAGAAGTGCTTAGATGCGCTGCAGGGACAACACGGCGAAGAAAGACATAGGACAGTTGATGATTTCGGTCGCGAAATGGAGTACATATGTCCCATCGACGGTTAGATAAAGAAAGCATGCTTGTATATATATATTCATTACCATATGTATTGATGAGATAGCCTTTACGATATTGAATCCATGTGTATATTGAGGAACTCTTCTCGATATCTTTCACCTTAATACTAAGATGCTTGTTATATCTCAATTGTGATCGGTCAAACATTCACAATTCTTTCCCCGTTACCTGTATCTATAACTGGTTTTACTTGCGGTGCCCTTTGCATCGAAGCTTGTACATCATTGAAGTAGCTTACTTTGTCAGCTGTTTGCCAGCTCAAACCTACGTCAATTTTGACTTTGCCAAGTGGCAGCGACTGTCCGCATTAAACATCTAGTGGCCAAGGTAGAGCTTCACTACGAGCACATGCATCTTCTATTGTCTTGGAAAAATCAGACTTGCGAGCACAGCCTTTATTGTGCTGATAATATCCGAGATGGCGCCTACACAACTTCCTGCATCTGGGAACCCTTTGTGAGTTCATTTGTCTTCAATTGTTGTGGTATAAGCCCAAATGAGTGTGACAAGAAGCTGTGCTAGGACTAACCCCCCCCCCCCCCCCCCGGTGTAACAGAGGATGCTAATTATTACTGGATTGTAGGGTGTTTTTTGACATTACCATCGGAGGTGAGACGCATCTGTTTTCTTCAACACGCCTCTGGGTTCTCTCTATCCGGTCTTCAATTTCTCTTCTCGTATGAATATACAGAAGAAAAACGAAGGGCAGAATAGGGTTGACGGGGGAGCTATGACGATGTGTTTCTTGCTCTGCTGTCTATCCGTGCCTACAGAATACATACACGTCGTGTGACGTGTCTATTGGACATCAAGTCACCGAATACAAACTCTTTGATACGAATGTATATTAGGTACGGCTGTACTAACCTACAGATGGCAGGTGAACCCCTCGGTCGCATCACCTTTGAGCTCTTCAAAGACACCGTGCCCCGGACAGCGGAGAACTTCCGCCAGTTCTGCACCGGCGAGTCCAAGAATAATCGTGGCCAGCCCCAGGGGTACAAGGGCAGCAAGTTTCATCGAATCGTAAGATGATTTTTTGTTTTTCTTCTCTTTTACTCTTCTCATCCCTCTCCCGCTTCTCCATCTCTACTTGCAATGCCCATTAAGCTGATATTTGTGTGCATAATTTAGATCGGTCAATTCATGTGCCAAGGCGGCGATTTCTTGAATGGTGATGGTACAGGTAGTACTGTAAGTTGCTCGAACAGCCCCATCGTGAGAGGAATGGTTTCGGGTGATGAGATACCGACGTTGAAAACTGATCTCTTTGAAATTATGTCTAGTGTATCTACGGTACCAAGGCCTTTGGCGACGAGAATTTTACCCTGAAGCACACGCAGGGAGGCTTGCTTTCCATGGCGGTACGCATCTCCCTTGTATCAACAATATTTTTCTTTCTTTTAACCCATGTGCAATGTCTAACTGTATTGTCTGATTTCCGGGCTGCATCAGAACTCCGGCCCGAACACGAACGGTAGCCAGTTCTTCATCACCACTGTATCCACGCCGCATCTGGACGGCAAGCACGTCGTTTTTGGCAAGGTTGTCGACGGCATCGAGGTTGTCGAGAAGATGGAGAGGACCAAGACTGGTCGGCGAGGTCGTGATGTCCCTGATTTGGATGTTGTCATCGCTCAGTGTGGTGAGATGTGAGGCTTTTGATCTGGGCAATGTCGGCTCGAAAAGAAGTTTGATTGTGGCTCGTGATGGGACGATTAGACGATGGGTTGGAGGGATATGGATATATCTGACCTGACTTGGCCGGAGCTATCTGGGCTGATGATGTGCGTGTGGATTTCTCATACGCAGGCTCGGGCTTCTCAGGCTTTAGAGTTCCATCTATGGAAAGGTGCACATAACCAAAATCGTAATACAGCGAAGTCATTTTGCTTCGCAGCAAGTTCACGATGTTAGGCCTCAGATTCAAACTGTAATGATGAAACGCAAAGTCCGTCAGGAATAAGGTGGTGATACTAGTATATTGCCATTTTCATAATGATCAAGATGGTGATTAACTCCTGCATCTTCCACCCGCGTAGTAACCTCCACAACCCCATCCTCCTCTATTTTCCCTCCTTCTTTCCCCCGATGGTCGTCTCCTTCCTCAGCCTGCTGTTGTTTCCAACGATACTCGCGCTCAACCCCGACCCGCCTCTGCGCCGTATCACAGAGCCTCACATCCCCACACTCGCACTGGCCTCCCTCGCGCAGCCAGCGGAACGTAATACTCCAGCGGTCGGCGCGGGGGCGCACGGTGCCGTCCGCCAGGACATCCTTCTTGCGCTTCTTGATGCCGTGCTCCCAGTGCAGACGCGAGTCGCCCGACATCTCCATCATGCTGCGAGGCGGGAGATCGAGATCTACGAATTCCCTCTCTTCTTCTTCCCCCCCTTTTCCCTCTCCTTCTCCTTGCCCGCCTACTTCATATTTTGCTTCATCTCTTTCGTTTTCTCGCACTTTCGTGTGCCGGAACTGCATCACCACCGCTGAACCGAGCGAAAGCGCATACAGCTGATCATACGCCGAGTGCGTGTCCACGTGCGGCGGGATCCCGGCTCCGGGGGGGTAATACTGGAGACAGACCTGCTCTGGATCCCTCCCATCCGTCGGGAGCCGCGGGATCAGAGGGCGCAGCCAGGACGGGAAGGGTTTGTAGGGGATGTCTGGGTCCACGCCGAAAGTCTTGTAGTCGAACGTGTACCCGTAGTGGAGTGAGAGGCGCGAGGATCCGGGCTTCTTCTTGTTGCTTTCGGGCCATTTGAGCTCGTTGCGGAAGATTTGGGTTAGACGTGCCTCGTGCTCGGGGGTTATGAAGTCTGCTTGGAAGTTTATGCCCCGCGGGATCATGGGGAGCTCTTCCATGTTTGCCAACGGAATGAGTTGGGACTTCTAAAGCGAGGGTGTTCTTTTTGATCCTGCCCTATATTTATCCTGTCGTCACCTCACGACTATTGTCTCAATAAGAGAGTAAGAGGGTGAGTGTTGAGTGAGTGAGCAGTCACTCGTGTAAGCTAGCTGCGTTGTATGGAATTTAGCAAAGGAGTATAAAATAATCAGATTGGGGCAGGCTGGGTAGGGTGATAAGAATGCCAACTTCGAACAACAAATAAGTGGAAATAAAACGTGACCGAATACAATTCAGCATCCGGTTTGAATTTCAGTTGCGATGTGAAAAAGAGTATGAAAATGGCCAGTCAGGTGCTGATCCAATTATGTCAGGAGGCCAAGTGGGACAGACCAACGACTGCGACACTATGTACATTCAACTACGAAGTCAGTAAATAAATTTATCATACAACAAAAGAGTCTCAGTTCTTTCTCTATTTTATTACAAATGCAAATTCACCTTAGTTTGATGAGACCGACTACTTTCCAAAAAGCGTCGTCTTCAAGTAAATCAATGCAGGTTCAACTTGCAGGGGTATATATTTGACAGTCATAAAGATGTAATAAGTGATTATAAAACAGAATTCACAAAGACTGATAACCACCGCCCGCATTTTTAAGATAAATCAAGGGTATCATCATGCAAACCACCGTCCTGCTGCTCTCCGTCGTTATCCTTATCCTCATCAATCAAACCACTATATAAGACTTCACACACGCCGGCAAGCGGCACATCCATGACGGCATCAGTGCCTTTATTCCATATATTCGTCCAGTCCAGCTGGCGCGCCGTCTCCTCGGTCATGGGCTTGCGCTCGGCCGTGGCCTTCAGGCGGATGCGGCCCTTGGCGTCGACGGTGGCGATCTTGGCGGCCTCGTCGACGATGGTCTCGATGGAGGTCAGCGGCAGGGTCAGCACCTCGGTGTTGTACAGGGCGAGGGCGACGTAGATGTAGACGATCAGCATGGTGATGAAGGACGGGATGGCCAGGGCCCACCAGCGGTTCGGGTAGTAGTAGATGCCCAGGGCGTGCAGGAAGGGCGACGGCAGATACGCCCACAGCAGGTAGATCAGGAAAGTCAGCGACGAGAACAGGTACACCACGAAGCCATAGTACTCGTACGTCGGCACCTTGGGCGACGCCCGCTGCACCGGCTCCATGTTGTCCTCGTCCGACGGGTCTGGAGTCGTCGGTCGAGACGGCCGGAGAAGTGATGTCAGCGATGGTGATGGTGGTAGCGGTGTCGGCGGCCGGCCGTAGAATGGAGGCGCGAAGTAGTTCTGGCTTATTGGCGGTGGTTGGAATGGTTCATCGCCATCGTCATCGTCGTCATCGTTGTCGCCGCTTGAGGATGAGGCGTAGGATTGGTTGTCGAAGAGGAAATCGGCCTCTTCATCGTCGGAGACGGACGACATGTTGGCTACGGCGGAGTGGCATGGAACGTCCAGCCGGGTCGTAATTAACTAGACTGCACCCGGGCGCAGAAGATGCCGAACGTTTAATGCATCATCAAATGTACGTGGTTGTTGAATGCAATAGTGTTTTGAAGTGCATCGCCTATTAATTGGTGTTGTAGCTTGGAGAGACCAACTCGATACTTACCTTAGTGATTCAATGGAGCTAAATGCAGCTTGAACTTGAAGCTAAGAATTTGGTTAGCAGGGGCCCCTGTGGAGCATGCAGGTGCATTGGCCAGTACTTTAGATCCCTGCAAGGACTTGGAGCTTGCAAAGCTGTATGTACCTCCGTACCGGGACTCGTCGAAAAAAGACCAGCCCCGCCTGCTATCCGCGCCGCTACCAGCCACACGCGACTGCACCTGGCAGTTATGAAGCTATAAACTTGTAGGTAGGTACACCCCTACTGGAGCTCGACTGTCAACGCGATTGAAGGTTTGCGACATCCCTCTCTCTCCCAACATCTTCCCCCTCCCCCCCAAAGCTCCTTGGTCTCTTAATCAATCTTTGCCGCCTGTCGCGTTCCGATTTGTCCATTTCTCTCCCCCATATCTATCTTTTTCTCTGTTTATCATGGCTGGCCAACAACCATTGCCGAATACGCAAGTACCATTAGATGTGTATGGTGGAGGTAAGTGTAGCCTTGTCGTGGTGCCAGGAATGCGAGACGCATGAGGTCACTAACCCGCTGCACCAGACGAGGTCGCGGCTCTTGTTCTCGATGCCGGCTACTGTCACACACGCGCTGGCTTCGCTGGCGAGGATGTTCCCAAATCAGTCCTGCCCTCCTTCTACGGCAATCTCAAGACCAGCAACGCAGACTCGACCACGACGACGTACCGAGACATCTTCGGCGACGAATGCCTGTATCCTCGCGGCGGTTTCGAGCTGAAGAACTACATGTCCCGTAGCGATAGCGTCGTTGAGGACTGGGATGCCGCAACCAAGATGTGGGAACACATGCTGATCAAGCGTCTACAACCCGATCGTGAGACACCCCCCATTATAAGGAGCGGCCCCAGCGGCGGCACCGAGGGAGCAGCAGAAGGTGACGGAGACGGTGACGTCGCCATGGAAGACGTGGAGACCCAGGAGAAGCCGCTGTGCGAAAACCCCCTCCTCATGACCGAGGCTCCCTGGAACTCGGCCAAGGCCCGTGAGAAGGCTATCGAGATCGCCATGGAGAATTGGGGCTGTCCCGCCTTTTGGATGACGCGAACGCCCGTGTGCGCCGCCTTCGCTGCGGGCAAGGCTTCGGCGCTGGTCATCGACGTCGGCGGTGCCAATACGAGCGTTACCGCCATACACGATGGCATGATCCTCAAGCGATCGATTCAGAAGTCCCCCATCGGCGGGTTGTGGCTGTCGCAGCAGATACGGACCATGTGGGACACCAACGAGCCCAAAGTCAACGTGGTGCCTTACTTCATGATTGAAAATAAGACTCCTGTTGATGCTGGTGCCCCCGCGCAGGCCAGATTGCGGAAATTTCCCTTCGAAATCACTCCCTCGTACCGCGCCTACGAAGAGGAGCGTCTCTTGACAGAATTCAAAGAGTCCGTGGTGGAAGTATGGAGGGGCCCCGGCAGGTATTTAAACCCTGGAAATGAAGACCTAGTCAAGACGCAACCCGGACGAGTCTTCGAGATGCCCGACGGCGCGAACCAGATGTGGCGGGAACAACGTTTCCGCGTGTCGGAGGGTATGTGGGACGAAAACGCTGCTCTGCCGAACCCCGACGGCAGCGGCAAGGCACAGACCATTCCCCAGATGATCCAGGCTTGCTTGGCTTCCGTAGATGTTGACCTACGGCCCAACCTACTCGGCAACGTTGTCGTCACCGGCGGCGCCAGCCTACTGAACGGCTTTAACGACCGTCTAAACAACGAGCTTATGGCCATGCACCAGGGTATGAAGATCAAGCTACACGCGGCCGGCCTTACGACGGAACGCCGCTTTGGCTCCTGGATAGGTGGTAGTATCCTGGCCAGTCTCGGAACATTTCATCAAATGTGGATCTCACGGAAGGAGTACGAGGAGAACGGTGTCGGTATCGTTGAGAAGCGCTGCAAGTAGGACACGTGGGGCAAGGACTCTTCCTGAACCTTCTCCCCTTCCTCTGCCTTCTATATGTCTATGTCTGGAAGTAATATCACGGCTGTGGTTTAGGAATCACGGTATATGAAAGCATGGGTTATCCCGCCTGCTTTTCTGGGCGGTTCGGCGTACGGAGTTGTTTGTGGAAAATGTAGAGTGTTTCTGGGAGAGACTCATTCATGCGCCTCCGTGAAGCAGACAGGAAAAAGCGGCTAGAAGGAGGAAAATACGCTTGTAAAGTTAGAGACCAAACGGTCGTGTTATTACTTAGGGTAAAAACAAAATCCATGATATTCGTAGCTGTTTGCCGGCTTCTACAACCAGTCAAAATAGGTATGTCTTAATTCATTCTTCAATCAGTACTTCTCCAATGGGTCTTAAGTTGAACTATGTAGTCTTCAACCTGATGATATGCTGGCTGCTCAGGTCCAATGATGCTATGATAAGTCCATTTCAATCCTCTTTCCCTACGTTCATGATACCTACATATCCAGCGTTGCAGGATAAAGAGCTTCTCACTGTTAAAATAGTGAGCATTATTACGGAAAGAAACATGCCGTCATATCACCATCCATTCCACCGCAGCCAGACATCGACGACCTCGTCCTCGCGCCCCTGATTCCGCGAGTCGACGACGAGAAACCAAGGGTATCCAGCGCCGGTGATACACGAGTGGTTAGGCCAGATCCGTACGCGCTGGCCAACAGCAAGCGGCGTCTCCCCCCCCTCCTCCCCCTCCCCATCCCCGCGCCACGCCAACACCCCGTGCTCCTGAGAAATCCGCGCGACCTGCCACCCGCCGTGCACGCCCGGGAACCGCGGGCCCGGCAAGACGTTATCCACGCCCGCCCACGGCATCACCACCCCCCAGCCGTTGTAGTGCTGCCCCTTGACGGCCCCCATGTCCTCGCACACCTCCCGCCCTAACGCTAGACTCCCTGCGTTCACCAGCGCCTCTGTCGCCCCGTCTGCTCCGCGGCCTGCGTACACGGAGGCTACTTCGGCTAGCACTGTGATGGCTACCGCCCCGGGGTTCAGGTACCGTGCGTCGCAGGCGTGCGCGGCGAGCTGCTGCATGTCTAGCGTCGGGTACACGCCCGCGTGCACTTCGAGCGCTAGACCCTCGGCGCGCATGCGCGCCATTAGGTCTTTGATTTGCGACACTGTTTCTGTCGCTGCTGCTGCGGTGCTATCACCATCCGCACCAGTGCCAGTGCCATTGGCTTCAGTGGCGGCGAAGTCGGGATGATGCAGCGTGGTGACGGTCGGCGTGGCGCCGACGGAGAGCACGAGCGGGCGCTGCTGGTCGTCGCGCCCGTGGTGGAGGGCGGCGTTGCGCGCGACGACGTCGTGCAGGGCCGCTAGCTCGGCGCCTAGGATGCCCATTGCCGCCCAGTCGGCGCGGGACGCGTACGAGTGGCCCGCGTGCGTGTACAGGCCCCAGAAGACGGAGGCGCCTACGGCCTCGGAGAGGAGGAGCTCGCTTATCAGGGATGCGCAGGCGGGCGAATTGCCAGGTACGCCTGCGCGGTTCCCGCCTATGTTGATCTTGAGGAATACTAGGGGCGGGTTCCCGGATTTGGAGGCTAGTAGGGTTAGGAGCTTGATCTGCTCTGTGTGGTCTATCATTACGGAGAGACCTTGGGGTCCTAGCTGGGCTGAGAGGGTTGCTAGTCTGTCTATGCTTGAGGGGTAGAGGGGGAAGGAATAGAGCATCTTTGTTGGTTGTTAGTTGAGGGATCAAGGGTGTTTTCCGATGACAAGGGAAGAGTGAGAGAGAATGAAAAGGTTAGCCAACTTACGTTAACTTGTCGCCCTTTGGACTGATACTCCTTGAGCAGCGGTAACACATTCTCGGCCTCGGCGAGAGTCGACACGACGATGTTGACAGGCGTGGAGTCATCATCGCCCACTTGTAGCCTGGTAAGTTCGGCAGTCTAGTATTCGGCACGCCGTATATGTCAGTCCAAGTCGCTATATAAGTCAAAGCACATCTGGGCAGATGTTCTCTAGCTAACTGATCGAGTAACTTATTGACTGACCTTGTGAGTCTTAATATGTGCTCGCCAGTTGAGATTGAGTTTCCGAGCTGTCTCCAGCATCCGGTTACAGTTTGCCTCCACCTTGGCCAGATCTAGCACTACAGAGGGCGTAGGCACTTGGTGCAAGGTTTTGCCCACGAACCGGGCTTGTAGGGCGTCTTTGGAAATCTGTGTCGTCGCCATGTTGCGATCTGCTTAGGGCTGAAGTGGGAACAAGAGAGTGAGAGGGGCGGTCTTGAGATGAGAGCCTTAAACCTTGAAGTAGGGTTTGGTATCAAAAGCTACCTGAATCTTAACTACCTATACTAGAGATGAGTCAGGCTGCGATTGTCCAAAAGAGGTGCATACATGAGGGGGTCTGAGAATGAAACCTTACATCCATTTACTTCTTCATACATGCCTTAGGCACTGGAAACTGTACACGATATCCATAACGGTCGTGTTAGCGCTTCTTGATCAATACGTACATCCATAGCTATTCGGCATTTCATTGGGGGTCATCCCCCCACCAAACCCATCCCAACATGACTCGGATAGAGAAACGAAAGCTTCTCTACGCTGCGATAGGTCAGACGGGGAAGAGGCATGATGGAAAAGGAAAACGGGGCGCAACGTACGTCAATGGTGCAGTAGTCTATAGAAAACCCGTACCGAGGTTGCGACCCACCTTCTGTGGGTGTCTCTTCCGTCTCTCGTTCATTGTCTTAGACGTGGGAGAGACAAAGTACGTAAGGCAGAAAGAAAAGGAAGCAAACGACGGATAGGGCATTTGCCAGCCGAGACAAGCAACGTCTTTCAATGTCTATGTCTACATGACAGCCTAAACGTATGCGGCAGCCCGTAAGGCATAGATCATGTGAGATAAACCCAATATGAATGAGTCTCATGACGATGTTGTAATTATCGTGTCCCGCTCTGCGGCCGCTCCCCCACCCAAACCTGCGGTAGGTTAGGTACTGAGAAACAATATAGACAGGTCGTTCGTTCATTTCGCTTGGGTCGGCGTGTCGATCACACCAACGGTTTGTAGGTGGGCCGGAGCAGAACGGATGGAATTGGTTGTCGTCTAGAGTGGAGGAACGTGAATTAGGGAAAGAGGGGAAACAAGATGGGGAAATATGTTCCTATCTAATGTGTATGTAGTATTACCCCGTATTGATCACTTAGGATATATCGCGACGAGTTTCATAATGGTTGGTCTTAAATATAACAGACAGGATGGCCGTTCCGCTGCGGTTGCGGCTAGCAATTGGCTCATCGAAACTTTTATCGTGAATAGTGCCCTTTTCTTCCTGGTGTTCGGATGAAGAGAAAAGGGGGGAAGATGTAATGTGCACCCAGCCGCTGCATCCGGGTTTTTGACATGGGATGAAGTGTCCTGGTCCTAGCTGGTCGGTAGCTATCCGATGAGCCGTGTGGTTGCATCGCATATTTCAATGTTATTCAGGGGCTCCAACATCGTATACAGAGCTTGATGGCGGTGCACCGCATCGGCACCACATGCATACACGGTTATGGTAAGGCAGTAAAAAGTTCCTTTGCCAATTCAAGCCTGCGGTAACCCGTGTACCACCAGTAATAACTAAGGTAGGTATACTTACCTTGGATATTGTAGTCATCAAGTCTTTCAAACAAGGTTCGTTTGCTATACCTGAACTCCGCCGGTCTTCGTTTTTCTTGGTACATTACACTATGGATAAGAGCCATAGTGCTCTCTTCTCTCACCAACACATGTTAATTGCAGACATTACTGCTTTAGTCAGCAAGTCACAAAATTGCTAACAAATGATAACAGAATTAGATAGAGCGTGCCAACAAGGCTAGTGAAAGAGATTCCTCGAGGCAGATGCCCGGCTAGGCCTTCTTTAGCTGAAAGACGAAAGGAGACTTGTCTTGATATAATTACGAGGGGAACTTTGAACCCGTATGAGCGACTCACCTTGAGGAAATTTAACGAATACTAGGTAGAATAACTGCATCTCTCCGATGCCTGGTTAAACTTGCAGAGCACCACAACTAGGAGATGAGGACCGGTGAACAATAACCGAAGAACAATGACAAGAAGCTATTGGGATACACTTCTGAAACCCATCAAATTGGTTCTCTGATCATAGTGCTACTACATCTATTTTTCTAGGTGTATTTGTTAAGAAATAATCGGTTCTCAAATCTTAATTATATTGGGTATGATTCTCTACGGGTAATATTATAATACAGCTATAGCCCATTTTAACTGGTCTGGCGGGGGGATGATTTTGTAGTGCCTTTTATTGATACTACATTACGTTCGGTTCGCTACGTATAGAGGAAAGTAAGCAGAAATATGGTGGCGATGCATCTGAATTTTGAGGTCTTTATGAATAAATCTTCGGTGTTAGTTATGATTGCCTGATACGTAAATATGGAAACAAAGTTTACTTAACATCAATATACCTAGGTAGATAAGTATTAAAAGCACTAATACTGATATAGACACGCGTTTCTTTCAACAACTTAATAGCTCATCACAAAACGGTGACATCGACCTAGGGCTTTACAATTAGCGTAGGAGTCAACAGAAGCTAATAATTGTATGTGACCTTTGCATAACGGAGCAAATAAAGCTCGTTTTAGATTAAGATGTATAAAAAGGGATGAAATAGTAGCATCAATAATTGTTCAACCCGACCAAAAGCTAAGCTTTAGTCAGGGCCGCGACTAACGGGATTCTAAATGGAAAACAAGTAGGAAAATCCGGGGTCTCAACTTACCCAGGGCATAGCGATGGTGCTTCGACATGTTTCGTGCTCAAGAAGTGCCTACCAACCTATGTCGAGCATTCGAATACCATGGAATTTTCTGCCGATATTACAGAGGGATTAGTAAATGTCGTGACGCCTTTGAGCATCTGATAAACAAATATGAATTCGTCCTACTGAAGCTACATTTCATAGAAGTCATAACTGATATCACCTATCTCTGACCTACCCCTATCCTCAAATTTATCAAGAGACTATAGCGGCATCGACATGTTGATTGAAATAAGTATATACGATATATCCATATATACACGTTCCTCAATAACATCTTCTTCCCACTACAGCCCCCCCTTTACTTAAAGCCCCAGTATAAATCCATTTCAATTCAACTAAACAGAGGCGGATGCTGTGCCACTAGGAACCCAGGTGCTAACGCTGCTAGGCCCCGTAGGCGTCTCGTCGATAGCGTCGTTGTTGCGTGAACACCCGCTCTTGGCGACGAGGGCAGCGGGACACGCGACCTGCTTGAAGCTGACGCCCGGGTTGTCCGCACCGCCGAACCAGTCGAAGCGCCAGTAGCAGCCGGCCTTGAGGGCCTCGGGGAAACTGTCGCATGCCGAACGCGACGTGACACCGCCGTATCGTTCACCCCAGCCGTTCGGGGGTGCGCCGTATTGGTTTGAGCACTGTTATGGTTTGGCGGGAGTCAGTTATTGATCCAGTTGCCATTTTTGTGGTCGAAACCACTAGCTATGGACCCGTCGGGGTATGTGTATGTTCTTGGAGTATGGCGGCTTGTCCTAAGAGCGAAGCGACCTTGCTTTGTGGATGACTGATATGTAAAAAGGAGTTAGGGGTAACTGAAGTCGCTTACAGCGTTGAACTGGCCGACGCCGCCACCAGGGATCTAGAAAAAATAGCACGATTCTTGTCAGTGATCTATTCCGCTGGATTCTCCAAAAAGAAAACCTCGTCAGGGGTGATGGGTTAAAATAATGAGAACGCATACCGCCAAATCGAAATGATTCTGCCCCAGATCGCCACCCGTATTACTCGCCTGCACAATCAGCTTCTTCCCAGCCACAGGCCCGCTGGTGAACGTGAGCTCGTAGCAGGCGCAGCACCACGTGGTCTCGGTCTGGCCGGAGATGCGCACGGCGGCCCAGCCGTAGCTCGTCGTCTCGTTGACGGCCCAGGGACTCTGGTTCGAGCACATGTAGGCGGAGCCGCCCGAGTCGCAGCCCGACTTGGTCGCGCCGTTGTCGTTGAGCGCCGTGTCCGCCTTCGAGCACGTCCCGATGAGCTTGCCGCTGTTCGTCTTCTGCGTCCACCCGCACGATGGCTTGCAGCAGTCCCAGTAGCGCGTCGTTTGCCCCGTGCCGGAGGCCCCTTGTGACGAGGCCAGTCCGGCGAGGGAAACTGCCGTTAGTGCGAGGGTTTTGACGTGCATTTTCCTTTTCTCCTTTCTTTGTCACTGCTTCTTCTTGTTCTTGATGGTATTCAGTTCGCTTCGACCGATCCTTGTGTGCTGTAGGATGTAGAATGTTGTAATATTCTATCATACAGTAACCTCGTCACGTCACTCCTCAAACCACTTATCCCTCCAGGCAATGAGTGACAGATGTACTACGCTACATAAATACGTACGTACAGACGGAGAAGACCTAAACGGTAGTTCTTTAATGGCTGAGTTCCATAGTGCAATGGTAGCCAAGATACTGACCGAAAGCACTTACACTATATCACCGACTTACCTAGAAGACTATTACCGTATTACGCGATCCACTCGGAAAAGTTCCGATGCTGATTGTACAATATGAACCGGAGCTTCAACAGGAATGAGACAAGTATACTGTGTCGGCTCATGAACTCTCCCTACGCCGTATCCCTAAATCGAGAGCTGCGCCTGGAAGTGTCTTGGGGTAGGCATAGGACACCTTCATCAATACTTTTCCAGCCGGTCACTTGACGTCGGCGACGAGGGATATCGGCCCGCGCCCTTCATCTGCGTAATTTGCCCGGTGATGTAATTTATAGGAAACGGGAATGGTGGCTGGCAAAATAGGAGGTATCTGGAAAAAGGCACCCATCACTGTACCACGGATCGTAGCTCTGAAAAACACGAGATTATATGAAAACAGCTGGGCGGCTTCATATAATTGGTTGGGGACTATATACAGCCTCATTCCCCGCATTTGAGAAGTTTGGCTGCGCAGTCCAACCGCACTTCGACCTACAGTGCCCAAGATGACCATGAGAGAGGAGACTTTAAAAAAAAAACCAACACTGGTCTTGAAATTTACAATTTGGAGTGCATTAAATGAGAAACAGAAGCGAGAAGGATAGATAACCTTCGCGTTTTGATTTATTCTTCTAGGAAAGAGATCCTATGCATGTTACTAACTTCAGGGTAAAGCATTACCAGCCATTGTCATCTCGGCGTCGTCTGTTGTCGAACTCTTCGCCAACACGATCCATGATATCTCCTAGAAAGCCACCACCACCACCACGGCCACCGGATTCATCCTCGTCGCGGCCGGATTCATCTGAGCGACCATACTCCTGTCTTTCCTCACGTTGGTAATTATCAGACCGTCCATATTCCTCCGACCGTCCGTATTCTTGTCTTTCTTGACGGTTGTATTCATCCGAGCGTTCATACTCTCGCTCTTGGCGGCTATCATCACCCGAGCGTCCGTATTCGGATCTCTCTTCGCGGCCATAGCCCTCGGCTCGCCCTCCATAGCTGCCGGAGTCATCTTGTCGGCGTTGCCAACCACTTGATTCTTCGTAGCTATCGTCATTACTCTCGTATCGACGCTCGGTGCGTTCCTCATAGCCGCCACCATAGCTAGGACGAGTCTCAACACGCTCTTGGTAGCCGTATCCTCTGCCACTATCATCTTGTTCATAGCGGCTGTACTCTGCGCGCTCGCCTCCGCTGGAGTATTGAGTCTCACTGATGTTAGCCTGTCCGTATCGATCTTCGGAACGGCCATATTCAGTTCGGCTCTCAGTGTAGGAGCCGTCGTTGTACTGTCTTCGGCTCTCGAATGACTCGCTTTCTTCCTTCTTGAACCCACCACCGAGGAGGGAGCTACCAATTTGGCCGAGAAGTCCGGCACCGAACGATTCACCATCATTTCCACCACCGCTACCGCCAGGTAGCTTGATTTGACCACCGGTCTCAGACTCAACCACGCTCGAAAGACCGCCTGTGATTCCTTCAAAGATGGCCCCAGCAGCGGCGCCGGCAATGCGGTCCTGCAAACTCCCGCCGCCTCCGAAGTTTTTCTGCATGCCGAGAGGTTTTCCACAGCCATGGCCGGTGTCATGCACACCTTCCCTGTGATTTTGGTTGTTCTGAACACCTTCTCGAGAGAGTTTCTGCCGATATTCATCTTTGGCACCATCGTCCATTTCGTTCCACCAATCCTCGACGCTGCGGAACATTAGGGCTCGGCCGTCCTGAGCTCCATCTTCGCCCATGTGACGTTGAGCTGGGTGATGAAGCACACCATTAATGATCCGGTTTAAGGTACGATCAACATCAACGCTTTCGTTGTCCCAAGCCTCCATCAGCTGGGGAACAACCCAGGCTACAACCTTGCTCGCAGTCTTGCCCGCAATTTCGTTGAGAATCTTCAAGTAGTCAGTACACCTCTATATCAAGAGGAAGGGTTGGGGATCTTACATTTGAGAAGTGGTCCTTGGACAACATTGAGTGAGTGGGATCAGAGGACTCGTCATTTTCGAATACGATATGTTGTTCGTCCTCGCTACTGGCAATAATTTCATTTGAGCCAGTTGCAAGCTCATTTTTTACCTGAGAGATGATGGGCAAGACGAAAGGCGCGATGATGGTAAAGACCCACATCGATAGCTGATCTTCAAGCTGCTCGATGAGCTGGGGTAAAATTGGAATCTTCTCGATAGCTTCGGTGATGGCTTTCATAAGGTCATCATGGAACTCGATGGCGGGCATTATCTGCTGAAAGACCTGTTGGGCATATCGAGTGAATTCCTCAGGCTCCCGAGGAGAGATGGAGGTATTCTCCATTTGTGCAGCCTGGGCATTGGACTGGATATCGTTCATCTGCTCCTTCTTGTCGCCACCACCAAATACGCCGTCGGGGATTTTGTCGAGAAGGTCTGATAGGATGCTAGTATCGTCGTGGGAATGCTGTTCTAACGTCCCTTCGAGTTCTTGGATTTCGTTCTGAGTTAACTTATCCGAGACTAGGTAATACATAGGTTAGAAATCATCTCATGAATTTCTCTGGGTTATGTTTTTTGGTACCTTCGCCCGTGACAGAATGGAGAAAGTCTACTCCACCGAATGTTCCGGTGACAATTGGCCAAACCCCGTGTCGGACACCGGGGATTCGCAGCTGGGTACGGCTACCCACATGGGGAAACACGTCGCGCTCGCCCAACTCAATTAATGCCAGTTCCGTGTAGTTGCTGTGAGCAAGAAAATCTATAATGCTCTGTGTTAGTGTATGGGGCCGTACGGGTGTCTATCATCTTTCGACCTGCTGTGATAGCATACCTTCGAGACAGTGAAGACCAGTCCCCAGGAGCCGAAGCGCCTCGTAGAAATCGCTCTTGTTCTCGCGGCGTCTGTAGTTTCGAACGAGCTTGATGGATTCGCCAAAGAGGCGTCGAACGTGGAGAGCCGATGTCATGATGTTCGCGCGCTCGTTCGCAATATAATTCTTCATACCGGTTTCTTCATCGATGGCGAGCTCCACGCTCTCGTCAACTGGGCCACGCAGGGCTCGATAGTAGCGGCGAGCGTCTTGATTATCGGCATAATTCTTGGGATTGTCGATATGGTCTTCAGGACGGTAACAGCCCAGACGCTCGGTGGTAACCTCAAACTCCTTGGAGCCGTAACCGAAGCTCATGAAACCTAGGACGCAAAGGAGGAGGCGGATGGCTTCAGCAGAGACTGACTTGACAGTTCCTACGTCAATCGCTTGGGAATAATCGCGAAGCCAGTTGCCGAAATAGACGCGAGAGACCATTAGCTTATTGAACTTCTTACCGCCCACGACATTAGCCATGAGAAGGGTAAGCAGAGTGTCTTCGATATCGCCATGGCGCCCTGTCGCAATCTACTTGTCAGCGCAAACGCTGAGAGGTAGCTTGGTGTTGTGTTGGAAGGAGCTGATTACGAACAATTCTGGCCTTCGACCTTTGAAATGCCAGCAATGTTACCGGCGCCGAAAGCGAGAGCTGGTTGGGCAAAGACAAGCAGAATGGCCAACCCCAAGAAACCGGGGAATAGCTTCAAAGAGGCCATGTTGGTAGATCTCGGGTTCGTATCGCAGTGCTCTGGTGATTTTGAATGTGATGTAAACAAAGTATTGCGAATGGTGAGTGGCAGACGAAAAGCAGAGCGAATACAGAGTAAGATGTAGTTTTAGGACAATGGACAATTTAAGAATACCAAGGGAGAAAACGCCAACTGCCCGAAGAGAGATTAGGACAGGTGACGTTCGTGTTGCGGGTGGTTGTGGTTGTGGTTGTGGTTGGTGGGGGGGAGGGAGAGCTTTGCGACCCTGAAGTGAGGATTCAGCTACAAGCTACAGTACAAAGGAGGGGGAGGGGCAGCGTCAATGCAAGTTTGATGTCGTTTGTGCGACCAACCGCTAGCCTCTAGGCCTTCCTCAGACCGGCTATGTTGCTGTGTCGTACTAGCTGGCCATCTGGCGAGTCGGTGGACTCGGATGCGCCCGCAATACCACAAGATCGCCGTTCGGATTTCGTCCGAGGGGTTTGGAGGGGCTCCCTGAGGTCAAGATTGGCTGATCACGGAGTCTGCCAAGAGGGATGCCAAGCCAGAAGCCAAGAGGATGTCCTGACTGGCCGCGAGTCCAGCAAAAGTCCGTCGAGGTAGGTACTAGGTTAGATACCGAAGAAACAAAGAGAGACAGACGGGTCATTCAATCACATATGAAACTTGGCTTGTTCGTCGCCCGCGGCCTACCATTGCAGTCGTTTGGCCTCATGGCCTAATGTCCTTTGGCACTTGACACGGTTGTAGCAGCGAAGACAGCTAGGAAATCCATATTGCGGCACAGGTACCGGTACCTATATGTCAGTAGCCGTGTACTGATCAGGACATAGCATCAAGAAATGACCCGAAGCTCGGAGCCTCGTTTCACCATTCACATATTGATCTTGGGACATTTTTCAGGGACCGAGGAATCGCTGAGTGCGAATGCAATTGGAGGCTGAATTGACTGGTTGATATATGAAGTCGGAAATACCTTGGCAACACTTGTAGACACGATATACCGTCTATGATAGTAGATATATAGGTAGGTGGGAATTGGAGGCAATATAAGAGTCTCTATAGGTCGTCGTCATTGAGTTGTTATGTTTGTGCGAAGAGCTGAGATCAAGATCTTGACATCCCAGCAATCTGGGTTGGCTCGAAAGATGACTGTGAAACTTTAGACCATGCAATGCAGGTGATGAGGTGGGGGACCTGTCTGTGTTGATTTCCGGTGCATGAAAACGGAGAGGGGGGGTCTTGGCGGATCAACTCGGCTCCGTAGCCGACACTGTACGATGGATGGACCTACTTACTACATACTGCTACCTTATCCGATCAGACGGGTCAAGTGCATTGCTGCTGCCATTGAGAAAACAAAAACAAAAACAAAATAGAGATAAAAGCAGACCGCATTCTAAAACATTGATCGGCTAGGTAATATTGCAATTTCTAATGGCAGCCGCAATATAGGATTGGTATCTATCATACTATGTGCGTAGTCTGTGTAGCTAATCACTCTCTGCTTTCCTTTGCTATAGAGGTACATATTGTAGGCAGCTTGTTGGCTTTTAACACCCCAGGTCCTTATCGCTCACTGCTTAGGAATATAGAGGAACTACCTACATAGTTGTCTTTCGATTGGGTAGTATGTAAAGCTACCTATCAGTAGGTTCCTCTCTACCTTAGGTATTGAGATATGTTGCTGGATCTAAACAGCAACCAAGTACGTGATATATACTACAGCCTTTAAAGGATTTAGCTTGCTCAGTTGATGAGAATACATATGCTGAGTCGATTGATGCATATACGGATGTCTAGGTTCAGAAGTAATTCCTAGTGTTGAGCGCATCTATTGTTCGTTGGCTATTGTATATACCTTTTATGCGGCGTTTCCGTAGTTGCCAATGAGCTTACAATACCAAGGCAAGGGCTGGCACCATAACTTGGAACTTCGCGCCGCAAGACTAGAAGAGACACTAGAAGAGACGCGTTGTCGCTAATCGTATTGGGTCATTTGTATTGCATGAAATGGCCATTCAGAGCTGGCGAGGCATCGTCCGGTAACTCCCAGGATTTTCTGATGACAATAATCATGTGTTTGGATCAAGCGCGTTCCAGGTAACATGCACGAAACCACACACTGCTCACCTAAGATCAGAATCGGGCCCCATAAAAAATGATAAACAGATTGAATCTGTTGAAATGATGATTAGACTTGATCTGCCTATACGCTGGCGTGGGTTTGAGGGTTTGGATAAGAGAGGTGTAGATAATAGGTCATGCTAAGATGTTGAGCCAGCTTTGGTGGCATAGTGGTACCGGTAGGCTATTTGGAGCAGAGGAAAGTGTTGCAGAAAAAAAGCATCTAGTAGGAGGTTTTGTAGGTACTTCTAGTTGCCTGTTGGCTGTAAGCAGTGAGCAGTTAGACAGTGGAAGCCTTGCTACTAGCTAGGTAGTAGTAAAAAGCGTCAAAGGACACTGAAATTGCAATCAAGTTGGTTTTTGCAAGGCACAATTAGCTGGCTAGCAATAATGGGCTTGGGAGGAAGTGGGAAATCATAGGCGTTAGGAAATAGGGAAGAGCGCTGAAAATGGGCATTAGAACGAAGTTGGGGGATGCGTTTGACCCTGAAACCAGCTGGGCGGGGGATGGCCTGGCATGGGCGACCGGCAATTGCCGCCACTGTTCTACGGCGCTTGCTGGAGCACAGTGACACTTGCGCAATCAGGCCAACCTAACCGACCGGTCTTGGAGGGAAGCTCTGCACTGCAACGACCGCCGATTCCTGCACTGGACTGCTCAAACCCCCGAAGGAGCCTGAGCCAATCAACTGATGAACAGCGTTGGTGTGGTGCAACCCTCTTACGCTACCAGCTCTAGCTGACAGCACAATACTGTAGGTAATAAAAAACGCGTTGACTGCTATGTAGATGTACCTCTTCCTCAGTCTTTCTAGTCTTCATCCCAAGAAGAGACAGCTGTAAAAGCTTTGAAAACGCTCTGTAGCATATTTATGAGTTTAATCTTTAAAGAGGTATTGAAATATAACTCAACAAAAGCATGATAACATAAACAAGAAAGTTATGCTGTACCTATGTAAAGCTCCGAGTAAGAACAAAGACTTCTAAAAAGGTATAGGTGTGAGAGACAGGTACCTATAACTTCGTGCTTTTGGTGCGCCTATTTGATGCACAGGACACAGTGGGTGGTGCAATCACACTGCACTGATTGATTTTCAGGTGATTATTTTTACTGGATTATTTTTCTCTCACATTTTATTACGGGGCTGTTGGGGTGCACTGGATCAGTCTGGCCAGGCACCTTGAACACTATACGTACCTACATCCTAGCACCGTACCTGTGGCTCAAAATCTCTTCTGGCCCCTCACCACAACGAAATTGTTGCAACCCCTCCTCCACTCTGCAAGTCCCCATGTACCGAAGTAAACACCATCACAACAACCACAGCTAACGTTTACGCGTACGGAAAGCTTCACTGAAGCATATAAACACACACCTACATACGAACATAGGCTTACCACAAGCTCACAACATCAATATTAAAACAAGCGACTTCAATACTACAGACCTCATATGCTTTGCAATTGAAAAATGTCTACTGCTAAATGTATAAACCAGAAAGAGCCGCTACCTTGCGCAGTTTATGACTACAAGTATCATATACCTACCGGGTCTTGAAAGCAATAAATGCTGCAATGTGCTGCACCATACTAGTAGAGAGAGAGGGTAGGTACAGTGCAAGCGCAGGCGAAGGGGTACATAATACCTAGGCATTGTACCCTATTGGTACTAGGTAGTATGTACCTAGTATAGGTGTGAAGGTGATAGTGCACATAGCCCCGAAATGCCTAGGTAGGCTAAGCCGACAGGGGAAACCCACACCCTCACCTGCTGCACAGATACCACATTATCTGGGTAAGCAGCAAGGTACTTACCATACCTACCCATCTACCCTGAGTTGGTAGGTACAGTACTGTGTGCCAGTATCTGCCATCGCCCGCCCATCAGTGATCGTGCGAAATCAGCCAGCCTGGGCAGCCACCGTATTTAGAGGGCTGCCCCTCCCGCTTCAGCGCATGCCCCCCGTAAACCTTCTTTCTAGTCTTCCTGATTCCCGAGTCTCTCCCTTTTCCCTCTCCCCCTCCTTCACTACCAGCCCACTGTTCACCTTTGAGCCCCAGCACATATAATACACAGTAGCTAGGTGATTTAGCACATTCACCAGGACATTTCCAATCCCTCGGCTACCTAACCTGTCTCGACGGATCCCGCATCCTTCTGAGACCCCAACACCAGCATCTGCTAGGTTAACGCCACAATCTCACCGGGAATTCCTCAACACTGCGGGCAGCCTGCACACCAGTGCACCAGCACCAGAGCACAGGCAATCAGCCAACCAACCAGTACCGCTGCGGCACCTATAATAGAGGTGCACGCCCCAGGCCCGCCGCCGCTACGCGCCCCCTTCGCTGTGCTTAATGGCTCGCCCCAAGAAAACCGACGGCCTCAAACAGCCTGCTCCAGTTGCTCCCGCGCCCGCCATGGTCCCAATGCCAGCGATGCCGATGCAGCAACAGCATCAACAGTTCCAGCACCAGACGGCGCCCCAGCACCAGATCCCCCAGGCCATCGCCCAGCAGCCGCCTATGCAGCCCATGCAGAGCGCTATGCCGCCTCAGCAGCGCACCATCGGTATCGACGAGTTCATCAGAGTCCGCGACAGCGTAAGTTGGTCCCAACTAGCCCGCCATCCTCCCGTCATCCTGTGCTGTCCTATCCTATCCTCCCTACTTGGCCGTCTAGGCTCGTGTGTCTAGTGCACCGCCGTCTCATCATGCCTCTCTCCCTTTCGAGTCCTTACCCACTGCTGCCCTTCCTTGTCACCATCAATCCTGGTACTATGGCCACGCGTCACTGTTTACTGTCATCAACCTCCACAAGCTGTGTACACAACGCAAAAGGCAGCCCTCCACTCTGATCGCAACTCAAAATGTGACAAGTGCACTGCATCAATGCCAGTGAGCACGCAGTTGCATCATTCATCTCATTGAGGAAAGCAGAGATCGGGGCTTTATAGTTTCTATGTATGCCCTCTGGCCTTGACTGGGCTGCTGGTGCTGCAAAGGGCTTCATCATGGAGCGCTCATCGCTCTGGGACAATTGATCTGGGTGATTATGTCAATAATATAAGCTTGGGTCAGCATGATTGGTCTGACTCCTGTAATTCCCATGTCTCAGCTTACTTGCCTCATCTTATACACCACCAACCACCTGAACACTCCCGTCTTATACTAACATATTCTCATCAGGTCCACCAACGATTCAACACTATCACTGCTCTTATGAAGAACTTTGCAGATGATTTCGTTCGTCAGACTAACCTTCTCATCGGCGAGCCTGCCCCGTTTGACAATGGAGCTGGTGCATCTATGCAGTCGCTCGTTGCCTCACTCGATGGGATCGGTGGCCAACTGAGTGACCTTCTACCTCACGGAGAAGAGAAGAAGGAGCGTAAGAAACGTACTCATGACCCAAATGCTCCCAAGAGGCCTTTGACCCCCTACTTCCTCTACATGCAGACGGCCCGTCCCATCATTGCCAATGACCTTGGTGCCGATGCTCCTAAAGGAGCCGTACAGGAGGAGGGCCAGCGACGATGGGCATCTATGTCTCCCGGAGAGAAAGTTGTGAGTTTATATACACTTCGAAAACATGGGCACCTCATCTCAGGAAACATGATTGGCTAATCTCTGTTATAGGCCTGGAACAACGCGTATCAGTTCAACCTTCGCTTGTACAACGCGCGAGTGCACTCCTACAAGGCTGGAAACCCTGACGCAAGGAACATGTCGGACGGCGACGCCCTCAACTACGCCGACGCCAACAATATTGCCCAAGCCGATGTCGTCACTGACGAGACCATGGCTCCCAACGACCAAGAGGCCATCGCAGAGCAACTCCAAATGGCCACTCCATCTCTGCAAGACGACGGCACCAAGACCCCCAAGGGCAAGGCGACCCGAAAGCGAAAGAGCATGGCTGGTGATATCGATGACGGCGAGAGTAGTGCTGCTAAGAACGCCACACCCGCCAGCCCCGATAAGAAGCGCAAGCGCCAATCAAAGGTACCAGACATTGTGGAAGCTAAGAAGTCCGCTCGTAAGAAGAAGAACTAGAGATATCTTATCCTGTCTTCTTCGGCTCTTTGTTTTGCTTGCCCTCTTTCTAACGGTTTATCTCCTTCAGCTCTGAGATACCTCGTCATGATCCCAGATCATCCTGGGAATTGTTTATAGAGAAACTGGGGTTCAATCCTTGAAACCCTGGGCTCTCTCTTCTCTGCCCCATTCCAGTTTCACTTGGCTTACGGCAATTGTATGAGATATGAAAACTTCGCAGATGGGTCGGCAAGGCTGATCAGGTAGAGAGATCAGGTCTCCCGGGAGACCCTTCAAGGTTATTTGTAGGTAGTGCGGCGTTCAGGTCGGATGGTCACGTACGGGATTGCACTGTGTACTTAAGTAATTGCATTTGAGAAAACGAAGTCTATACGCTTCAAGCTTAAGGTCTGATGAATAAAAGGTATACAACCGAGATACCACTTGCGCTTCAGGAGCTTCCGTGCTACTGTTCATTCAAATAATCTTCACTGCAGTGTGTCTGATGGGTATTGTATGACAGTCTTGAAAGCAGGTAAATACCGGTATGAAATTCAATGATTACCTAAGTAAAAGTGCTCAAGCTTCAAAAGATGATACTAATCCAGAAATCACCACACGATGTGAGCCCCCCTAGCGACTCGTTTGTCCTACCGCTCGGAAGATAACCTACCTTGGTCTTCTCGCGTTAGTTCAACTTATGTGCGATCCTACATTATGGCGTTCTCATAATTAGTGGCCTCGTTACTCGTATTACCCACACTGTTACCCACGAGAAACGAGTAACCTAGCGGATAGGCGCTCTTCATACCTATGTCTACTAATTAGAGGTACCTTGACAGGCGGACTAGAAGGAATTGTTTTATTTTCAGCTCACGCAATAGGTGCTAGACAGCCAGTCCACTCTCTAGAGCACCCTACCCATGTTAAATATCCTGCCCAGCGGATGGATTTTACCTAGTGCTAGCAGCAGTATAGGTATATGTAAGTATCTATCTAGGTTTCAGGTACTCACCTACTGACAGAGGCACGACTTATGAACAAGTACCTACCTATGTTGCTAGAAACTCGACTGACGCCTCTCACAAAGCAAGGCATGCTACATACTGCTGTAGCTCACAAGACTTCAGTGCAACAATAGCGGTGATGACTACCGGAAGACTGAGCCACTTAGTCTCCTACAGTAAGTACTTACCTATCTGGGTACCTAGGTAGATGAATGTGCGCTGGAGTCGAGATTGTCAGCCAGCCAGCCTAGCCTGCTCGAAGACAGGAGTTATTCCAACTCTTGCTAACCAGCTGGCCAATCATCTTACATCTTTTTCGGTCAATCATACCACCAGCTAACTGCCCATAAGACAGCCGACGTTTCGCTCCTACGACGCCCGCCCCCTAAATCATCCACTTTCAGCATTTACTAGATCTACTTATTTAACTTAGGGGACTAGAACTACCTTGTCTTTATACTTAGGCACCTATGTTATTAAATTCTATTCAGCATTTCTATGAACGAGTGAGAATGTGGTGTCTTTAATGAAAGAACAGTAGGTACTACCATCTCATGCAGCGACGATATAATCCGACCCAGCGCTATATCTGCTCTCTGTGGCTTCTCACTTAGTTGAGTGCTTCAGTTAGGTAGCTAAGCGCATTTTATAGGTATCTACCTGTTTGGTACTTTGTCCCGTCTACCTATCTAAGTATCCCCAGCCGGCTAACCTTGATCCCTGGGCTCTAAAGGGGTATTCAATCTCGCAGGTAGTCGCTACCTAGCTGCCTGTAGGCCATTAGGAAAAGACTCAGTTCAATATAGGTATTGTACAGCATCCAAGACCAGCATACGCACACAACCTGAAGGACGGTTACACATATCTAATGCAAGTATGTACATAAAGCTGTGTTTATCACAATTGAAACTGAATACTTGCGTCGTGCTCACTTATAGAGCGTATATATTTATTCTAAAGAAGAAATGGGAACACGCAAAAAAGAAGAAGACTGTACTTTAAAACGGTAGATGATGATTCATGTACCTAGGTATAGATACTACTAGGTGAATTGTCCAACACTACTAAAGTACTATCGAAAGCAACCACCCCCTCCCTACCTAAGCTCAACAGATAGTATTTACTCAACTCATCCCACAATCACATAGACACATAGACACATCCCAGAAGATTCAAGCCTCACAAGTATCCTCTCTCAATACTTATGCTCAGAGCAAAGATACCCATATAAACTAGGTAAGTATCCATACAAATGCTCAAAATACCAGAAATCTTTCCCCATGAAACTTCCAATACAAGTCCATCCACTAAGTACTCATCCAAACCCTCTCAAAACCCCCTTTTCGATACCCCTTAATAAACAAACCAATCCCGCGCAAGCGGCAACTCAGTAGCAGGCTCGGCAGTGCACAGCACGCCGTCGGCCTCGACAGTATACCGTTCCGGGTCGACCCTCATGCGCGGCATGGCGTCGTTGAAGGCCATGTCCCGCTTGCTGACGGAGCGGCAGCCGCGCACGGCTTCGACGCGCTTCCGGAGCCCGTAGCTTGCGACGGTGCCGCTGGAGATACTCGCCTGCGAGACGAAGAGGACGCTTGTGGATGGTACTAGGGGCGCGTACATGGGGCGCGCGATCACGGGCTGGACTGTTGGGATTGAGGCGTTGGGGTCACCCTGGGGAGAGGGTGGGTTAGTTCTACGGAGTTGATCCGAACACACACGGGAGACGGGGGTAGAATTTAATACGGAAGTAAAAGTAGAGAGTGAGTGGAACGTTTGGATTGAGGGAATTCGAAACGGATGAGAAGAGGTCATAGACAGAGGCATCTTATATAAGAGGAAAAGAGACAGAGGGAGAGAGAGAATATGACAAAAGAGAGGAGTAGAACACACCATCTGAGCCCAAGCAATCAACCCGCTCTTGACGACGGTACTAGGCTTGGCACCAAACCAAGCAGGATCCCACACGACAAGATCAGCAAGCTTCCCGACCTCAATACTTCCGATGAGGTGCGCCATGCCCTGCGCGCGGGCAGGGTTAACCGTATACTTGCTAACGTACCGCTTAACGCGAAAGTTATCGGCATCAGTACCAACGTCTTCAGGCAAAGGGCCACGCTGGACCTTATTCTTATGCGCCGTGTTCCACGTGCGCAGAATGACCTCGCCGCAGCGGCCCATAGCTTGCGAGTCGGACGACATCATGCTGATGGCGCCGTGGTCGTGCAGCACGTCCTCGGCCGCGATGGTCTCGGCGCGGATGCGCGACTCGGCGAAGGCTACGTCTTCGGGGATGTCGCGCGATAGGTGGTGGCACACCATGAGCATGTCGAGGTGCTCATCGAGGGTGTTGCGCGTGTAGGGACGCGTGGGGTTCGTGCTGGACGGTAGCACGTTGGGGTGCTCGACTACGGAGATGATGTCCGGCGCGTGTCCGCCGCCTGCGCCCTCTGTGTGGTACGTGTGAATCGTGCGCCCCTTGAATGCCGCCAGTGTTGACTCCACGTACCCGGACTCGTTGAGCGTGTCCGTGTGGATCAGGCACTGCACGTCGAGCTCGTCGCACACGCTCAGACACGCGTCGATGGCTGCTGGCGTTGTGCCCCAGTCCTCGTGGAGCTTCAGCCCGCACTGGCCTGCGAGGATCTGTTCCCGGAGCGCCCCTGGTGCACTGTCGTTTCCTTTTCCTGTGATCCCGACGTTTACGGGTAGCTCGTCGCAGGCTTGCAGCATCTGGCGCGTGTAGTTGGCGCCGGGTGTGCAGGTTGTCGCTGATGTGCCGGCACTGTTGGCATGGTTAGCGGGAAGAGTAAAGAGCAGTGAGAAGAACAACCAGATAGAATCGAAATAAAACAGACGAAAGAAGCAGAGCTGCTTCCTCATACTAAATAATGCGAGGGAAGAAGATAGTAGAGATAGACCACAGAGCAAAACTCACCTAGGTCCCACACCACCACCAAGCACAGTCGTGATACCAGAAGCGATAGACTCGTACGCCTGCTGGGGACAAATAAAGTGAATATGCGAATCCATCCCACCCGCCGTGATGATCTTGCCCTCACCAGCAATAACATCAGTGCAGCTCCCAACGATCATACCGTCAGTGACGCCGTCCATAACATCCGGGTTCCCAGCCTTGCCAATGGCCACGATGAGGCCGTCCTTGACACCGATGTCAGCCTTGTAAATTCCCGTGTAATCAACAATGAGGGCATTGGTAACAACGAGGTCAAGGCTGTCGGCATCAGCGCACCCGCTCATCTGCCCCATGCCCTCGCGCAGCGTCTTGCCGCCGCCGAACTTGCACTCGTCGCCGTACATCGTCAGGTCCCGCTCGACCTTGACCCAGAGGTCCGTCGCACCGAGCCGGACGCGGTCGCCCGTCGTCGGCCCGAACATGGCGCGGTACGCCGCGCGGTCCATCGTCAATGGCTCTATGACACCCTGATCGCCCCCTGATAATCCGGCTGTCGGCTGAGGCTCGTGTGCGAAACCCGCCTGCTGCAACTTCGCCACGATCTCCTCCGCACGGCCGAGATCCACGGGTCCCGAGGCGAGATTGTTACCGCCGCGGATGGCACGGCGTCCGCCGATCTCGACCAGCGTGACGGTCTTGGTGTCGCCGGGCTCGAAGCGCACCGACGTGCCGGCGGGGATGTCGAGGCGGCAGCCATACGCCAACTTACGATCGAAGGCGAGCTGCGGGTTCGTCTCGATGAAGTGATAATGGCTGCCCACCTGAATGGGACGGTCCCCCTTGCTCGTAACCTTGATCCTCACGCGGCGACGGCCTTCATTAATGGTGACGCGCCGCTCCTTCACGACGACCACGGCTCCCGGGGCGCTCGCGGCGTCGTAGGACGAGGCGGGCCACGGCGGGAACAGGTCGGCGGAGGGCACGGGCAGGAAGCTGGCGTACAGGGCGCGGGCGAGGTCGCCGTGCTCGGTGGCGATGGGGTTGTGCACCGTGACCAGGTACGTGCCGGTCGGGAACGTGCCCTCGACCTGGATCTCGTGCAGCGTGCTCACGACGGACGGCAGCACGTGGCGGCGGCCCAGCATCGTCGAGCCGAGCGCCATGAGGTCGGCCACCGTGTGCTGGCCATCGCGGATCAGCTCCTGGAGATTGTTGGCGATGAGGGCCTATACAAGATACATGATCAGCTGTCTATCTGTCCAAGCGAATGAACGGGTGGATATATTTCTCTGATCTCTCATCGACCGTGACATATGTACCATCCCACAAGGCCAAGCAAGGCCAAGACGAGAGAAAGTGGTTCCATGTAATGCAACACGTCCCATCGTGCAGAGCCGGTCAGGTAAAAGTTAGGTAATGAGAAACGTACCGTCGCCTCTGTATGGTTCAGCCTGACTCCGCGCGCGAGACGTCTCTGGGCGAGGAGGCCCAGCTGCGATATGACGAGCTTGTCAAGCTATACATAAAAAGAGAGAGATTCCACATTAGCGAGGCCGTTTTGCATATGTATTCTCTTCATTCGCTCAACAACAACACCACGTCTCATCGTGTGGCACACACAACACAAACACACAAGATCGAAAAGCCCACAATCAATTAAACATTATTCTTTCCATCTGGTGATGTCCTGCCCCCCTCCACAAGTGTCGCTTGGCGTGTTCGCATAGGCTGTATGAGTAATAACTCGCCAAGAGACAAGGGATAGGTTTGATTGATTGATCGAAAGCACGAACCTCTTTTGGAACGAGATGCATCTTGACGCCGTCCGAGCCTCAATCACTCTCTCTGGATATCGAATATACTTACTCTCGCTTCACTGATACGCGAGAGTAACACATAACAATGTTGGGGTCACACACTGCTACATATATCAACAAGCTAAATGGATAGACGATCTAGTCGTCCATTTAAAGTTGAGACCACCAATGGGGAGAAGGAAGGAGGGCACCAGCATGCGAGCTTATCGCGCGAAGCTCTCAACGTCCCCGGCTTTCCCAGGTATTGAACCTACCCCGCAGTGGCACACCAGATAAGGACCAGACTTCACCAAGTGAGTGTACTAAGAGGAATGGATAATGGCAAACGGGGCATGGCTGGTCGCAGGGGATATTTTAGCTGGGGCTTCACCAACCTCTGCCCCTGAAACTCTCAAAGTCAGGTTTAAGATGAGACAAACACATCAGTTTCGCGGGTCAAGTATGGAAGAAACTGACTAACATGACTGAAGCGGAAATCCGACTTAAAAGCTACTGTGATAAGGCAGCGTAAAGAATGTTGTAGTTGAAATTTCGTGAACCAGCTGCTCATTTAGATAAACAAGGTTAATTGTTTTGAAAGAGTAAGAGACACTGCCTGGCTCATCCTACAATACTCTTAATATAGAGCAAATGATAAGTGGAAAACTATGAATAGCCCTGTTCCTGACAGTCCATCCACTCGAACTCCGAATATGGTATCAAGAAGCCACCAACGCCAGTTGCCTCTCTCCTTTGTATATAAACATGCAGGGTATTCCATGGACAGCCACCATCATTAAAAAAAAGGCAACTTTTATTCCTCCTCCACTTCCTCCTCCCAGGCTTGCCGTTCCTTCTTCATAAGACCATCCATCATTTCGGGTTTGAAGATGGTGCTATCGGCGTTGGAGGCGCGAGGGACTTTGCCGAGGTTCTCATCATCAAATACCGTACCGATGTTATCTATCCATCGCCGACGTCGTTCCATCAGTGTCTTCGTCACGTCGCCGATCCCTGGTCTGGCCATACCGGCACCAGCACCACCTGCAGGATGACTACCACCGCCCGCACCGCCTGGTCGTTTCGATTTTTTACTCTTACCCATGGTTCGTGTGCGCTTGAGATAGGCCCCTTGGACTTGAGTATCTAGATCCTCCAGGATGGTCTGGTATTCCTGGTGGGCCATCCTCTCTTTCACAAGCTCCGTCAGCCTAGCCTTGCGGGCACCGTTGATAAGAATCTGCTCGCGCAGTCGGCCCTGGAGAATCCGTAGACGCGCCGCCACCTCATCATCGAAGTGGCCATCGTAGTCGCCATCGAACCCCTCCTGTGGTAAAAATCCAATATGACGAAGTTCCTGCTTAATGCGCTCGTCGACTTGGAGGTAGTCAAGCTTTGGGTGTGTGGCCTTCTTCCAAGCTTCACTGGCCGATTCAGGCATGAAAGCTGCGGGAGGCATGCTTCTACCTTCCTCCCCGGCAGCAGCACCTCCTCCACCATCTCCGTTAACTTCTTCTTTCGTGTCCGAGTCACCATTGATGCCGTTGGTCATTGGTTTGTCTTCGCTCGGCTGCGGGCGCGCTTCTGGACGCATGCCTTGTAGAAGACGCGTTAAGACAGGTCCAACCGAAAGCTTGTCCGTCTCCGCAACATCATCGTCCATATTATCAATTGTGCCGCGCGGTTGATTGGGGGCCAGCTTGTCCCTACCCTGGCCATTTGAGTCAATGGCCATTGCATTATCCTCCTCTGCCCATATCTCAGCGTAGTGCTTCTTGCCTCGTTTGGGCATCACAAAAGACGCCGTGCGGTCACCCCGCTCTCGTAAGAAGGTCAGGTCTTCCTCGGCAAAGGGGCGAAAATACGGCTCGACGTAAGTTGAAAAGGTACTGAAACTGATCTGATTTGTCGGTTTCGCATTGCTAAAATCCTTATCGGGGGGGTCGCCAGCGATCTGGTCTGCCAGATCGGTCCTGGGAAAGACGGCGACCGAGTAGAGTTCTTTCAATTCCTTGATAGACATGCCCGGCTTGGCCTCAAGAATCTCATAGACGGTGGGGTCGGGGAAGGTAGACGGGTCTTCACCAAAGGTTTGGAATTGGGGGGCTTCGCGAGCGGGAGGCGCGAACTCGTCCTCGGAGGACTCTTCCCCTTCCTCCTCCCCTTCTCCGGCATCCTTGTCAAGCTTCACCTTCTCGTCAACTTCCATGGCGCTCGACGTGGGCTGAGCAACGGGGGAGAGGGAAGAGCTAGCCGAGTCGTTATCGCGCGACTGTTTGCGAGGTTTGCTGCTAGAATCGCGTAGTGGAGAAGACCGTTCTAGACACGTTAGATTCAAAGTCCAAGTTGAAGTGTTACGTGTTTGCAGCGATCGGTGTTGTGTGAGTGATGATACAAGCGCAGAACAAGAAGGGCAAATCTCCAATGTTTGGTAGATGATGGGCAGAAGGGGGAGGGGAGATAAGGATCCAATTGAATAGACTGGCGTCATCAAGAAAATAGATAGAACGATGGCCACCCTGCAACGACAATTGTTGCTCAAGACAGCAATAGAAAATAAGCAGAGTAACGTGTGTATAAACAAGGTGTGTGGGTGGAACAACAACAACAACAATAACAGTAACAGCGGTAACAAGAGCAGCAACAGCCACCGGCAATCAGCAACGACAGTCGAGTAGCGACTTACCAATGTTCTGGTCTCCTGGAGCAAGACTCTCGTTTGCTTTTCTTTTCTTTTTGTTCGGCCTCTTTTCCCCGTCCTGCGACACCCCGTCCTTACGCGACTCGGCCTTGGTCGTCGTCGACTGCAGCTCGCTCACTTGGTGGCCCTTCTTCTCGACGACAATCAGGCGCATGGCCTTGTCGCACCAACTGCCGCGGCGCTCGATGACGTCGTGCATCTTGTCCAACTTCAAGAGCAAGCCGTCGAGGGTCTTGGAGTCGGGGATGGCGGCGCTGGAGGTGCTCTGGTCGAAGATGTCGTCGGCCAGGATGCTGCGCACATGCTCGTACTTGACGTCGAACAGCTGGCTCTCGAGCAGCTCGACAGGCGGGATGACGGTGGCGGCAGCGGCGGCAGCGGTCGTGCTAGCACTGGCGGCGGGCAGGTTGGCCATGGGGGTCGTGTTACGGCTGCGCTGAGCCTTTCCGCCCGAGGCTTTCTTGCCCGTGCCCTTCTGGCTCGGCGCTGGCGGCATCGCGACGGTCCAGACAGGCGCGGTTAGGGCTGCGGGGGGACGAGGACGGATCGAAGAGACAGCGGTCTAGCTGGCGTTCATGATCGAGGAAATCATCAGCAATCGGTCGGTTGAGGTGCTGCTGCGCTACTGTGACGCCGAGTAGCAGCAAGTGTAAGGAGAGGAAGGCGTCGTCGCGAGCTGGGGGTTGTAGTCGTCAATGGTAAGCAGTAGCTTTGACGACTTCCCGTGCTTGGCCTGGTACAGTGCAGTTCTCATTCACTGGGCATTACCTAATGCGAGTTACAGGCTGACTCCACTGTACGAGCGGATTAGGACTAACGTTATTAATATTGTACAGTTATGTAGCGAATACTTAGTCTAACCCAGATAGGTTAGATTTTTGCCAGGCAGCCAGGATTATACCTACTCTCCCTACCTTAGGTACAGAGAAGCAAGTACCTACATGCAGGTATGTACATACATGTATAGTCTGGCAGAACTGGTTTACATACAGGTAGTAATACCTACAAGGCTACACGCCCCCTACTGAACGAGTGTAAGAATTTATCTCTCGGACAATTAATAGTTTTGACTATCTCTACAGAGCCTTTATAACGTCGGAGCCTCGAGTCATCCCACATATAAGAGTCATACCGTGACCAAGTTCATGGCAGCACCTCCTACATAGAATTCGTATGGCGGCTTGACTTCTTTGTAGTAACTACTGGTTCTGCTACCTTGCCTAAGACACTCTGTAAATGTCTCCTAGAGTATATTTAATCTAAATCCTAGCTCCTCGAAAGTTTTTGTAATGGGCGTTGTACCAGTTTATCCAATGAAGTCGACCACTCTTATATATCCCGTCCTGCCTTGCCCTGTCCCGCGTGATCGAGGATAGCGACACCTGTCAGGAACCTCGTACTTCAGGGTAGGCAAACGACACTTGTTATTACGCCAAAAGCCTTTGAAACCTTCGTGGGCATCTATCTAACTATACATTTACACCTTATAGCCGTGGCGGCGCTACATGGGTGACAAGATCAGCTTTCTCTTGAGAGCCGTCCCGTTCAAGTGTTCCCAAAGTATATTTATTGCCTGTTTTCAGCTCAGCCTATTTAAGGTAGAAGTTGTTGTTGTTTATTCTCTTACTCCTGTATAATTCCAAAAGTATTTTACCCCAGGCAGCTTCGTAAGCAGCCTTGTTGACCTTTCCAATCGTATGATCTTGCAATATAATTACTAATACAAGGAACCTAGAAAGTGAATCACGAGTCTCTTGTTAGCACACAACAAAATTCCGAAGTACAGAGTGATGGCCACGCCAGATCCGCTCTGTGTAAGAGGGAAAAGGCACCTTATGTGTTAGCTATATCTCTATAAGCGTCAGATTTCGTAACCTAACAACATCTGGAGCTTACTAAATCCTACATAAGCTGCGGTAAATTTGGGTCTCTATTAAGTGTGATAGAACTACATGGCATCTGTATCAACTGTCAGCCTTGACTCGTAGCGGAGGAGCTCGCACCGTTAAACTAAAAAGTACCAGCTGCAGCCCTACGCAGCGGGAGAAGGCCTCCAGATGGAAGTTTTTAAATATCAACCACGCGTCAGTGGTGATCAGGTACTACCCGTCTCACACCTACCCCAAGAAGCGTCCCGTAGTTGAAAGGATATCTGCCCGGATGGTGCGGGAGGATATATTTTGTTTTAGGAATCTAAGGAGTAGATGGTTGGCTCGCCTCCTTTTCCCCTTTTAGAACAGGGAAATCACGTGGCACATGTAGGCAGAAATAGGGGCTCTCGTTCGTGTTGAGGTCACACAAGACTGGGATGTATTCGAGTCGTTGCTAGGTTTCTTATCCTATATGGGTCACATATCTGCAGAAAGGGCTCATTTTGCGCCTCAAAACCCCTGTAATTTGAGATATGTCGCGTAAAGAAAGGCAAGAGTTTTGGAATATTAGTGCATTTCTATAATCGGTCTTCCCGATATATCTAGATTTCATGTAGTGCTGATTATATCTTAGCGAGTTCTACAGTTGGATCATCGCTCTCCGGAATGTGACTTTCCCTACAAGGAAGTGCTTAGGTATACAGCTTTAGCTTTATTCTATGAAGTTATAGAAGAAAACAAGGAAAGACTTTCCGCATGGCGACCTGGGAAATTGCAGACATTTGATAAACTCCATGCCCACGAGACTTTCAGGTATCATGACATCATAGCCACATCGACTTGAAGACCTCCAATGAGCAAATAATGATAGGCGTAATTTGATCATTACTATAGTGGCAGTGATTTATTTGATGCAGCTAGTCTAGAGAGCGATGGAATGGATGTTAACCAGCACACTGGTCGAAAACTTTTTCATGCAGTCAGATACAGCAGATAAGCCATGCAGGGAACCCACATGTGGAATATAGGTACCAAGGTGATCAATATTATTCGGCAGGACGAAACGCCAGCCTGACTACTGTCGATACCCCATGACTCGTGAGATTCGCGGGCTGCATGTGAGAGTGTATATGAGGTGTGCAGGCGCTGCTTAAACACAGTTTGTTGAGCCTCATCACTTGACGTGTATCCAAAACACCAGTGATATTGTGTATTGCTCTCTCTCCCATGATGTCAAATGTAACTTGACCTGTGCCAAGAGGTTGTATTAACCGTGATCTAATGGCGACCCTGATGTCGGTATTGTTCGACCTGCGTAGTTGATATGACAGCCAACCACGAAACAAACCACCTAGTTACGGTAAATACGCAAAACGAACTCACCGATATAAAGACTTGGACCGGTCTGCTGTTAGTGCTCTGTCAGATATGCATGTCAATATATCAAGAAGCACGTATCGCAGCATGTATCCATTTATAGCTCGATACGTCCATTCGGATGGCGAGGATCCAATCCATATGGAGCCTTTCGCCTGCAAGTACCAGGCAGATGAAAACGCTTCCTGCACACGAAGCCTACTGGTCTACTACCTGCCCCATAGAGTCAATCGCTGATGACACGCGCCCTTGGTACCACATTGAGCGGCATGTGTGGATTACTCTGCCACATAACGACATTCTCGGTTGAGTTGACCCTGTGAGAGCTACAGTGTACAAATCATCATCAGTATCCATAGGGCCATGCAATACCTCAGGGCCTGCTGCGTTCTTAGAAGTACCTTCTCACTTTGGCGGGACGCTATGGTGTACAAGACGAACTCCCTACGTCGACGGTCCTAGCATACCACAGCCAGAGCTTATGATTCGAGGTTGCGCTATATGGGACCCCAAAGAATATTCGTCTGGAGGTCAACTACGCCTAGATTTTATTTTAACTCTGCTCTCACAAGGCTGAGCCGTTTAAATGATTGTCAGTATTTACATGGCTAGCCCTTTCCAGTTAGATATATCTTGAATAATGGTTTAGAGAACTCACTAAGGATTTGGTATTTGTACGGGCAGCTAGAGATGAGAACAGAAAAGTTGTGCTGACTCATCTCATTCGTCTTCTGTTAGTAGCTACATCTAGAGCGAATTTCAACTCCCACTTTCAAAGAGCGTGGATTGGTGGATCTCCTGTTAGATTCAGATAGATGATCTAAAAACACAGCCGAGAGCATGTATGTTGGTTAGAAGCTGGTAAGGCTTTTGCTCTGGTATCTAAGCTGGTAGGAGCTTGCCCCTGTAGTAATCAGTCATTTATATAAGAATGACTCAATTTCTTTTCATCTCGGACAATGTAAATTCATAAGCCGATATATCCCCAAGAGATTGCAGCTTTCGAGGCTCTTGTTTGTGCTTATTCTTTATCCAAGATCGTGAACCACAGAAGTTGCCATTGGCTCCGCATAGTTACATCTATATACCTTTGCCGAATTATCTAATATGGCTCCCAGACACTCCACAAGGTGTGCGCTCTTGCCTACGAAGGCCGAGAAAAGCCAGCTAACTAAGTGTCAGTGCCCCAATCAAGTTAACGGAAGCAGCACTGAGAGAGCACGACAGATATCTGAATACGACTTCAGAACAAGAACAAAGATATGAGTCCATACCATCCGGGGTTCGCTGCCTGAGTAAGCCCTCCACAGTGGACGTGCTTTCTGAATACTGGTAATCACTAACCCCATATTTTAGTGCTTTCCCAAGCAAAAACTGATTCGGAGGCGGCTATCGAAAGGAGAGAGGCCTGGGCTATCTCTCAAATCAAGGCCTTCGAAACTGCTTTTCATGCGACGGCAAGTCGGTAGTTTCATACCTCTTCTACTGTCAAATAGATCGTCTCACTATTCAAGTCACATGAAAACAAGCAATTTCATCTCTGGACAAGAATTACGCAAAAGGGATACTGCCATCCTGTCGGGTGACAGTCGTACAGCAGCAACTCCACATGGCTTGGTGTTATAATTAGGACCATGCATGAATCCAACCCGGCAAATGACAGGGCGCGCTAGTATGATGTACCTACAAGCACTTGCTTCAATTACAGACCACAAAATAGGCCAAATCATTACTCTGAGCTGTGATACTGTATTATTTAATTTAGATATCTCGGACGCATTGGGGTTAGCGGATTATGTATATTCGGTACCGAGATCGACAAAGGAAGACGTTCTTGTGTAACCTACTTCGAGTCCCTAAGAATAACTTTAGCATTCGGCGATATATCCCTTCTCGGCCATCGTAGACCGGGTAGCGAAGTGATCGACGCTTATCAAAACTTTCGGACATTTACCACAGTCACTCACTGACGAAAACCCGAGAGAAATCCAGTCAAATGCAGGAACAGACACAAATCACTCTGCAAGGCGCGATGTAGGTAACGAATTTAATATCCGTATAATCCCATCAGTTGAATCCAACCGACTACCATAATATATTCAGGGACTTCAATTCTAGACCTAGTGTCACTTAAAAGTGCTGTACGAATATTCCGCGCGATACTTGCCGAGTAGCACACTCTAAAGTCCGAGTTGCCTACACCTACCCACTGTACTTGCTAGCTAGTCGTGGTAAATATCAAATTATTTTTTATGAACTAAGACTTTGGATAATATTACTGAAACGTTGTTGAAAGATAGCAAATTTAATTAAGATCATTATTGTTAGTTGCCAAGAGAAACTCAACACCAAAGGGCAAAGAGCCTAAAGCCTATGAGAAAGGAGTTATCTAAGTGCATCTGATGGGGGAAAATGTCTACAAACAACCTCTCAAGTCGCTTGAGGGTGTATATTGAGTCTTTTCACATGGTATGGAGTAGTATCCGAACAGCCGAGTTCTCTATTGCATCGCTGATGTAGTTGCTACTATCACTTGTTCTTCCAAGACAAAAATGTACACATCTTACAAGGCAGAATTATAATGCGGTCATCAGATTTACAAAAGTCCACCAATAACTTACTAATATGACCTCATAGGTATTTTAAAAAGAAGAATCGTACGCATAATTCAAAATCGGACAAGTGAAGCATCAGGCATAGCCGTATTAGACACCACCCACATAGTTCCTTCTTGATCCTTCCTCTGAATCCACTCGCTACCCGCTTAAAAGATATCGTGTATCTGAAGCTAGCACGATCGCAAAAACGCCCCTCGCTCTCTCCCTGGTGAGACCGCAAAAGTTCTCATTGCTCTTACATGCATACCGTCATGCGCACAATTCGGGCGGAATAGTTCCCGGCCCCAATCCTTGATCTGACTGCTGTTCTTCGGGCTTAGTAGAGAGAATCATTCAAGCTAGTGATTAGAAGAACATCTAAGTTCATGGTAGAAAAAATAAGATTTGACGTTTACCACATGAAAATACAATTATCATATATGATTGGCATCATGATACTGATATTTCATTTGAGATGCGAATGTCGACATACATGTCTATGTATTTATTTGGGTGAGATGTTCAGTAAATACTTACGCATCTGCAGTTTGCCTTGTACCAATCAGGGATCGACATGCCTGGTCAAACATCGACATATCAACGGCAATAAGACTAAAATACAACTTCTATACAAGACCATCTATCCAGATGCACAAACCTTGCCATATATGTGACAGATAGGACTCGTGTATGATCGCCTAATCAACATCGCCTCCCGAATTTTCGGGAACGACCTTTTTCTCTGTTTCATCGGCATTATCGTCATTAGTAACCTTCCCTGCTTCCTTCGCCATCTCCTTATCCTCGCGTGTCGCTTCCAAAGCCGCAGGTTTCAAAGACCCGTCCTCATTGACATCCTCCCTCAGGTAGAGCGTGAACAAGATGACGAGGTACGTATCACCCGTGGTCCGGTTCCGAAGCACGTACCTAAGGGTATGTGAGCGTTTGGTGCGGGACCTATGTGTGAAAACAGAATAAGATACTACCCAATATCTGTCTACCAGGAAGAGAAGAAAAGGAGAACGTAGAAAAGAACTCATTTAGTCGCTTACCTAAGGCCTTGGCCATCCCAGTATTTCATGATCGGTACAGTAAACCCTGGCAACCGCAGCGAAAAGTCCTCAAAGCCGATATAGGGGTTGAAGAAGTCAACGCAATATGTTTTTCCGTACTCAAAGACCCATTTGTCCTTACTGTCGTTGGCGAGCGCCCATTTCTTTCTCTCCTTGGGGCCGCTAGGGGCGCCGATCGCGCGGCGGGCTTCCAAGCCCGCCTCGTCACCCCCTTCCTCGAAATGTAGGCCACCTTTCTTGGCATCATGCTCGCCAGCGCCAACATGTATACAATTGAATGAGGAGAGCGCGGGGCCGTACAGATAAGGCATGTCGGCGTACGGGTCGCCGTCCAGGCCCGGGTCGATCCACCATTTGACAATGTTCATGGCATAGCTGAAACCTGGTGGTAAGCGGTCTCTAATTGGATGGTCGAAATCGTTGCCGAACTGCAGGTCGTGGCCAGAGATGCCATTCACGGGAGATGAGGATGCTTCGTTTTCATCTGCGGCGCCAGAATCCTTTGGGGCTTCTTGAGACGCTTCCTCACTAGGCAACGACCTATTAGGGGCCTTGTCGCCCTGTGAAGGCCTAGATCCGGATGAGAGACTCCGATGCCGGAATTTTCTAGGTCTCTTCGGTGTAAAACGGATGGCGAGACTGTATTGGTCGTTGTTGGTGGCGTGAGGCTCCAATGAAAAGTACGGAGAGGTACTGGGCGAATTGCGCGGCAGACCATTGTAGTTTTGAACACGCACATTTATCTCAGCGTTTATGAGATCGTTGCTGACAGTAACTGTTTCCGGGGTGTTGACCGGTACAACGACATGGTTGTCGATATTGTAGTCGGAACCAGCCGTGACCCGGATGATGTACTTATCTGCCATCCTTCAAGATCCTTGTAAGATCTGGAATCTTGTTTCTATATCAGATGGAGTAAAGTGTTCTCGGTAAACAGTACAAAGAGATCATCAGAGATAGAGTAGGCTTAGTACGTATAAAGACTTGAAGCCCTCGTTTTGACTTAGACCTGATTTCGGTAGTGGATATCAGGCTGAAAGTGGTTTAGATGTTTTGAGCTCAAGTATATCTCGAAGAAAAATAAATAAGCAGTTCTAAACGTTGCGCATCTGTGATGTATGCAGAAATATGTCATGGGAAAGCTGCACAATGCGGTGCTTGGAAGAAAGAAAATTGAATGACGTCGGCCATAACGGCCCAAATGAACAGGGATTGGGCGCATAGACCACACTTTATTTTGTGTCGATCCTATCCTATATGGGTTACACCTTTGTGTTCTGCACAGTATGCGATTCCTGATGTGCATACTATACATTGAAGTCAAGGGATCCCGTCTCTTCAAGCTGTCCATAGTCTCCTGATTCAAGGCAGACACTATGTGAATTAAGTTTTCTCAAGAGGAAGTAATCGGAAACTCAAACTTAAGCCATAAAAATATCACCCGATCTGGGTTTTTCTTTCTTTTTTAGCAATGTAACAAAAGTTTCAGATTCCTGCTACAGGCCTTAACGAGGATCTTACAAATTTATCAGGACACACAGAGGCTATTAACTAAGAATTTGTAAGAAGACCGGGCGAGTAAGATTATTTCGATTATTTACACTTTCTTCTTGGCTAGCCAAATCTGCACCCGGCTATTATATTGCTTAACCGTATATATAAGTAAGTATACATTAAGCTAACCTAGGGTTTTACGGCCCACCTTATCGCGGATTACCTACCCAATTACCACCTTTTCACTTTAAAGCTGTTTTTTTTAACAACCATTTATTATATTGGCTTTTTTTAGTGTTTTCTTTAATAATTAAGCTATTGCAATTTTAATAACATTTTTAACTTTTATAACTTTGTTTAATTTTATTTGTTAGTTAACTGTTTTATTAGCATATATAAATTAACGTTTAAGCTTTTGTTTAACTTTTTATATGTTAATTATATAAATAAAACGCTAATTTAAAGCTTTTTTAATATATATATAACATTATTTAATTAATTTTTATTTTTAAATGCATTATTTTATAGCTTAATTATTAAAAGTTTTGCTAGCTTTTTTTAAAAATAACATTTAATAAAAGTTTTTAAAAAAATTAAACTTTATAACTAGTTTTTAATTAATTTGCTATAAATTTTAACTTTTAAAAAATATTAAAATAATTAGTTTAGTTATAATTAATAAAAAATTTAATATTTTTAGCTGGTTTATTTTTAATAAATTTAATAATTATATATTTAAAATGTTTTTATTATAAAAAATAATATATTTTAATTTTAATATTATTTAGCAGTTTTATAGCTATATTTTAGCTATTTTTTAAGCATGTTTAATTATAATTAAAGTTAAAATAACGCATCTCCCACTTAAACCAGACACCTAATTAAGCTAGCCACCCGATTTCCCATATAAAAATATACCGAAAAAGCCCGTGCATCTCGACGAAAAGTGGGCCGAAAGACTAATAATTAGTATATTTGAAATCCTTACTTAAAGACGAATCCAATGGTATTTTTTTTAAAATTTACTACTATTTTATTTAGTGCTATATTAAAAACCACGCTAAAATTTTAGCGTGGTTTTAAGTACGCCTATAAATAAAATAGTAGTAAATTTAAAAAAAATACCATTAAATTTGTCTTTAAGTAAGGATTTCAAATATACTAATTATTAGTTTGTAGCCCTAATATCTGTTGAGATGCACGGCCTTTTTCGGTATATTTTTATATGGGAAATCAGGTGGCCAGCTTAATTAAGTGTCCGGTTTAAGTGGGAGATGCGTTAATAATTTTTATTTTATAATAAACTATTAATATATTTATTTTTAAAGCTTTAATATTAAAACAAATATTTAATAATAATTTAAATTTATTTTTTAGCTTTTTTTTTAATAAGCTAAAAATTTTTATATTTAATAATTAAATAATATAATTATAATAAAATTTATAAAAAATAAACAATATTTTATTTTATAAATAAATTAATAAAAACTTATTATTTATATAATTATTATAATTATTATAAAAAGCTTAAATATATAATATAAAAATGTTTTAAACCTAATTTAATATAATAAAATTATTTGTTTATTTATTAAATAAATAATTTATAATTATTGTTAAAAAATTATTATTATTAAATATAAATGTTTTTTAAAATAATTAATAAAAAAAATATTATTAAAAATATTTATATATTTAATATAAATTATTTATTTGCTTTTTTTAATGTTATATTTTAAAGCTATATATATAATAGCTTTAATAATATTTTAATAGCTATTTTTAATATTTTAGCTAACTTTTATTTTATTAATATTATATTAATATATTAAAAAAATAATTTTAATTTTTAATGCATTAAAATAATTAAAAAAAAATGTTAATATTAATTATAATTATATTATTAATATGTTTATAATTAATTATTTTAATTTTAATTAATTTAATTGTTTTATTTTAAGCTAAAAAACGCGTATGTTATTATTTGCTTAATATAGCAAAATTATTTAAAGCTTAAAATAATTATTTAGCTATATATTTAAAAATAATTATAATAAACGCAAAACTTAATTTAGCTTAGCTAATTGCTTAATAAATTAATTAAGCTTTAAATTTAATAAATAAAGCTTAAAGCAGTTAATATACCTTTAATATAGCAGCATAAATAGCTGCAAAGTATAGCCTACTTTTTAGCAGCTGTTTGTTGTAACATTTCAAGTTTAGTATTGCGTACTGCCGCAAGCGCGCAGTATTTTCGGTTAATTAAAAACATCGTAAAAAAAGCAGTTAAAAACAAATAAATTAAGGGAAAAAAAAGCTTCTAAAGTTAAGTGGTTGTTAAGTTATTATATAAATAAAAAAATAAGTAGCTAGGAGAAAACACGTCATTTGGGTGGTCCGTAATGGGGTGGGCCGTAAGACCCTAGGTTAGCTTAGTGATAGGTTTTAGCATAATTCATTGACCTACTTGATGTAGATTATCACACAAAGGTCAAGCGACCAGGATTAAAATCCCGATAGAGCCCAATACCGGCCATTACTACAAGCGCGAAACCGAAACCGGTACATAACGCTGTCCCAACAGCTTGCAACCCCCCAGCAACTTCGTAGGGATGGCTTAGGTTTGTGTTTCTCAGAGACTCTTGGTAGTCATGTTCATCCTGGCTTGGGGATAAGTAGCGCGGCATATGTACCATTAGCCAGAAGGCCCAGCTCATGCAGAAGCTGACGAGCAGCAAGAGGTCTAGGCGAATTACTTTGAAAACTCGGGCGTCGAACGGGACCCTGCGGATCAGCAGTACTACAAAGGCGGCGAGCCAGAGACCAATTACTACGGATGGATAAAGGCCTGCGTGGCAGTGCCTGTAATATTTGAATGTTTAGTCATGTGTAATGGCCTTTTGAGGGCTACTGGAGCTGCTTACCATGGACATCGGAGGTCATTTGTTCGAAGAACTGCGTATGTCGGGACCTCAAAACCAATATTGAGTCCTACAAAAACTGCCATAGCGATGACCCAAAATTTCAACTCAGACTCCGCATTGCTCAGCATCCAGTAGCATACCTATGGCGCCAGCTCCGGGCCAGCCCTGCGCCCCTATGCTACCTGAGGACACTGGCTGACGCCACGCCTTCTTGTAACTGAAGAGGGCCTTGTGCTCGACTATCAAAGCAGTATTAGTAGAATGAAATGTAATTTGGGTGTAAGTATAAGCAAATGACTTACAGGAAGGAGTTTGAGGACCCGCGCGTTTTCGTGATCTTTAAAAATTGCTTCTAGACGACTACTTGAGTTTGACGCGGGAAGTATCTCTAACTCAATACTATTTCGTCCACGAATAGCCGTCAACGTAGGTCCCTTCGGAATGATCACTAGCTCTAACGGTTCGATAACCGATGGCAAGATGGAAGAAGCTCTAAATTATACAATAGGTAGGAGTAGTGATGATACAGCAATCATCCATCTGACCTTCTTCAATCCCCCCATCTGAAATCCGTATTGCTGAAGTATCTTGCCGTCTGTAACGTCTGCGCCGCGGTCCCGAGTTTTGCTGGGGTCAATAGTGGCGACGGAGATCTCTCGAAGGAGTGATAGTCGAATCTAAACAAGAACTAGATTGATAGGAATGACGACCAAGAGCATGCAAGTCTGCAGGATGGTGTGATTATACCCCGGCCAGAACATGTAGAAGTAGATGCCTTGCGCTGCAATAAGCACAAAGAACAATATGGAGATTCCGTTTAGGACTGTTGACTTTGACTGAACTAGGTATCAATCAAATAACTGTATTTACCTTCTTAGAACCCTGTCCAACTGGATTGGGTCTGTTATACACCTCCCACTCAGTAAGGAGACAATCGCTTCAACAAACAAAACATGTAAATTAACTCGACTATAAATATGACCCCAGGATGTCACTTCTAGGGGTCTGACGAGGTGAGCCTTTCTGGAACCATTTTCAGCTATGTACAAAAGGCTGTTTATTATATAATGTGATACCAGAAGACAAGATAAGAATACTTATTAGATGTAAAGATCCACGAGCTGTGTCTTTACTGTAACTATAGAGCTTCGAGCTAACTTTTCATCGTGTGCATGCACCAGGAATTTGATGATCTCCATTAAGTTCAGGGCCCATGGCTGTGTCTTCAGGATAACATTGTGTTTAAAAGACCGGTTTGGAGATAACAGGCCACCAGTGAAACGGGAAATTGTCTGTGAGACATGAAAACGCATTGGTGGTTGTCTCGCGAGAAGAATGACACTCGTAACTGGGAATTGAAGGAATAAGGCATGGGAGCAAACAGCCAGAAGCCACTACTATTGGTAAGATTAAGATGGGATAAGGAATTGGTCGATGTTGACCCTTTCAAAGAAGCTCATGTGTCCAAAGTCAACCCAGTACTGAGCCAATCGATCGTGTGAGAGTAAGATAAGCCGCGATTCAATATACTTGTCTTGAAAAGTTGTTAGTATCGACTAAGAAACATAGCGCAAAGCATCTCACCTTCAGTAAAACCAACTCCGGCGACATGACCTCGGCTTTTCACAATTCGAGCACCCTGGAAAGGAGGGTCTTGAGCAATGCCAACAAACCCATCTTCTCCTAGGTCATCTGCCAGGAAGGTGTATTCACCTCTGGGCACATTTGGGTCACCTGTGAGCTTGATTGCCTCCAATCGGCCCCGATGGACTTTCTGCGCCAGGAAGCGTGACTGAAATGCTGCGTCACTTTCGCCCTCAAGTTTTACAAGGGGCTCTCGGTAGCCTTCTTCGTCAACATCGGGCTGGTTGATAAGAAGAAACTCGCAGCCATGGACGCTGTAATCACCCACCCAGATACCTCTCCAAGGTCGCTCGGATGTTGGAGTACTGGGGAAATTCGTGTAAGTCTTCAGGGCACCATCATGAATAATTTGCGGGTAATAAGAACGATCAATGCAAGTTCTTAGCCGGAAAGATCGTCCTACTTCTGGAGAATGATAGAATAAGGAACAGAAATTCTTGATTACTTACTACAATGCGGGGTCAAGTGTTGAGTATGTCACACTGTAACGCTAAGAGTCAGCATGTGCAATTTCGAGCATAAACTGCGAATTCCTCGAAATTGCGATAGGTTTCCAAGATAGAACTTTGGCTATAAAACGATTTTATGTACCCTCGAATTGCTCAAAAAATAAGAATAAGGGTAAATAACTCTGAAAATGGCTCACCACTCTTCGCCAATATGAAAACCTATTGTTGGCGGGCCTAATTCCATCCATTGGCGGATTCGAAAAGTTGACTCGGAAACTTCCGAATGATTGACTGGTCTCCATCTCGGTGAAGCCATCAATTCATGTGTTGGAGCCCCCGCAATGTCCGCGGGGTGGCTAAGAACCCGGTGAGCTGCGGGGATAGTCGGTGGCGGCCAAATCATACTGTAAGGGAAGAGGCTCATTGTATTATGAGACACATCTTGTTCTTCGAGGGGTTTCGCGAGGGCAAATGTGCTGAATCTCGGATCTGATCCGTGGCTGAACCGCATGGGGTGCTCTGGGAAAAAGCGGCGCGGAGCTCGTGTTGGTGAATCCGATGCCGATAGGGAAATGCGCACGAGGTTTTCCAGGCTGTCGACATTGAATTGAATAATTGGTTTATCAAGGTGAAGCTTTATTTCGGGCTCAAAATAGTGAATGTGAACAGTAGAGTCAGCGAGCCAAGGCTCGCTACCATCCCTACGTCGTGTAGCGAGAAGTTGATAACCTTCGATGCAACCCCGCCGCTCATCGTATCTGGCAATGACTATCTGGCCGGCTAGCGAGCGATCACAGAACCATATCTTGTTTCTGGTCAAAAACCAATACTGGTTGTGGGCTACAAAGAGCTCACGCCAGGTCTTGCATGGATATGGCGATTTGATTGGGTTCCCTGGTAGGCTTGATAATACATGCCGATGCCAATGTATCTCATTCGTAGCATGATTCAAAAGCGTGCGGCATACCAAACACAACCTAGCTAGTTCAATTGGCGTTAGATACCAAAGGATGGCATCGACCAATTCTGTCGGTAGCTCGAGCAACCCGGCGCGTTGATGAGGCATAGTCGAAAATTTCGACGTATCGTCGAAGTCTACAGCTGGATGATCATCTCGACATTAGCAAAAGAGGCATTTGCTGAAATATGATCGATTCGTTCGGACTATGCGAGAGCTATGTTGTTGGGAACAGGCGAGAAGCATAGCGACCTACAGCGACGTGCGAGCGACTTACCAATAGTACAATTAGCCATTTTGTAAAAAAAACAAAAAAAAACAAAGTAATGTCCTTCTCGATTCACACGATCGGCTCTATGAAATGGTGTGGAGAAGACAAAAGCGCCACTTGTCGTAACGACGGCGGAATGGGGCGTCTGGAATATAGGAGAGGCTGTCTTCGTTCTCAGCGACGAGATGACCGACGTCACAGCAATGCAGCCAGCAGCAATGAGGGCATAGCTCGGCAGGAAATATCAGAGCACGCGAGCCAGACTTGCCAGGAGCGCCAGCTTTTGGCTAGAAAACAGTAGTATGTGGCATTAGTCAAGTATCGCTCAGGCTGATTGGTTATGGCCTGGCCAAGAGACGTGGCAGGCTTAGGTCTATCTGTACCACGCGGTATCGGAAAGAGGCCCAATGCGGTCTCGATGGCTGCAACAGGGCTCGGGACCGGGAGTTGCCAGTCAAAAGGGAACAGCGAGCTCGAGCTAGAAGAGGTGCCGAGGCTATGAGTGAATGTGAGTGGTGAGTGGTGAGTGGTGGCTCGACCGGGGTTTATAGGATGAATAGGATGAACCTGGTACGAGGCCGTGTTTTCAGACAGCTAGCTTAATAGCGCCGGTCACAAGTTACAAGGTTCAGTACAGCCAGAAAGGGGAAGCAGAGACGTCCCAGGTCAACTGTTTGTGAGCTCGTGAGTCTCACCTTGTGTTGAATGCTTGCTATGGGGGGTGTTGGGAAATGGATGACGGCCAAGACGAAGGAGGAAGCTAAGCTAAGTAGAGGTACCTAGTCTGTCAATTACGGCGGGTGTGGTTGGTTGGTTGGTGCTTGGTGCTTTGGTTGGCTGTAAGAGCACGGCCGGTCGGTTGCCACGAAAGGGCCAAGTTCACGTCATGGAACACCTGACGAGATCTCGTATGTTTGCGCTGTTGTATTTATATAAAAGAGGTATTATCTCCGTGCCTTAAAAACTCACCTATCTCTTACTATATGCAGACTAGGTATAATATATGCACTACTCTGCCTTGGGTATTTTACCTACTAATATATCTACAAGACCACCTGCAAGTTGCCTACATAATATTGAGGGACAGGTAGAAAGAGGACCAAAGATGGGGGCGATAGGTTCTTTGATGGACGGGCGGTTTAGGGAACAAACATCCAGCTCCAGGTACCTACATACCTAGGTACTTAACTATAGTGGGGGTTACCCACCTGAAAGCTTGGCTCCAGTGCTGCTGTAGTATCTCTGGGAGCCTGGGAGACTTCCAACTTTGCCACCTTCCAATTCCATCACCTGTACCCAAAGTAATTAACCTCATGGCTATCGATATCTGGGCAAAAGAGGGGATCTTATGACAGAAACTGATTACAGGTTGTAATATGTGTTGTCAATCTGCCAGGCTAGGTAAGTCATGAACGAAGACACCCCTCTTGAGCGCATCGGGCTGTTGCACCATTATAAAGATGAATTTATATAGTAGGTTGGTAGAGTTGTAATTCGGGCCGCGTCCTGCAGAGATCCCTACCTACCTGTTTTTTAGGTATATAATGGACGATGTATATAACCTGAGCCGAGTAGTTATCAGGGAAAAATACTCCTTGGATAGTCGTCTTCACATGCTCCGTGCATGTACACATTTGGGTAGCAATTCCACACCATATATGCTGGAAATAGAATCAATACACCGCTAATGCGCTTACATCGACGCTAAATTCGGATGTCGGAACTCAATGGATAAGAGATCGGAGGACCGCAATCCTGACAGCATATACGAATACCAAGAATAGAAATTAACCATATCCCTGACTGTACTTACAGATACCCGCGCGGTTAGCTGCTATTCCACTCCAGTTACAACGTCTTTGTGCTTCTCAGACGTAGATACGGATATAGTTTATTGCCCGATTCTGTAATGCAGTATCGAGTCAGGGTCCCGCCGTCCGGGTAAGTCCCCTGAGTCAATATATTAAATGATCTAGGTAACATCATCAGACAGAAAAGGCTCATAGTAAAGCTATAAACTTACAATTGTATATTTCCTCCCTCTCATCTTACTTATATTTAATACGAGATATTCTCTCACAGGTATTTCACTTGGATAGTTGTTTAGATTACTGTCCGGGGCGAGGGAGACTAGACAACACACGACAACTTTGTGTCTACTAACCTATGTCTAAACAACAAGTAGAGTATAAATATGGTTATGCGGTAACTCAAAACAGTCAATTGAATTTCGATGTCTATTTCATATAGATTCATTCAATTGCCGCATTACAAATTCCCTCTAGGATTGTTGTCGTACATGGTGATGAGGGCAGCTAGCACCAGGGAATCGGCCACGATGCACAGACCATGTCTAGCGCCAGTCAGCAGGGCCTCGCCCGGCAGCAACCGACGCAATGATGTTATGCGTGGACCTCACTATGTCTATCCACATACAGCAGCGCTATCGGGACTTCAAGACCAGAACAACAGTTGAAAACGAAACATAAAATAGCTTCAAGATTCCAAGCTTATTTAAAATCACTCCTTTCCTGAAATAGATAGTAGTAGAAACCATCATCAACTATTTCAGTTCCGGACCTTCCCCATCACGGTACATCTCGCGCATCTTCGCTCATCCAGCTGTTGAACAGCTCCCAACAACCCATAATGTCTTCGCTATTCTCATTACTGCCCGACATACTGCCGATGATATTACCATCCGCGATAACGGTAGTCAAGGCGACCGATCTCGAGACGCAGCGAGAGCAGAAGTCCAAGGACTCGCCGATGATCCGGCAAGGTGCCATCGTCGGGAAAAGCGACAGGATGTGTGCCACTGGTAAATACAATTCAGCTGCTCTTTCCGGTACTACTCGCCCAGACTTCTAAAAGGGTACTAACATATACGTGTAGTGATGCGGGCGAAGCCTCACTGTTCCTCAGCCGTGCACCATCACGGCGAGCAAGGCAGGTTTTTTCTTTGGAGACTATACTTCTGTGATATATAGAGATGTATTCTGACGTCGATGATACAGAAACCATCATATATGCGGCGTCCGGCAAGGGAATTCTCGTGACTAACACGGGCGGCGGCGAGGATCAGTTGAAGCGTCATGAATTATCGGCCGGCGATTTTGCCCATATACCGCCGTGGACAGAACACCAGGAGATCAACGAGACTGACGAGGACGTCGTGTGGATCCTCATACGCGGTGGTCCGGAGCCGGTCGTCGTGTACATGACGGGATGGGATGGTGACCGGGTTAAAGCAGACATAGATTGAGTCGGACGTGGATTGGTTTTGTAGCGGTTGGTATACATGTTAATCAGCACCTCCATCCATAGGTATGGGATATCCCATTATCCGAGCTTATCATTCTCATTATTCTCACACGCTAGACTAGATAGTTTCTATTTGACGAGGGCTAACTAGGCGAGAGCACAAGCACGGCGAGTGACGGCCGCCAGACGCGCTGAACTGTCCTTCCCATCAAAGATTTGCGCGTGGTCAAGCCCATCAAACCACTCTACTTCAATACCATTTTGCTCGAAATGGTCTCCTCCAGGCATAGCTATCGGATATCGTGTATCAATAGAGCCATTCGAATCTGGAACCCCGTTCGTAGACATGCGATCTCCATCATTGATGAGGTATTGCAACACCGTCCGCGTATCTACGATCAAGTCTCGCTCGGAGAGACATACAGCCACCTTTCGTACCCTTGCTTTCTTTGACGGAGCACTCATTCCATCGACAAGGTCCATGGTCACGCCATCCACTTCCGTGTCGCTGCCAGAATCCGATCCGATGTCTTCATGCACCTCAGTGATATTAGTTCGTCCATCTGTAGATGGTTTCTCCCGAATCTGTAACAGGTCCTCTTTCCAGGCGATGTTGTCCTTCCAGAAGAAGTGACGCCCTAGACAATGTGCTACGCCTGGGTCCATGCTAGCGAAGTACCATAGGAGATATTCATTAGCCTTACGCGGCTTGCGCCTCGTGAAGTTGTAGGCGACATCCGGTAGATGCAGCAAGATACAGACTGGATCAACCAAAACAACCGATTGAATGCGCGAACCTAGGTCGGGCGATTTCAACATATGAGCGGCTAGAACTGTCCCATATGAGTGACCAAGGACAGCGAATTGATCCCACCCATGGTCAGCTAGAATATTCGTGATTTGGGAAATAAATTCCTCCTGGCTTAGAGGCGCACTAGTCAATCGTGCCGATAATGGGAGATACTCCAACGCGATGAGGCCGACTTGATCATCTTCGGTAGTAGCTTCATTGAGGTTCGCTAAGTACTGTGTATACGGCCAAAGTCCAACGCCGATTCCATGTAAGAAAACAAGCGGCAACCTGTCTTTCGCCGTGTGCGGTCGATACCAGTAGCTCAGTTGAGAAACAGACCGTCTTGTAGCAAACATGGATTGCGGGCGCAGAGGGATCACAGACTGGGATTGGGACTTTGACTGTGCGTAGTACAGGAGCCCCTGATGAGAGAGTCGAAAGTGGGTGATGAGATCGACGATGCCAATGATGAGATACCAAAGCACGCTTCGATATCGCACCTCGATTTCATCAAGCGTCAAGCGGAGACATTTCGCTTTGCCCCGTCCTGGCTCTAGTTCATGACCGATGCGCTTTTCGACCTCAGAAAGGTATTCGTCGAGCTCGTCGAGTTCCGCGGCAGTTTCATTGCCCGGATGTCTATCTAAGAATGCCCACGAGAGGAACTCACGCACATTATCTTTTCGGATGTCAGACTCATCAGCACCGAGAAACCACCCTTGCAGATAATGCGTGACGTCAGGGATATTGTCGAGACAGCGTATGAAAAGTGCCCACCGCTCGGGACGAGCTAGAAGGGGCGGATGCTCGGCTGCATGCTTGAGTCGGCGATTGTACGGATAGTATATAAGCAGCGCGTAGAGAGCGTCAATGATAGAGTATCCGATGGCCGGTATGCCTGCCCACGATAATGCCCCTCCTGGCCCCCTGAGAGCGGTCAAAATGAGCAGATATACCAGGCATAGTGGCGTTGTGTACTGCAGGAAAAAGATGCTTATCCGGATGAAGATATATTCCGGAACTGAGGTGCCAATCATCCTCCGTACCTGGCATGTGATAAGTGAGGGTGAAGCAGGAAAGAAAGAAAGTAAATAAACGCTTTACGAGGCGGAATGGCTTGGCAACCTGTGCATACGGGGGTTGTCAGGATGTTTATAAATGCATGGAATTTAATTGATAAACAGTGCTGCGTCTAGAATATCTAAAAAGCTAACTCCAAAAGAAAAAGATTTTGTTGATGCCGAGGAAACTTGAGGTTTGAATCTGATTGCTCACGTAGCATCGTGTTGCCTGTTGGCTGACATGCTCTTGGCTGACAGGCTGTTGGTAATGGCATTCCTGCGTTAGGCAGGGATGACGCTGTTTACAACCCAACTGAGGCTAGTGTAGATCTATATCTCGGTATGCGAGAGACGTTGTGGCTAGTGGACTAATATGGCAGGCGCGCTAAATTGAGTGTTGATAAGTGCCTGATGCGTTACATTTACGCTGTCCATTCTTAACACTTGCTTTTACAGGGCGCCTTGACATTCACCTAACTACCCCCCAGTTGGTCCACCGTCGTTTACATGTAGGCTAGAATCAGGCAGTGGGGTGGTGATCGTCAATTGGCGTTGCGTTGCCAGCATGTCCCGTCTTGAAACCCAAACACAACAGTCCAGATAGAGCTCGCGTAGGACTGATCGCTGAAGGCTATCTCGTAGTACTAATTATGGTTGGGTCTCTTTCTCATGTTACTGAGCTCAAAGCTGGAAGCTTGGTTTTCTATTTTTCACCTCCCTCTTCAGACGTCTCGAGAATATTGGAACGAGGCTCAAGGGCACTATTCCTCATCGTTGGGAGGCTTGGCCATTCGATTATCAATTGGGAGCATGATTCGAAGGGCAATGGCTATATGCAACATCTGAATAGTGTCGCGGCTACGTAATGTGTATGGTTTTCGAAGGTCGCAATGCGCTAGGCCTGTCGATGTCTGTGGCATCAAAGACTTGAGCTATAGATCTGGCCAGACTGCCATTCACCGCGCAATTATATATCGCAACGAGTGTCGGACCAGTGCGTAGCGCCCGGGGCCATTGCACTGTATATATTCAAGTAGCAGCGTTGATGTGAGATCTAAATCTCAAGCTGCGGCAGCCGTCAAAGCCATTGACTATCAATTGCGCATAGCTATAAAGAACATGGCGGATAATTGAGGGCCAGGCAAGTTGTATTTCTTCTCAATCTTTATCCGCCCCTTCTACAGAAGGGGTACCGCGGAAGGTCTTCGCATCGTGACCAAGAGCGAGCCGATCGAATAGGTAATACGAGGTAACGAGGAGGACGGGCATGGCAATCATGACGCGCGTATACTTCGAGGCAGCATGCTTATATGCTGCGCTGGTCGGGTCGACTCGTGGGATCCTCGGCGGCGGTGGTATGCGCGACGCTGGCGTGTTGTGTCTGTTGGGCGCCTGGGCCATCTTGAGAATTGGATGTAAAGTGAAGATTTGCCAACAATGACGGGAATTCAGGTTTAAGGTTTGTTGCAAGCGTGCGGTTCGATGAGAGAACTTTTTTTTAAAGAGGAGTGTCTGATTATCATAGGTATTCCAGAATGAAAGATCTATGCATAGAGGAACCTCCCTGCCAAGTGTTAAAATGGGGCGCGCCGGCCCACTGGGATCTGACGAGAAGTGGCTAGTGTCTTGTCTGTAACCCACAGCTTCGTCGTTAGCCTCCTCTTCCCAATCATCAATGTGTCTTTTCGTGAGCAACCAGAAACTCAGCAGTTAGCCAAAATAGGATATCATAACCAGGTAGCTGTGTCAATTTTGCATCCATTGTTGTACAGAAGACGGCCAAGCAGCAAACCGGGGTAAAAGGTATTCAGTAGCAGCAGACAGGTTTTTGTCAAATGGACAACATCCTCCCTTAACTTAGGAATTAATTCTACGTTCAATCACGCAACGCTCGGTTGATGCTAAGGATTGTGGTGGCTCCTCTAGGTGTGAATGACAATACAGGCCGGTATATGAGACAAGATGACAATAATGACTACATGTATGCACCTAGTGATAAACAATTAGATTGTGTAGTTCAGACGGCTTCTTGATACCGAAGACAAACTTACGGAAATATGTAATTAGGAAGACATATCAACGACTGAAATATTCGTCTACGGACACTTAAGTCCCTGCAGATCTCCGTACACGGAGCTTTTATCTTATCGATAGTAAGATAACAAGAGTCCCAAACCCCACCATCCCGCCTTGTGTCTGACTCGGCGGGGCAACAACTCGCAAGCCGGCGAAAAAGTTACCCTAGGGATGAGCCGGTCTACCTGACGAAGCCTTTTGTGACCAGCAAGTCTCTCGCATGTCCTAGATTGCCATTCCACGGGCCTTGAGGTCGGAAGGCTATTTCGATTACCCTCCTAGCCACTTGCTTGGCCATTCTGCGCGTCACAATGCCTCACGAGATCCTCGTTGGACAGCCATGCTTTGCAGCGTGGCAGTCCCAGAAGCTCCTGGAGGGCATTGCCAAGGTCAGCCAAGCTCAAGTGAAAACCATCACGGGCTCCTGGATATACTACATCCACCTCAGCAACGCCACAGACATCGCCGAGATCAAGTCCTTCCTCGGTCTCTCGGACTCGGATGCAGCTCTTCAAGGAGCCACTGAGACGAAAGATGTCTACATCACGCCCCGGACCATGTCACCCTGGAGCTCGCAGGCCACCACAATTGCCCAGGTTTGTGGGCTGCGGGATGTTGTCCGCGTAGAGAGGGGTCGCTTGGTCAAAATCGAGTTCGATGGCCAGTCGGAAGAAAAGGAATTGGCCCCTTTCATAGACGTTCTCTACGACCGAATGACGGAGACGTACAGTCCAACTCAGCCACACCCAGAGAGCACGGTATTCGCTGAGGGCACTCGCGGCCCCTTGGTGGTCGTGGATATTTTTGCCGACTCTCGCGGTCCCATTGCTGCTCTGACTGAATACAGCAAAGAGAATGGACTGGGTCTCGATGATGGTGAGATCCAATACCTGATTGAGGTCTTCCAAGATCTCGGTCGTCCACCCAACGATATTGAATTGTTCATGTTTGGTCAAGTAAACTCCGAGTACGTTGTTCATCCCTCTTATTCGCTGCCTATCCACTGCACGTCCCTAATGCGTTGGGAATAAAAGACACTGCCGCCATAAGGTTTTCAATGCCAACTGGACAATTGATGAAAAGCGCAAAGTGGGGAGCCTTTTTGAGATGATCAAAAATACACACAAGAAGACGCCCAAGTTCACTGTGTCAGCCTATAGCGACAATGCTGCTGTCCTTCAGGGAGAGATGGCTGCCTTTTGGGCTCCTGAGTATCAAACCGGCACTTGGAAGCTCACGAAGGAAGTACTGCATTTGCTTGCCAAGGTTGAGACACACAACCACCCTACTGCGATATCACCTTTTCCTGGAGCGGCAACTGGATCTGGAGGTACGTTTTCACCCCGAAATATAGTTCCTCTTCAGGATTGGCCTGAGTTAAGAAACCCCAACTCTCATCACCTTGTCTAACATGACTTCTTACACAGGTGAGATTCGCGATGAAGCTGCCGTAGGCAGAGGCTCGACAACGAAAGCTGGCCTATCAGGATTTTTTGTTTCTGATCTTCGGATACCTGGCCACGAACAGCCCTGGGAAGTTGATATTGGCAAGCCGTTTCAGGTAAGCATAGAATCATGGCAATCTAGTCTCACGAAGCATTTTGAGCTATACTAATCAATTCTAGTGAGTAATCGTCCTGGCTGAAGGACAGTTGTCGGCGACATAATTGAAGCTGACACCAAGTAGCTATGCAAGCAGCCTTGACATCATGCTTGAAGCCCCGATCGGCTCTGCACGGTATAACAATGAATTTGGTCGCCCTGCTTTGACTGGAGTGTTCCGTACTCTCCTAACAAATGTGGATGATGACTGGAGGGGCTACCATAAGCCTATCATGCTGGCTGGTGGTCTTGGATCAGTTCGACCTCAGCATGCCCTAAAAAGCCCCGACGATGTTCATGAAGGAGCTCACATTATTGTTCTTGGTGGCCCTGCAATGCTCATTGGTCTCGGTGGCGGTGCTGCATCAAGCAGCAACTCAAGTGAAGCCACGGCTGAGTTAGATTTCAACAGTGTTCAGCGTGGTAATCCCGAAGTTGAACGGCGGGTTCAGGTAAGCTTCAAGATTCACCCCTATACCATGTTGAGCCTGAGACGTTGCATTTTCAGGCTCGACTGGAACTCTGTACAATTGCTTAGTCTTTTACTGATCCATCTGTAGATGGTCATCAATACCTGTGTTGCCCTAGGTGAAGAGAACCCGATTGCCATGATTCATGATGTTGGGGCAGGTGGGTTGTCTAACGCTCTACCGGAGCTGGTCAAAGATGCCGCTGGCGGAGGTAAATTTGAACTACGTCAAGTTGCAAGTGCTGATGACAGCATGAGTCCGCTCCAGATTTGGTAAGTTCACTTCACTGTGTAATTTTTCTACGTTTCTACTTTGTTATTGAGCTATATGGCCGTATATGAAGATTGACTAATACTATTTTATCAGGTGCTGCGAAGCTCAAGAGAGATACGTGCTTTTGATTAACAGGGACCGCATCAACCGCTTCATCAGTATTTGTAAGCGAGAGCGCTGTGGCTTCTCTAACGTAGGAACACTTACTTCCAACGACGGAAGCGGAGGTGCTCGATTGATTGTGCAAGATCGAGAGACTCCGTCTCAGCCATTACCAATTTATCTGCCAATGGATGCGCTTTTCCCTCCTGGTCGGAAGCAGGAGCGAGTTGATAAAACTGCTAACAGAGATCTCAAGCCATTTGACTCTGCCTCAAGTCTCAAAGAAAAACACGGTGCCTCGAATTTAACAGAAATGATAACGCAGGCCACACGTCTCGTTTTCTCTTTACCATCGGTTGGTTCCAAGATGTTCCTCATTACCATCGCAGATCGATCAGTCGGCGGCCAGGTAACACGAGATCAACTTGTTGGACCTTGGCAAGTACCCGTGGCAGACGTGGCTGTTACGTTAACGTCTTTTGATCTCGACGAACAGACTCGATATGGAGAGGCGATGGCGATGGGCGAAAAGGCGTCCTTGGCGTTAATTTCACCAGCAGCGTCTGCGCGCATGGCAGTTGTGGAAAGTTTATTGAACCTTGGCGCGGCTCACATTAAAAATGACCCCAGGGTCCGCGGTGACTTGCGCCGCGTAAAGCTCTCGGCTAACTGGATGGCTGCTGTCAACCATCCCGGTGAAGGCGCCGCTCTGTATGAAGCGGTCCACGCTATTGGTATGGATCTATGCCCCAAATTGGGCGTCGCTATTCCTGTTGGTAAAGATTCCACATCAATGAAGGCTTCGTGGAAAGATAAAGAGACTGGTGAATCAAAGAGTGTCACTGCTCCAGTTACAGTTGCGATATCTGCGTTCTCTTTGGTTGAAGACGTTCGCAACACTTGGACGCCGCAGCTTCGACGTGTTGAAGATGTTGGCGAGTCAGTTCTCATATTCGTTGATCTTGCCCGAGGGTTCAAAGCTATGGGTGGCTCAGCGCTTGCTCAAAGCCTTGGCCAACTTGGCAACGAAGCACCAGATGTTCGTGACACAGATCTTATTACAGATTACTTCGATGCCGTGTCTCAGTTACACGAAGAAGGCTTTGTGCTCGCTTATCATGACAGATCAGATGGCGGTCTTTTGACTACAGTCGCTGAGATGATATTTGCTGGCCGGGCTGCCGCCGAGATCTATATCGATGAATTGGTTTCATCAGACTCCGAGTCAAACATTCTGGATGCCCTTTTTAACGAAGAACTTGGCGCTGTATTCCAAGTACGGAAATCGGACGAAGCTCGGTTCAGGCGTTGTTTCGCGACATGTGGGCCGCCTCCTGGACTAATCAAGAAGATTGGGTTTACCCGGTCAACTACGCAGCAGTCACTCACTGTTCGTTACAGTGGCAAATCACTTGTCACCCTTGACAGAGCTGAAATGCAACAGTGGTGGTCAAACACTTCATTCCAGATGCAGAAGGCACGAGATAACCCCGAATGCGCCGAACAAGAGTATGCTGCGATCTCGGACGATAAAGATCCAGGTATCTCTTTCAATCTACGATTCAATCCTGTTGATGATGGTCTTTCGGTTTTTGCCAGCCTTAAAGGCCTAGTTGCTTCCAGACCACGAGTAGCCATACTCCGAGAGCAAGGTGTGAACGGCCATGCAGAAATGGCTTTCGCATTCCGTGCCGCAGGATTTGACGCAGTCGACATCATGATGACTGATATCATTGATGGCCGTACGCTTGATGACTTCAGTGGCCTTGCAGCTTGTGGTGGCTTTTCTTTTGGTGACGTCCTTGAAGCTGGTCGTGGATGGGCTCTCTCTATCTCCAAGAATGAAAAAGCCAAAACAACTTTTGAGAACTTCTTCAAGAGACCTAAAACATTCACGCTTGGGGTTTGCAACGGCTGTCAGATGCTTGCCCGTCTCAACGAATTCAACCCCGGTTTAATCCCTGGAGCAGAGAATTGGCCTATCTTTGCCCAAAACAAGAGTCAGCAGTTTGAAGGTCGTTTTTCTATGGTGAAAATTGGTAACGGTGCACAGAACTCTGTATTCTTCGATGGCATGGAAGGATCTTCATTGCCGATTGTCATCTCTCACGGTGAGGGTAGAGCTGTGTTCTCATCCCCAGCTAAGCTCCAATCTATTGTGGATGAAGGCTTAGCTCCACTTAGATATATCGACAATTCTGGAGCAGTCACGGAGAGATACCCATCGAATCCCAACGGCAGTCCTCAAGGAATTGCTGGTGTTGCTAGTCGTGATGGCCGTGTACTTGCGATAATGCCGCACCCTGAACGGACAATAATGGCAGATGTGGCCAGTTATGTTCCCCAGAGACAACTTAAAGAGTTCAGACAGTATGGACCATGGATAAAGATGTTCCGGAATGCTAGGAAATGGGTTGGGTGATAAAATATACTGAGATATAGAGACAAAATCATTCATGGCGTTACATGGCTGTATGTTATTTGTTTTACAGGGGCACTTATGAAAGAGCTGTTCTGGTTTCTACAGCAATCACAATTCACTTAAGGCTTTGCATTCAATAAGTACCTGCCCTATCGTTCAGTTCACTGCACGTGGGTTGATTCACTAATACTCTCAACTGTACCAGTGTATGTACCCAATTGTTAGGGAAGTAACCAAAGTCCAACGTACCATGTATCTTGCAAACAACAAGGCAGCGCGTTCCTACTTTGTCCACACTCTGAGCGTTTGCTTCAAACCATATGTAAGGTGATTTGCAGTGCACACCACCTTTCAAGATGGAGCCCAGCGAAGAGCAGAGACCAAAGTCCGGTTTATCAAGTGTGCGAAGCAGCAGCTTTGCTCGCTTTATTAAGAAGTCCTACTCGCTTACAAAGAAGGACAAGAAACCGGAACCATCCTCGACAACGCAGGAAGAAGACGTGGATGCTAATGGACGAGTCTATATCCGACCACAGCGCCGCCTCACCCTTACAGAAGCAGATTTGAAGAATAATGTTGTAGCGCTACAGACCGCGATGGACGATACCTGGCCACTTCGCCATCACAGTCGCTACCGCAACGCGCGTGCACTTCTTGTGTGTTGGGCTGATAGTGACTCCAGTACATATGCACCAGTGACAGCAGAGACTTTCGCCCCCGTGCAATCATACAGATCTCCAGTGGGATCTCCGGTGGGATCTCCAATGGGATCTCCAGTGACACCAAGATTTAGCTACGACTCACATCCGCCTCGCGTGTCTTCTGAGCGTCGCTTGAGGAATTCAGCGAGCACTATCGGACAGAGCACAAGACAAGGTCCTTTTGTCTCTGCTGCGTACCAGCTTGCGAATGTTCTTGAACGCTGCTACGGGATTCGCGCTCAAGTGTGGCTGATTCCCTCGTTAGAGAATCCTCAGGTCAGTACTAATGCTGAAGTCACTTTGTTAGGTTCACCATGGCGTGATTATGGAACTGTCTACCGGCTTGACAATTCCTGCTTGTTCTCAATATTGTTCTTCTTGCCTGGCGTGCTTACTTGCTAACTCTAATTTCTCATAGAACATGCTCGCAGGGAAGATTAAGCAATTTGTTGACATGTATGGTGGTCCGGACAGCCTCTTGATCTTCTGGTATGGTGGACTTGCCGACTTCGCTGCTGCTTTGCCCAAAAAAGGCACAGGGGGAGGGAATGGTATTAGTAGTAACGAAATTATGTGGCATGGATCGTAGGTCTTTTTCATCTTTCTTACCTTGCACATTTCTCTCTTTCATTCTGCACTTTTTATCCTGTTGATCCCACTGCTCCTAGCCCAACGAACCTCTCGCTGCTTATTTGAGAATGATAGGTTAAACCTTGCATTGCCCATTGTTATTTTGACTCGTCATCTCGCTAATAATTTTGACACTGACTAGGAGAGACGAACCCGGCATTTCCGCGAGAACCATAATTAAGACCCTCAGTCTCGGCCTCGCCCGCGCAGACGTGCTCATGCTAAACGACAGCCCATTCGCACAGCATGCGTACGCAAGCCACATCGAGGGACCAGGAACCTTCGAACTGCTGGGCCCTGGATCTACACACGCAAACTATCATGCCGCCTCGTTCACGCGGACTCTGTCGGTGATGTTGAACTCGCCGCACCTAGCGAACCAGGGCGTTTCTGTGTTAGAGCTCCACCGCAAGCTCCTGGACATAGCGTCGGATCCAGGCTCGCGCACCACAACAACTCTGAGCGCAACACAGATGATGAGGGGCCCTGCGTATCCTGTGTATGTGCAGCTGGTGCCAGCAGAGCCTATTGCGCGCCACATCGTGTTGTCCCGTCTCGAAACCCCGTTGGCTGCTAAGACAAATTATGCCAGGGATGTTGGCGAGCCAGGCGTTAACATCTACTTCAGACTTGCGCGGTCACACCTTGAGGTGAAGCAGTGGAAGGAGTGGATGTTGGGCGCCCCTGAGGAGGTTCGGGAGGTTTCTGTTAGTGTTCCCGGCAAGGCAGATAAAGGTCGGCCAAAAAAGTAAAGGTTGTTGTCCATGAGAGTGGTTTTTGTGTAAGCGGAACCTACTGGATCAAGGATGGATTTACCCTCACCCAGCACGGGTAGGAGGTTGCACGTGGGCTCCATGATATAATGCAGTGCCTAATAATTTTGACGGAAAAGACTGTAAGGGGTGAACGGCCTGTATATCGCACCACTAATTCACATTTGAATTATAGCACATCATAATGTGTTGAACAAAAAGCCATAACATTACTCTCGCATTTCTTGTTGTGTTGTAGGTCATGACATAAGCCACTGTTAGACGACTTCTTATTTAATAAGGGAGAACGCTGTAGAAACTCTACCATATGTTTCTACCGTAGTTAATCCTGCTTTTCCTTCTTGGGCGTTTTTTTTTTAAAGTAGTTATAGCTAGAAGAGCAAATTTACCTTCTAATAATAATGACTTTTCAAGCTTGACCTCAACAAATGAGAACAGAGAGTTGAGAGGTCTATGAGATTTCTTGATTGTAGGCCTGTTGTCGGCCATCTTCAGCATCCTCTCTGTGACTAGCGCTCGCTCTCCTTACCTCTTGAGAGAGTGAAAATAAGCAGGTCGAGATTACACAGCAATTTCTCGCTGTGCCTAGCTCATCCTGTAGAATTCAATTCATAATCCATAGCCTTATGTCGAATTCCTCCATAGCCGGAATCAAGGGCTTAAGTATGCGCACGCAGTCGACGTCCTCCCAGTCTTGCAGCACACGAATCACATACAATTTTGGAGGACATCCACTTGACGAAAGTTCTGGTTGCGGCTAAAAGAAACCATGAGCTTGGAACTTAATGCGAGAGTCCAGGTTCTTTCATTGATCATTTGCTTGGGTGCTTGTATGTTAGACACTTGCTCCTAAATCAAGGTCGCCGGCTCTAAGATCAAGGGCGCAATTTCACCTTCTATGTGTCCATTGCCACCGCCAACATCCACGACAGTATCACCCAAGTTTCGGGGCCCCCAGCCAAACCCGTGAACAAAAGGCAGATAAAAGTTTCCCGAGTGATTATTGAACAGGCTGATTCTCACGGCGCTGTAACATTCTGTTCCTTTTCCATCCGGCACACCTTCCAACTGCTGGAAGCATGGCCTACCACAGCCCTCCTGGTCAGCGAGAGCGCACGAGATATCCTCAGTGCAGGCATACCCAACTTGCAGCGCCGAAGCGACCTCGTGGGCGCCCCAGCAGAATAGTCTGCCGAGCCTGAGCTTGATATAGGGGTTGGACGCTGGCATCGCAGCACTGAGCCCGGTATGGGCGATACCACCCGACTCGGTTCTCCGGAACAATCCTATCAGAAACTTGAAGCGGGGTTGCTTATCGAACGCCCTCAATACCAAGCTTGGTCGTAAGGTCGGGAATGCTGATCTCGCCCTGCAGTAGGACATTATCCCCGATACCCAAGGAGTTCATCGTTCGGAGGATCTCGATTTCTAATAGACGCGAACCAACATATTCCGCTATGATGTCCGTGGGCCCTAAGGTAAGCTATCAGCATCTTAACTGCTTTCTACACACATTTTTGACATGAGTCAAGTTAAAAAGTAGGAAACAATAGAAGTGTGTACGATTAGCTCGTAGATGTTAGTCATCGTTCAAGTTAGGTACGATAATGCAATTGCCAAGCAACTTGATATGTTCCCGTATCAAATCAGCAACGGCAAAATGGCCATTGTCAATTGCCAGCTTAATTGCTCCTTCGTAGCCGTTTTGTTCGCGATGATGGCTATGAGCTCCAATGTTTAGCAACAGTTTTACCATATCGAGGCGCCCTGCGAAAGCGGCCGCGTCCAAGGCGCAGTATCCAGCATCTCTCGCAGGAGGCGCATTGGTAATAGCCCCATGTTCGAGTAGCAGTAGGGCAACCTCCATGTCGCCGTAAAGCGCCGCAATCTGTAGCGCAGTCATACCGCTGTCTGCGGCTGCGGGGGCATTAACGTCTGCACCTTGGCTGATCAAGTACCGTACCAGTTTAATCTGCCGTGCCCGATCTTCCATTGATAGAGCTCTCCATTCACATGCAGCTTGGAGAGCTGTCCGCCCATACCGCCCCAACGCAGGCTGGTTTATGGCCGCCCCCCTCTGCCGTAGCTGTATTACCAGCTCAAGGTCTCCTCTCATAGATGCAGCTTGGAGCGGGGAAGGATAGTAGGGGTGAAGTCCAAGGCATGCGTTGATATCGGCCCCTGCATCCAGTATCTTGTAGATTACTTCGTGCTGGCCACCCCAAAAGATATAAAATCCGAGCCCAGCGCCACGTAGAACCGGACACCCTCGGTTTAACAGCAGCTCATAAACGGCCAAGCGATGGTGATCGTAATTGTCGAAAATTGCCGTATTACCCCTCGCATTTATCAGTCTCGGTATGCCGGCGCATGATTCCAACAATGTTTCTTGTGTTGTTGCTAGGTCCTCAGGAATAGATGCAAAGCTTAGAAAGAATTCCAGCCTACTAACTGAGTCTACATTATAGGAAGCTCTCTGAATGATAGTTTTTAGGAATTGGAAGCCGCTGGTATCTTGTGAGTTTACCCTTAGCTTTGCACCACAGCTAATTAAGTATTTTAGCATTTTCCAGCTCACCACGGCACAGCGGCGATATCCGCCCAAAAAGAACTTGTGGTCGTTGTGAAATGGGGAGCTTCGGTATTGATACAGGTATGCGATTATTGAACATGGGGTTTCCCAAGGCGCCTTGTTCACTTCGGCATTTATGTCCACGCCAGCTTGCAGGAGCCAGGATAACGCTTCGAAATTATCCCAATGGGCGGCCCTGCAGAAAGCAAAACTGCCTTGTGCCCTTATGTCGACCCCTTGGCTAGCAAGTTCTGGCAGACGGCCGAGACCGGACGGGGTAACAGCAGCTGCAACCACGAATGAGTCTATTGTAGCGCCCGCACTAACCATGAATGTGATCATGTCGGAGATATCTTGGGTGAAGCTGTCTGAACAGGATTTGTATACCAGGAGACAGAGCAGAACCGAGCTTCTCCTGCAATCCCAGAAACCAAATTGAGGTGGAAGGAGCTCTCTATCAGTTAATTCAGTTTTAAGTTGAGAGACATGAATATCGACACCAAATTCGATAAGTCCTCGAATAACTTCCAAGTCAATACGTCTTGGTCCTTGCATAAGGAATTGCTCAGCTAGGATTAATTCCAGTAGTTTCTTCCTATCAGAGGGATGCTGAACTGGTTGAGAATCCAAATAAGCTTGGAGAAACTCCTTCCCTCGCTTCGCAGAAAGACAAATACCCGAGCGAGTGGTCTCCTTCTCTGGGTTTTTGCTTTTCCGCCTTATTCTGTTGAAGAGTTCGATGTCCTGGTAAAAACAATGATCTAGCAAGCTTGGCTTCCATTCTACAGGGATATCATTTGCGTCATAAAGGCAGGAAATATCCAAATGAGGCTCTTGTCTCCACAACAAGTCAGCATTTGCTCCGCTGTCAAGAAACATATCGAGGACTAGGTTGTATGTTTCTATGTTGAGACGGGCTTTCACATTCGAGAATAATCCGGTACCATGCTGCGGGGATGGCCTAGCGTAATGGAAGACGCTCTTACCATACATGACGGAAATAAAAATTGCAAAATTCGATCTGCACGGGCTTGTAAAGAGCTGGGGTCCTGGGGGCCAAGGACAGATGATGCGATTGACGTCGCACCATTTCATTAACTCTTTGGCGCAGTCATAGTTTCCAGTTATAACAGATTCAAGGATGGCGGGCAAAGGCATTGTTTCATCGGGTTGCGCCCCATTAAAGGAATCATCTGCGCGAACTCTAACCCTTAAGAGCTCTCTAACGATGTCAATGCAATCCATAGACACAGCATATGATAAATACTTATGCCCATCAGCAATGACCCAGTCGTGGTGTTGAATGCCGGCTTTCATTAAGAAGCAGAAAGCACACGTATGATGAATACGCCATGCAACAAGCACCGAAGCCTCCCAGGTAGCCCTCATAGTCGGGAGAGCAATGTCAAAAAGCTTCATCAAAGGTTCGGTTGGTAAGCGGACAAATATAATATCAAATATTTGCGAAGCGTTGCTATTTGCCGTGGGTGTATCCTCTGTGAGTAACTTGTTGGAGAGAAGATACAAAAATTTACCGAAGAAATGGTAAGTGTTGAAATTTAAAGCCGGAGCTGTCGATCTACCATCAAGTTGCGGCAAGGACGCGACAGCAGATGAGATTGGGTGACATAATAGTGAGTCTGGTATAAACCACGAAAACTCTACTGGAATATCTTGACCGAGAAAATGGTCGATAGCAGGACGAGAAATTTCCGACGGCTGCGCATTGTAATCAACAATAGCTATTCCCTGTTGAGCATATTTGAAGCTAAAATAATATTAGATGACTTACAGATCATCTTAGTCTTGAACTGGTTCCAGGGAATCGTTTGGAGGAAGGTACGGTAAAGGGACACTTCAGAGTTGGGGATGCCCGCCATGATGCTGCCTCGATTATCGGCTTGGCTTGTATAGGGTATAAGAGCGAAGTCATTGAGACTGCTGTGAGTATGCACAGCAGGTGGATCTTGATTCTCGAGTCAGCAGCCAAATAATAATGTGGTGATGAGTCTTGAGAACATACAAGACATGTTAGGATGGGCTTCAATCTCGATATTCAGAGTGTTATCTTGTACCATGAACGATGCTGGAGGTGGCGGAGAGGATACCAGGGTAATGCTACTGTGAGGTCCCTGAAAATCCGATAAAATAGGCGATGATATAGGAGAAGGCGTTCGCACAACGACGCCTTCTGGAAGTGGATTCAACTGGCCTACTCCAGGTATTATTAGACGGTATACAGCGTGTCGCGGTAGATATACGCGCAAGTCATACGGCTGTCTGGAAATGACTGGAACGGGGCGTTAACTCACCATTTCTCATTGACCGATCTCCGTTTCTGCGGATCTCTTTCCAAGCATTATTCCAAGGTATCCTCATATCATTTAAGTAAATCCCTGTTTCCTTTCCTGCGCGATTCCGATAATGGCGGTACACAACGGGCCAATCGGTGCGCTTGAGCTTCTTCCGCAGCCCGAGCTTATCGCGAATCATCGTCTCGTGCCTTGACAAACTATATTCAGTTAGACTTAGCAATTACAGGAGGGATAGAACTCGCGCGTACGTGTGAATGGGAAAGCCATGCTCGCTTTCAAGAATCTCCTTTACCTGCTTGAGTGTCTTTCTTTCGCACAAGTATAATTGCCGAATAATGCCTGCCTTCTCTTCCCAAATATCCTCATGAGGTATCGGAAGCGGATGCTGTGGGATCGACATGCTCAGATCTGCTCCTTTCGCGGTGTAATTGGCAATCTCATCTGCCTAGGAAGAAGGGATTAGTTTCACAAGGTAAACTTCGAAGGTTTAATGTTCCATTCGGGAAGAGCAGTGTCTGTTGTCCCAAAGTAAGCCAAAGATGCAATTCTAGGCACCACTGCAAGTCTGCCTGAAGAAGGCATCCCCTTGGTGGCGTTCAGCGGGCTGTCAATAGTACTACCTGACCCCGCGCATCTTACTACGTAGAGGGATAAGATGTGGCACATCCCATGTGTCAGATATAAGCAAGCCATTCGAGTAAGGCTGTACTGCTTTATTGGATTTAATCGGGTTTATTGACGCACGTCTTGCCATCTCCTCAGCGGATGGACTTGAAAAGATTCAGTTCTTCATGACTGTCTAAGAAGTATTTTCTCTTTACGGTTAGGCTTAAGGCATAAGGACATATCCTCACCTGTACGCAATCACAAGAGCTTATAACTCGGCAAATAATTGCTAATATTAAACTAAAGAGGGCTCATATAAAAGAATAACTATACTCTTGATAAAACCTATTTCACAAGGTCGTTTATACAGAAGGGGTGACTAGATATAACTTAATATACTAGTATCCTGAAAGGTCCGGCTAGTCGTCCGCTATCATGCTCTCATTCAGGAGCGTCATACTTATATATACCTAGTTACAATTTCTCGGCAAGATGCAGGCTAGAAGTACATTTGCTCCACAATAGAATATATCGGGTCTATATGGTACGATCGAATTAGTATTACGAGCACTCGTCGAGTCTATGAGAAAGGGTACAAGACCTCTAACAACAACGCCAGCAATTTTATTGGTATGTGATATTTTCCGAGAGAATGTTGAAAACAAGTACAAGTTTGTGCACGGATATTGACATGATCGGCCTCGTGGCCCAATGGCAAGGCGTCTGACTACGATCGAAAATACTCCTGTAACAGCTGTTATCAGCTGCAGGTCACGTGACTCATCAGGAGATTCTGGGTTCGACCCCCAGCGAGGTCATTTTCTTTTACTTTTTTTTGTTTATTTTTTTCCTAAATTTGTTGTTTAAAGTGAAATGTGCTTAGTTAATAAAGGAATTTAGTTAAAAAATTAAAAACGCTAAGCGCAGATTAAACCGGGATGCTAAAAGCCGTTAAAAATATTAACAAATAAAATTTCGATTTTTATTATTATTATTTGCTATAATTATATATTTTTTTAAAGCTTAAATTTATTTTAATATATAATAAATAAATGAAAATTAATTTATATAACTTTTATAAATAAAAACAACATTATATTTATTTATTATAATTAAGCTATTTATTATAAATAATAATTATATATGTAATAAACCGTTAGTCTGTAAGGGCGTTAGTACTCGAAGCTCCACGTATTGGATCGTGCCTAGGGTGCGAACGTTGTACGGTCGGGTCGTAACTAAGTGGTTGTCAAGAGATAACTCTCACACAGCTATTCCAAGAAGTCGCTGTATGCTTAGATTGAATTGTGAAGAAAGAACTATACTAATTACAAAGGAAACGTCTTCTCATTATATAGACCGTTTCTTCCTTCACCATTCCGTTGTTCTATGGCAGAGTCACCCTAGTCACCCTGATCGCCTAGTCACCCTTATGGTGACCCTGACGCCTCTGGTGACTACGTGACTCGTCACGTGATCAAGACTGTGGCTTGTCTCCTGGTCCAGTCTCCTTTCTCACTGTGGTCCGTTCCCCGCGCTAGGTCTGCCCAATAGGCCTCAACTTGTTGGCTCGTAACAATATAGCTTATTATATATAATATTATATTAATTAACAAGCATAAACTATATAAATTTAATATAGCGCTAAATAGCTATAAGCTTTAAAATAACTTCGGCTATAAGCTAAACTTAGTAATGTTACGAACCAACAGGAACCAGGATCTGTTGATGAGACCAAGGTGGCTACGACCCAATGAATAACGAATGGTTGGACCAGGAGACAAGCTACAACCATGAGGGGTAAGAGTCACGTGATGGATCACTGGATCACAGGAGGTGAGCCAGAGAGCCACTGGATCACTGGATCACTGGGGGTGAACCGGTGAGCCACGAAAGACATAAGGAATTGGTGAAGGAAGGACTGTCTATATAATAGACCAACGTTTCCTATGTATTTAGTTGTAGTTCTTACTTCACAATTCAATCTAAGCATACAGCGACTTCTTGGAATAGCTGTGTGAGAGTAATCTCTTGACGACCACTTAGTTACGACCCGACCGTACAACGTTCGCACCCTAAGCACGATCCAATACGTGGAGCTCCGAGTACTAACGCCCCTACAGACTAACGGTTTGTTACAAGTAAAAACTAATATACCGGGTTAAAAATCCACTATGATTAGCTACCAACCTTTATAAGAGGGTCTTGGCTATATTGAAGTAAGTTTGAGCTTTAAAGGGATATAATATGTACGGGTTAAGCATGTTGCTGGCTAAATGAGTTTGGTTCCTCTAGTAGTGTGAACGAACAATCGTGCGTCGAACACTACCTGATGTAATTTTTAGCTGTAAGGAACATCGAGTTCGTATGCAAACGTATAAATAACTACGTTAAAACCGGGCTCTGAACAGTATTGAAGGCGAGCGTGTGAACGACTTGGTTTTTGCGGCTCTCTTTGTATAAGTTTAATCCCTCGCGGCCTAGTCGTCTTTGAGAGCCTTCATACATAGCTTCAACGGTAGAAATTATCTAGGCGCCTATAACAAGGGCTGGTTTCAGGGCTTGGAATTGACTCTATTCAGAATACAATAATCTGTTATGGCTGTCTAAGACCTTGACCATTCGGATTCTCTTCCGTTTAGGTAGCTTGGCTACGTATCTATATACAACTCTGGCCAATAGAGTAAACCTCCGACCTCGGCGCCTATGTCTCAGTTAAGCGAGGGCTGAATAGCCTCACGTAGGACATCAGGAAGAATATCAGTAATAGACGGGAAAACGCGTTTCAGCGCGTATAACACGTTTAGAGGGTCTGAGACTTGCAGCCTCGTATTCGCTACGTGTGACAGCGCCCTGGATTCTTGAGTTAAATGTTTTTTATTTTCCATTAATGATACAACTTTACTAAAATCTGCGAAATCTATACTTTGAATTTCTTGATGATTAAGAGATAATGACCGTAAGAGTCACTCATAATCGCTGTCAGCTGCCATATTCTTTGAGCCTGATATAACGAGTCTTTAGATCTGTCTGGCACCCAGCTCAGTCTCAGGGGTAAATTACCTCCGAGAATATCAAGGAGGCATGTGAGAGAGCGACTTTGAAGGGCTCTATACACGAGCCACTATGGCGAGTCGCTCAGTCCAGGGTTGTAGACACATTGCGACAAGTATTGCAGGAATTTCCGCAAATCAAAATTAATTCTCAGAAGTTGATATAACCCTGAAACGGAGGCTACGCAATGCAACCAATGAAATATGTTTCCGAGAATCCGAAGTTGTGGTCAAGCAGAATAACTTTATAACTTTAGTCCCCGTATCACCTTAACAGGAGTTTATCTAGTGGATATGAGTTCAACCGCTGTTGTCCATTAGTGGTCGCGAGAAGAGCAATATCATAGCTAATTAATGTTGAAGGATTATGCTTTGCATGGCTCTTAGTTAACCGTATACGTAAAGTTACTTTTTAGACTAGTCATCTATTAATTCTTGAATAGGTTGGTGTTACCGCCAGGTATTCAGACCCCAAGGCCGAGCCGTATTCTGAAGCTTGAGGAGGCTAGGAGATATCACGTATTTTTCCTAGTCAAATTACCATGTGGTAAACGAACGAGGGCTCGTTGTCTAGTCTACTGTTCTTGAGTACTCCCCTTGAACAATTGCATTTTAGGCTTGTATAATTTTATCTCAGGGGACATAAGGAAGGAGATCTAACGCTACTAAGACTATCAGACATGAACGAGAGCTGCAGCATTAAGCGTGTATGTATATGCTATCAATCCTGTTCATCCTTTTGCCAATCAAGGGGCCATGCCAAATCACAGCCTCCAGGCTTATCACAAGTAGGCTAAGAAAATTCCTAGGTAGTGTACGTATGTGTGCTATCTCAACATTACATACATTATCGTGATATCCTAAGGACTAAAGTTTCGGGGTTACGAAATCAAGGAGGGGGTAGCGAAAGAAAGGCCAGATGGATAGATATCCGGGTATATCAACTATCTAAGTTCGATCATTAGTTCGCTGTCTCGTCATCTCGTCTTCATTCAATCAGTGCTATTCACGTTCACCAGTTCTGCTAATCTACGAGCTATACTCTCAGCCCAAGCCTCATCATTGACGTCAGTATCGACCTCCTTGATGACTATGTTGCTACCGTCGAGTCCGCGCTTAATGGCAGCGAACAAAGCCTCGTCCGCCTTCTTATCGTGAAAAGCCTGTCCCTCTACGGCAATGCCCGATATGCCCTTAAGCGGCAACCATACCTCGGTCGCTTGTGTGTTGACACAGTTAGTTCGTAGTCTGCTCGCCACCCTTTTCCCGAGCTCCTCGCTTTCCTTGGGTGTGGTGCGCATGAGTGTCACAGAAGGATTATGCTCGAACAAATTCCGCTCCCGGAACCTCTCCGGCACCGTGTCTTTGGGCCCGAAGTTCACCATGTCGAGAGCCCCAACACTCACGATTTGCGGGATGCCTTTCTTCGCGGCTGTCGTGAGACGGTCCTCGTTGGCGCTGAATACGCCGCCTACCAGCTCGTCTGCGAGATCAGTTGTCGTGAGATCGAGGACACCGTCTAGCCGGCCCTCATGGAGTAAGCGCTCCACTTGATGTTGGGAGTCAGCATATCTATTATGTTGCAGATCATTTACTGAGGTTCAACTTACTTGCGCGACCGCCGGCTCCAGTGGCGTGGAAAACATAGACTTCAAACCCCAGTTCCTCAAGCTGACGTCGAGCAACGGTGACCGCGGGGGTCGTCACGCCAAACATGGATATTGCGACGCGTTTCTTTCCTGTCTCGCTCCCTATCCTCGCCGAGTCCGTCTTTGCGTTCCTCGCGGCGTAGCTCTGCGCCATGCCGGTGATGGCCGCCGCCGCGTTGGCAATGACGGCTCTCAATACCTCATTCAGACCCGCGATGTCGACAACGCTGTACATCATGGTGATGTCTGACTCGGCGACATACGAGCTCATATCTCCCGATGCTACTGTCGAAACAATCAACTTCGGTAGCGTCAAGGGAAGCCACCGCATGGCTGCCGAGGCGATACTGGTGCCGCCACTACCGCCCAGGGCGACTACACCGTGCACGTTTCCTTCGTTAAACAAGTCTCTAATTACATTGTTGGCTCCCTCAATCATAGTTTTAATGACATCCCCTCGTGGCAGCGATTGCAGGGAACTGCTGGCGCCGCTGCGTTTGTAAACCTCCGATTGGGAGACTGTGATAGCTTCATGCTGGGTCTCGGAGCGGCCCGCATCGATCAGGACCACTTTGATTGAGGGGTTGGCTTCCAGGATCTGAGAGCGGAGATACAGATACTCGGAAAGCTTTGTGTCCAGGGTGCCAATGGCGACGATAGTGACCCTTTGTTCTCCCATTTCCGTTTTTGTGTGTGGGTTACTTACCTGCCACGTGAATTGGAGGTTACGAGCCGCTCCTCATCTTATGTGTTTACACAGTATTTACACATACTCTGAGGGGAGCTGAACGACGTCAGAAAGACCCGACCTGCATGCGGAGGTGGAGAAGCTGAAGGTGTAGTACATGTGAGGCCACCTAGAGTGGCCGTAGGTAAATGCTACGGTGGCCGTAACCCACCCTCATGCATCGCTAGTAGCGCCACCACCCAAATTAGCTGGCAACCTTACAAGGGTGCCATATCCACCCAACGTACCTACGTTAGCAATACATACCAGAAAATAAACTTACACGTTGAAGCAGTTGCCGCCTGCTAATTGAAAAGGCTCGCGATTCTTTTTGGTGTTGCGATAGCTATTTTGCCGTTTTTGCTGTTGGTAATGTTGACGATATTATCGTTGTTTGTTTTTATCGAAATATTAAATAAAAGCGCTAAACTAACCGTTTTAGCAACTGCTTTACAACACCAAAAAAAATTGTAAACCTTTTTAATTAGCTTGTAGTAATTGCTTTAACGTGCGTTATTGCCTGGTATATATATCTCTTAGGTACGTTGGGTGGATATAACACCCTTGTAGGGTTGCCAGCTAATTTGGGTGGTGGCGCTACTAGCGATGCATGAGGGTGGGTTACGGCCACCGTAGCATTTACCTACGGCCACTCTAGGTGGCCTCGTACATGTCAGACGGGAGCTAGCGGGAATGACTAATAATCCAACATGCAGCTCGATAATTACGTCTGCATCAAACCGACGCCGTGCTGTCTCATCCTCTCCTTCTCCCAGCCAATCGCTTAGGCAAAGATAAATTGCGTCGCATTCCCCGCAGAAACAGCAACCATGGCTCCGATCCCGCGCGCAGAGCTCCTCAAGCGCTTTCGCACTGCCATTGACGCCAAGCAACCCATCATCGGCGCGGGCGCCGGCATCGGTCTGTCCGCCAAGTTTGCAGAGGCAGGCGGTGCCGATCTGATCATCATCTACAACTCGGGGCGGTTCCGCATGGCCGGCCGCGGCTCGCTGGCGGGCCTGATGCCGTACGGCGACGCGAACGCCATCGTTGTCGACATGGCGAAGGAGGTGCTGCCCGTCGTGAAGCACACGCCCGTGCTGGCGGGCGTGTGCGGTACAGACCCGTTCCGGGATATGAGCACGTTTCTGCGCCAGCTGAAGGACCTCGGCTTTAGCGGCGTGCAGAACTTCCCCACCGTGGGCCTGATTGATGGCTCGTTCCGCGCTAACCTCGAGGAGACGGAGATGGGATACGAGCTCGAGGTCGAGATGATACGTGTCGCGGCCGAGATGGACCTCCTCACGTCGCCGTACGTGTTCACTGTTGATGAAGGCGTGGCTATGACGAAAGCGGGTGCTGATATCATCGTGGCACACATGGGACTTACCACGAGCAAAGGCATTGGTGGGAAGACGGGGAAAACGCTCGACGACTGCGTCAAGTTGATTCAGGAGATCAGGGATGCGGCGGTGAAGGTCAGGGAGGATGTCATCGTGCTATGTCACGGTGGCCCTATTGCCGAAGTCAAGGATGCCGAATATGTGCTATCGCGGACGAAGGGTATTCACGGGTTCTTCGGCGCTAGTAGTATGGAGAGGATACCTGTTGAGGCGGCTATCACAGATAATACGAAGAAATTCAAGGAAGTACGTATCAAGAATTAAGTCCCGAAGCGTAGTCCAAGTACAAATACATACTATATGTAAATTTAAAGATGTTAAAGTTATCGCGAACATTATTTCTAATTTAGAAGTGGCTGCCAGGTCGTTCAGCGCCGGCAATTTCCGCCAGATCTGTGCATTCACTCAGCCGTGACTGACAGATTTCGATTCTCGATCATTAGCGTAACCCAAACATTGTCATCCTTGAGATCTTTTTATTACAGCCTGCAGAAAAATGATAGATGACTACAACGTCATGTATATACAGAGATGAAGCAATAGTCCTACGCCCGATGCTGCAGGGCCCCCATGCGCCAATGAAAATGCGACCGTGTGAGGTAGGTAGCAATTACTCCCCCACATGTCGTCCGCAAACTCTTGATGAAATGGACAGAAATGAAGCAAGGGCGAAGGGCTGATTTTAGCCACCGTACCGAAGCCATGCATGCGCCCGTAACAGCGAATAGTAACCCTAGGCTTCCTGAGCGCCCTAGTTACACATCCCTTCGGAATGCGTGTGGCCGTATGGTATGGCCTCCCTTTTGTCACGGTCTGGAATCTATATACCTAGCAGATCGCCTGCCTACCTAGGGATGAAATGCGATTTTGCGATTGCCCCCTCCTATAAATGTCATTCTATGTCTCTATTCATTCCTGATGTGATTTACGTCTACAGACAAGTCAATATTTGCTGCTATACGCATGCGTTAAGCTAAGTATTTTTCATCGGTTTTTATACACAATGCTTAGCATCGATAGCATGAGGCGTCACTTCCATATCCCCTATTTCGGCAGCAGTAGCCGAGGGTCCAGTTCTTCCCAATACTCTGGGTCCCCCCGTTATTCTGCCTTCCCGGAGGACCCCTACTCCGCTGCTTCACCGCGTGGTTCCAGTTCTTCCCGACGACACAGGAGACACCAGTCCTCGTCGTCCAGCGAAAAGAAATCGGTGACGTTTGCGTCTTCGCGCATCGACGAGGAGAAGCTGGTCGATTTCTGCAATCAGAAATACGGCAATGACTACAAGTTGAGTGTAAGAAAGCTTTAACACCTACCTCTCTCTTCCCGTCCATACCCATGTTACTATCGTCCCCGACTCAAACTCATGTGTTATTATATAGCTGCGATCTGACAGATATACTGTCTGGTCATCACCGGTAATGACAGATGCGGAAATCCGGTCGTGCAGGACATCTCGTCGATATGAGGAGTGAGTGGTCCGAGTGCGGGTTTACTTTCGCGATTTCACTATCAAGTTGAGGTCTTAGGTTGTCAGGTACCAAGGTCACAAGTGGGTAGAAGGATCTTAGAAAGTGGGGATAACTAGTATTACGTCTATATAAAGGGCCGACTCTCCCTCTCAAAGAGAGAGAGAAGGTCAGGAATCAGTGACATTGAGCCCTTAACCCAAGCTACGGCCTAGCTGCTACCCTTCGGTGGCCTGACTTCACTCTAGAGACCAATCCATCTGACATAGGTACACATGTATATAGCAAGAGAGTGGTGGCATATGCTGGATATAGGTCGTATATCTTATAATGGAGGACTGTGCTGTTCTTTTCACATTGATTCATCTCCTATCACGGCTCAGGGGAACAAATGCGGGTAGGCTAGTTCGGTGAGCGGAATTGCATGCGCGCCACTGATCCCCATATCTCCGGACGCTCGTGAGATTTCGGCTCAGGATTACATACATTAGCTCGGAGTCCCCCAAGGATGTGGTGAGATGCAAGAAGAATTACCATCATGTCAGCATCTGACAAGAGGCCCACTCTCAGGTAGTTTCCCCTCCCTTGGTCTCACTGTCGCTCTCTGACGTCCTACCTATTTCATCCTTCTGACCGCCAGTCAGCCTGGACAGCCACTCTTTCATCATTTCACCATTCAAGAATAGGCGCGAATCTGAAATCCAGATTTCGGGCGGCGATGACATCTAACCGGACAGTCAAAACACTCTCTGATAAATCCACACCCAGGGCATATATAGACGATAGCAATCTAGGCTGTGAGCTGTGTAAAGCCTGTTGGCCGGACTTGAAACCATACTTGGAAGTGGCTGCATGGTGATGCAGCATCTATAAGGCAGCCCATGCCGCCCCATGTTAACTGGTCTGACCGGTCATAGGTATTACAGACCCGGCCGCCTTGAGAAGTAGATCGACCTGGACTGACGCTGGATCTTGGTCGACATCACCCTCGTATACGTAGGCTTTAAATGCGACACCCTAAGGCTACGTGGAAGAATGAGGAAAAGATGGGAATTAAATTACTACCATGACAAGAGTGTACCGTATTAGATTAGTATCAGGAATATGCAGAAATCGTATCTCAAGGCGTGGACAGGAGGATAAAGTCGACGTGTTGATGCGTCGAAAAGGGTGTGAAGACTGAGTTTGTTTGGGGCAAGGGTACATTATGCATACCATATATACACCATGAATATGACCGTATGGGTCGATGGGGTTATTCATCTAATTGGCGCCAAAGGCAAGACATTGTAAGCGCTTAGGAGATGCACACGGGCGACACGCTTAGCAGCTGCTTGCACTTGTTATTAGTGGTCATAATTCACCAATAAATACCACTCTGCAGTCCGATCCCCAACTCGTAACAACATCATCATGAGAACGGAACACAGCTTCATGATCGAAGCCAGGCGATCGATAAACGGGCAACAGCTGCATAATTATAAAAGGTTCACTGAATGTAAGAGGGGCTATGCTACAGATACAAAGCAGTACTAGATGGACCGTTAAAGAAGAAGAAGAAGCAGAAACTGCCATGCAGAGTACGGAGATAGCCTATGCAGGCTGCGAGCGAACTCGCCCGATGGCGTTTCGTCGACACCATATCAGGCAGGTCACAGATCCGGCCGCCACCTAAGGCATCATCAAAATCCAGCTCCACAAGCCATGATTATTATTATTAGGCCCTGTCTGCGTGCGTGGGTTGACCGAATTTCCAGTAAGCCCCCCTCAAAGGAGATGATGGTGGCTGAGATGAGGTCAAGAGTGAGTAGCAGACTGTATAATTACTTCGTACAGAGGGGCAAGGCTCCAAGTCATTCAGAGATGCAGCGGTGAGAGTTTGAGAAGCCCCGTTTCAGTAGAACTACGAGTAGTCAGTTCTTCTATCGTCGACAGCTACATATAATATGCTAAATGATCGACTGCCAGCACATTCCCGCCAGATCGTGTATGCCAACATCCACGAGTCTAAGAGGTCTAGATCTATTCTTCAGCAAACGCATCGTTTCTCATTGAGTTATTGGTCGTATAGCAGCAGGGATTGTGTTTGGCCAAAGACAAATGACCATGACTCAGACCAACGGTATCCCACCTACCAGTGAAGATAGGCCGCCCTGTCCGTCCTGCACTCAGAACGAGTGTCAATGCCCAATTGAAGCCTCCCGGGGTCGTATCCTGCGGGAACTGCTCATGGTTTCCAAGAAAGACCAGCTCAATACTCATCGCCGATTTATCCCGAGGCAGGCTCTATGCGGGGTCGTGACAGCACAGGAGGTGGGACGGCATCTGAAGCTGGTATTGGGTGACCAACCAGATCTTATCGAATCACTGACGGCCGAGATAGCACCCGACGAGGAGAGCGAGACGCATTGCTGCTTGAATAGAAAGTGTACCGGGAAGCGCATCTTATTCGCCTCTTTTCTACAAATTGCAAAAGAGGATTATATGCTCGGTCTCTGCCAGACTAATGTCGAATACTGTGACAGCAGACTCAATGAGTCGGCGCCCTCGCAGCTATCAGATGGGCAAACTCTCACCAACAGGGAGTTGCAGATGATTGCATGGGTGCAGAGTCAGATCAGATATCACCTTCTGGTGAGATTGGACCCGGAGGTGGGGACAGCATTCGATTTCGATGACGGAGCTTGCCTTCCCCTATCCGATCCGAGCCCTATCACCCCGACGGCAGTGGAAGGGGATAGCCAACCTCAGATGAATGCGAAAATATTGACGATGCATAAAATCACACGAATCACAGTTGAACCTGGCCACCACGAGTTTGTAAGTCTCTGAACCTGAGCCTGGATGAAATGAGATGAGACGAAGCCCTTTCTCTGCTAACAAAATGAATAGGACAGTGGCTCAAATGACTTCGTCTTGAAGACATTCAAGAATCCCAGTGACGATGATGAGACGAAGTCTGTCAATTCTGATTTCGACCACGAACTGAAAATAAACCGGCAACTAGAGCAGCATCCTAGGATTGTCCCCCTTCTCACTGCATTCCAGTTCAGAGACGAATATCACCTCTTGTTCCCATTTGCCCCACGTAGAGATCTCCAGAGTCTATGGGGAGCGTATCCGATAGGGAAACCAGACTGGTGCACGCCGCGATGGGTCCTGACAGAATGCATTGGGATAGCAGAAGCACTCGAGCACATTCATACTCGGAGACCTCCACTACTGCACGCTGACATCAAACCACCCAACATTCTCTGTTTCCCTCCCCAAGGAGACGATGAGGGCCCGAAGCTGAAACTGTCAGACTTCGGGATATCGCTGACGGCGGAGACAAATCCCGAGTTCAAAGTCGAAGGAAGGCCGCACACCAAAACGTACCGACCGCCTGAATTCGAGACGGAGAAGACGATCACCCTCAACTACGACGTATGGAGCCTCGGCTGTGTGTTTCTGGAGTTCCTGACGTGGGCCATCGAGGGCTTGAAAGCGACGGAAGACTTCGAGACACGCCGGGAGGATGAAGATGACGATCCGCGGGCGTGCAAGGCCGAAGGAAAGACGCAGGAAGACAAGTTCTTTAGGAAGGCGGTCGCCAAGTCTCCGCTATTCGGCGCCAAGGGAAAGAGGAGTCTACGCATTCAGTTCGTGTGGTATCAGACGAAGAGTATTCTACCCGATAAGAACATCCAGAGCCTACGAGCCCCTTTTCACGTTAGTCGGAAGTTTACGGTACGGTGCCATGTCAAAGAAGCTGTCGACAATGTGAGTTTCCTTGCGTGTAAGAATGTCGTCTGGACATCCGAATCGATAGCTAACCTGACTGAGGACTAGCATATAAGTCGTCTGGAGGGCTTACCGCATTGTCCCCCTGAGTATAGAGCCTTTCTCGGCATCATCAAGGGACGGATGTTAGACGTTGATCATAAGTCCCGTGCAACCAGCTCTGAGGTTAGAGATGAGCTGCAAAAAATCGATATAATGGATATAAATTGATGAGAGCAAGCGCAATCTATGATGTCAATGCCGCTGAGGGGAAAGGATAAAAGGACTGAAAAAGCATGTGTAATATAGAATTCTTCATAATACTTCCGGGGAGAGGAATAGATTCTCTAACATCTTCAACTACCCCCACCCTGATAAGACACTCCTTTGCTTGTATACACGTAGACAGTCTATTACCAAGAAACGTATGAATGTGAGATGAATACCCTTTAAAAGAAGGTGTTTGTGTCCGTGTATCTGCGCAGATCTAAAGCCCCGGAAACAATTATGGCGGCTAGTCATCGTTTTCCACAGCAGCCTTCTTCCTCTCTTCGCGTTTCTTGTCCGTGAAGAACTTGTTTATATCATCCTTTTGCTTCTATATAAAATCAAATCAGTAATCATCACTTTTCTTCACTTGTACCAGGAGCACGAGTAATGAGTAGGTAGATACTAACCTTGTTAAGCAGGCACGGAAGTAGGACCGTGTACCCTGTTTTGGCATTTGCCTGTGAAGAAAGACAAAATAAGCCTTGTGACTCGACTGGTCCTCATGCATGTCTGCTGTTGTCATACGTCGGCTGAGAGAGTGTGTGTGAGCGTACTTACTCTGATGACGATCTTCTCTCTTTCGAATTCCATTAACACGAGACAGTCGTGGAGGTGCTGGTCGTTCTCATAAGGGTGGTTGATGATGTTCTCTACCGTGTAGTTGCTAGCCATGTTGTCTGAGGGTCGTCGAAAGCCGGGAATGAAGGCGAGGAGCTTAGAGAAGGAGTCTTTGATGGTTGTTGAAGAAGACATGGCAGCTTCTCTCGAAAGGGGAGTAGGAGACTACTGGGTCATTAATATGTAGATTCGGTGTATTTAAATTATCACTTCCTGCCCCCGAGAATGCCTGAGACGAGATGCCTGGTTGTTTGCCTATTGCGGCTTGGGTATCTCCACTGTGAGCAGAGCCTCAATCGGGTTTGGAAGATGTCGGAAGTTAGGCACAGCAGCATTTGAGGGCCCGCTGTGGGAGAGTGATAAGAAAGAGAAATATCGGCTGGGTGCTTGCAGCTTTCGGTCAGGTATCTGCAGAGTCAGCCGGAATAGTCCCTGCGGCGCATAGATTGCATGTGGACTTGGGTCATCGCCTGCATGTCCGCGGACACTCACAGAGGGAGGTACTTCAGCTTACTCCAAATCCACGTATAGTCCGGGCGTGGGCTGTACCTTTGGACCGGTCAGAGCAACCATAGTCCCGTTAAGCCCACTCTGATTACCCTAAGGCTAATACTTGACTGGCAGCTTAAGCCGAGAGTATAGACAGACGGGCTATCAATACGTCTGCCTAGGTATATACTGAGGCATCAACCCCACCCCCAAGTGAATGAAGGGACCAACATATTCAATGTAATTCATCCATCGCACGATGCTGGACTGGATTGCAAGAGCCAAGAATCTTTGTGAGGGAGATGTCAACGAGTTCGAGTTCCTTCCTGGCCACCCTTGTGTCATTCAGACAGTGCGTCTAAGACGTGTCGCTCCGGTGAGTACCTACCTAGGTAATGTAGCTACCCGGCAGCATCCCCCATGACATTCTTACTAATCGGGGCCTATATGTCATTATCATAGGATGTAGTGGATGTTGTGGAAAACACCACACACCGCTCTGAAGGTGACTACCTAAATTGGATCAATCAGGTAAATATCTTAGCCGCCATGGATTGAAACAATCAAGCAAGCTGAGCTTGTCACCCTTCTAACTGGTACTAGAGTCAATCATGGCCCGAGGAATCGACCACGACCCTGGTCATGCACCACCGAGTGAACGCGGAAAATGCCAAAGCGACTTCTCTTCCGTATAGCAAAGCCACCTTCAAAGCGGCGTGCGGACGCCTTTACCAACACCGATCTATCGTGGAAGCTATTCGCAGAAAGTCGCATGCCATCTTCACAAAACGGGACGTCGCGGCGTGGAAACCTCGACCTGATCTGGGTCCAGCTGTCGGTAAGTGATCACGGGTACACCGACGAGCAAGCAGTTTAAGGGATAGATACACAGATATGAAGCTGACTGACATCTCTATATACAATAATAGTCTACAACTGCAAGTCAGACACTATTTCTCCAGCGGAGGAGGACGATATGATACTATCAGCGACTCACTTCCCCCAAAAGTCAGCCATCTTCGCCGTTGCATACGGCTGCACCGACCACTGCCGCGGCGAGATCGACTACTGGCTAGGCTATGCCAAAACATTCGCTTTTGATCCTCTGCTCCTCTGCATGATATGGGCCGAACTTGAGCGCCGTCGTCTAATCGACGGTGTGGATCTCAAGGCGACTCCTCTCTGGGACGGCATCTCGCACATGAACGAGACACTGAACATCGATCATAAGAACATGAACAGTCCGCTCGCCAATCAGAGTAATGGTGGCAAGAGGAGTAGAATCGGCGACAGTAGCACCGGCAGCGACGGGATGATCAAGGTGACGCGCGTCGGAATTAAACAGAACGAGATCATGAAGCGTGAGTGTGAGGCTGTCAATCTCTGGGTTAACATGAGCACCCTCAAGAATGGGCTCGAGAGCTTCAAGACCGAGTTGAAGTCGATGCTAGAGTGTTCCAGGCACTCATCTGACAGCGAAGAGGATCCACCACAACAGCAGCAGCAACAGCAGCCTGAACAGGTCGGACTTGACTCCATTCGCAGACACGCCGCGCATAGGATCCAGCATAGGCTGAGGAGTATGATAGTTGAGATTGAGGGCAAAGTCAGATATACGGATAGTCTCCTGCAGGGGATGGTCTTGGCGACTCAAACGGTTAGTGATACCTCAAGTCCGACAAGCCAGACACAGGCGCACATGATATGTAACGTATTTGTTATTAACGATGCTTGATAACACCTACAGGAGTCGAATCATCTGTCACGACGAGATGCGTTGACCAACATCTTCATCGCCGTCGAGTCGAAGAAAGACAGCAGCCACATGCGATACATAGCACTTCTCGGCATGATCTTCTTGCCAGGGACTTTTTTCGCAGTGAGCACCCAGCTCTCTCATCTTTTCATTCATCGCCTTACATCTACCTAACTTAGCATGTAAACTTCAACTGACTAATCAAACTCGGCAAACAAAGGCTCTCTTCTCAATGACCTTTTTCAACTGGACTGTACAAGACAACAATAACAACATTAACAGCAACAGTAGCCACCCGGCCGTATCCCCCTACATAGCCATCTACTTCGCCCTCACCGTGTTCGCGACCGCTATCAACGTCTGGCGGTTCCAGTCCTGGGCGCGAAAGCAGGACGACGAGGCCGAGCAGAGTCTGACGGCGCAGCTCGAGAGCTATCCTGCCATCGCGGCTTCTCTGCTGGCTCGGCAGACTGTGCCGTACCATAATGATTCCGGTGCCGGTATCAATATAGGAGATGTTACTACTGCTGGGCAGATGCAGGGGCAGATGGCGCGGCCTCGGGAAGATGTCTAGTGTTAGGGGTGTTTGGGTTGGATATCGGGCGCCTTTCACATTTGTGGTTAAATAGGGGAAACTGATGATTCACGACTCTAATGAATTATATGTAGTATCGCTATCTTTTTCTTACGTGGAATATACCAATTTTAAGTAACATTTACTCCTGTATTATTTAACTCCTCCCACGCGAATCCCACAACCAAAGACGGCAATAACAGCACCTGGACTCCGCCAACGGCCTCTCTCAGTCTCTCTACGAGGCCTCAGACTCGAAAGAGTGAGTTGTTCAATCGTTCATCTACTCAGCTCGGCATCCTGCTTATAATTTTTGCTAACTGTAGTAAATCCTCTCTTTTTTCTACCTCATGGGCAGATTGACCGACTCCGGTGGAAGTGGCAGAGAGAGGATCTTGAGGCAAGATCACTGGCCTACGGCGGCTCGTCAAGACACAGGTCATCAGTTTTAGCGCGGCTTGACGATCTGATTAAAATGCATGGGCTCGCACCTGATATTCTCACCAGATCAATAATGAAACTAGCACTAGGTTATTATGTTATAAGTACCAGAACTTGTCAGAAATAAGCGAGCCAGTCAATTGAGGGTGTATTGTGTTGTATTCTTGACATGTTAGTAGCGAAAAGTGAAGAGATAGTCGCGGTAGTGAAGTAGTGGTGTAGTAATTCCATTAGCAGTGTAGATAAATCTTAGGTCAGCCAATCTCAATGCTTTGCTACTTCGTCAAACAACTGTACTATTTCATGCTGTCCCTCCCGCAATGCTAGATCTCTCGCAGTGTTGCCGAAATACTCTGGCTCGGCGACGTTTGCCCCCCTTGAGATCAAAAAGCTTACTGCATCTTTGTTTCCCTTCTTCGCTGCCACGTGAAGCGCCGTCAACGACACCTGGTACCACCAATCACCAGCCCACACGTCGAACTGCTCCTGTAGGGAGACCCGTGTTTTATCTCGATAGTTGATATTCAAGCCCCGATCGAGAAGCATGGCAAGCATTTCGACCCCGCCTTGTTCACGGTCGTTTACCACATACCTGAGCAACTCTGGGTCCAATTTTTTGTGAGGTATGCGGGCCAGGATGTCTTTCAACAATGATGGATCATCGTGCTTCTGTGCGACGTCCCACAAGAGTGATCGATATAATGGCCAGCTATCTTCCCACAAGTTCCTTCTATGTAGCGTAAGCCAGCTTTCCTTGAAAAGAGTGACGTCCAAGCCGGCATCGAGCAGAGCGCGTAGCAGTGGAGCACCTGGTGGCCCGCTTCCTGAAGCACGTTCACCGAGACTAGGAGATGGCGCGACCCAGCGGGCTTTCACAGCAGCCGTCCAAAACTCGATTGGAAACCGATCAAATGCATCCCTGCTTAAGTGTATCGATTGTGAGACGGGACATAGAGTGCTATCTAATAAGTTGAAAAGGGATGCTTTGGGAGGTGCCGGGGGCGGGTTCGATGACAGGATTTCTGTGGCGAGGGTGGGTAGCTCTCGTTGAAGAGCGGCGACAATGACTATCTGAAGTTGTAGCGGCGGCAGGTCAGAAAAGGGGGCTGCCGAGCGAAGCTCGGTAGATGTGGCTGAAGGCTTCATTAGGTGAAGCATATCAATCGCCTCTTGGGAAAAGCTCCGTTTGCTGTCGTCGCGCAACATGCATAGCTTAATTGCGGCCGCCACAGGGCCCATTGGACCGCATGTGGAAAGTTTTGCGAGGTTGGCGAGGTCGCTGTCCTCTGGATGCAGAGTCGGCGACTTTGGGTCGATATGTGCGAGGGCGGCATCCAAGAACTCTTCATATGACAATCGGTCTGCCTTGTAATCGTTTGCGCAGGCCTCGAAACATTCAGACGAGACGGGGCGCGTTGTATCGACTGGAAGTTTGAATGTGTACTTGGTAAAGGCACGCGGCGTTACTAGATCTCGAAGCAGTTCCAATACCCCGGAGACAATGGGTATCAAGACCATGTTGGGCTCGTGATGGTTTAGTTATTGCAGTACAGCAGCTTTCTCCCGGGCATATATACGGGAAAGAGTTGAAATTGGTTCATGAATGCACCTGGTAAATAGGTATCGCGCCGGCTTAATTAGTGTTAGGGACCTCGTACTTTAGGGAAGGTAAAGACGCCTGTCGTTGCGAAGGTCTGAAGACCATCGTAGGAAACCATCCAACTAAATACGAGTGTTTCTTTTTGCCTTGTGTGCCTCGTGACATGGTGTGATAATCTTCTGAGCCATAATGGAGGTTTTCAGCGTCCAAGATGTTCGATGATGATGATGGCGATGCAGTTTGATGAACCAACTGCAGATTAGTTATTCCACATGGACTCATGTAATTATAAGTGGTTCTGCAGACCTATAGGAGGCCCACCACGCAACTTCGCCTCTGCAACCACCCACGCTTTCACGAGGCAGAATTGCGGCGCAGAACTGCAGGGATAGGCTACCACCCTGCAAGAGGCATTCGATTGTATTGGTGTTGCGAGCCAAGACGAATATTTAGGCGCCAGTAGCATACATGGCACGTATGATTTTAATTCCAACCCCTGATTTTACCTGAACAAGGCCGTTCTCGAGGACCCGGACAGGTGCAGGGCGGTGTATTGTTCGGCGTATGGGTTAAGACGAAAAAACGTCCTAAAAGTCACAAAAAAGAAAATGTCGTACATGAATGTATATCTTGGGGGCATATGAAGAAACGTCCTGGTACGGCTCGGAAGTTTTGTTCATAACTTTTATATATTTACTGTTGATTACAATACGAGTGGGGAAAGTCTAGGATCAGACTGGATTGGGGTCCGTTAGCTTTTCGCCCCTGAACCCATTGTATGATGGCGATGACGATGCGTATGACAGGTGCTAGACACTCAGAAATATCCTTCATCTTCTGAAAGCCTGTCTGATTAAATCTCGGAGGGTCTCGAAAGGGGTCCAAATCCCGCCTGCGCGTCGGCGTGCCAAGATAATGCCTATAGACCCAACGAGAAACGGGCTTGCAAGTAGGCCAATAAGTGCTCGCGTCAAAACCTTCCCTTGATGCTGGCTTTTTGCTATTACTTGTGAATATCTCTCATTCCCAAAGCTCACTCTCGAGTATTGGGTGTGCCAACCCAGACTCGGGACGTGAACGGATAAAAATTCTTCTAGGGATTTTCGCAGGCGATACACAGGTGAAAGCACCGAAGCTCGCATCTCAACATAGTTCTGCAGCGCTAGATCATTGATCGCATGCGCATCTGCAACACGGAGTGTAGAGTACTCACTGAGGGCCGTAGCTCTTTGGAAGGCGGCATCGCTTACCTCGAAGTGGTTGGGGTCGTTATTCTCAGTCGTTGCATGTTTATCGATGACGGAGAACAGAATGCGTACGTCTTCAAGACCGGCATTCATGCCCTGGCCATAAAAGGGAACCATGGTATGAGCTGCATCTCCAACGATAACTACGGAACTCGAGAAGTGGTACGGCTGGCACTTAATACTGATTAGGGGAAGATGCGGATTGGCCTGGAAAGATGAGACGAGCTCTTCTGGTGATATATGTGATGTGACTCCAGGAAAATGCGAATCGAAGAAGGCAGGCAACTCGGACGGGTCAGCTTCGAGAGCGGCGAATTCGGCGCCGGGCATAAATAGGGTGCATGTGAAAGAACCGTCCTGCTTTACGTTAGTGTGCCAGTGTATCGAGAGGAATAAGAGCGTCACGTACATCGCTTGGAATGGCGATGAACATGAATTTCTTTCCCGGCCATATGTGCAAGTGGTTGGGAGAGATGCGGAATTTTGAGCCGGCGGCCTGGCTGCTTGAAGAGTCGTGAGGCTTGATTTGGAACTCGCACCAGAGGGTATCAACGTATTCTTGGGTGTAGTTCATCCTAGTAAACTTCATCAAGTGATATCTCACAGCAGAATGTGCACCGTCAGCACCAATCATGAAATCGAAGTCAATTTCAATTTCGGCTGGGCGAGACGAGTTCGTATTATTATCCCGGTATTCGAACCAAGCCTTTCGCTTTTTGAAGTCGGCGCCTGTTAGTTTGTGGTTAAAGAAGAATTTGACGTTGGGCATGTCGTCTAGGATGTCTAGCAGTCGCTTATTGAGACCAGCCCGATCTACGGCGTATATCGTCTGTATAATGATTAATACTCTCGATATGCTTTAATGAGTTGGCATCTCATCGTACCCGGCCGTGGATATCATAGTCCTGAGCAGCCTCATAGAGGGCGCCGTCGGGAGTCCTCCCATGAATCATGCGACCGCGCATGGGGATGGTGGCTGAGAAGACATGCTGGATCAACTTTTCGTGATCAGCATGGCGCATGGCATTGATGCCTCGCTCCGAAAGGGCGAGATTGATGGACTTTGTGAAATTCAGAGGCGTGGTGGAAGGATCACGAAGATCTACAGTCAATTGTCAGTTCTCGTCATCCATTCTCCATCCGTGCATAGTGTGCAGTGCAATGCAGCATAAACATATCTTCTCCATCCATCATGTCGTGCGTTATGTTATGCATGCCGGGCGTTGGCCTAGTAGCGAAAAAGGAAAGAGGGCTTGCTGGCTGGGCTCGTGCTTTTCCAACTCACCACTGCGCAATTCGTAGATCTCAACCTGGTAACCCCTCTTCGCAGCATATAAAGCAGCCAAGGAGCCGACCGGTCCCGCCCCAACCACGACGTATTTTTGACTGGAACTCGCCATGACTACCTATCCCGATATGTCGGCTTGTGGCGTGGGCTGTGAGCATTGGCAGTGAGTTTCAAGATATTGCTCTCTTACCACGGACAGATGGACTTGTAAGTGAGAGAATAAGTGGATGGATGGATGGATGACCGTCTGCACCAAGGAGGGCACATTATTAATGCAAACGGTTATAGCCGGTACCTATCTACCTAGTATTACGCTAATTCCCATCATCATCTCTATCTGAAGCCATGAACCCCGCCGAGTTAAATTCTCACGTCTCCAATGTATTGCTAGAAAGTAATCAGCTAACCAACCTTGCTGTGGTGTTAGTGAAGATGGGACAATAGACTTTGCTTGGGGTTGCCTGGGCATGCAGGCAACCTTGCATATGACTGAGCACATACCCAGATACCAAGCGAGTTTGCCCAGTACTACTCGCTAGGCATACTAGACAATAACTAGAAGCTTAACAAGAGGTAAACGTGAAACAAAATACTAACAGCACATAAAAAACAGTTGTTAGCTGTACATGTGTAAGTATTATAAGTATGTACATAAACAGCTGCCATGTATTCCCTGGATACGCCAATGCAGAGAGGGGTAGTCGCATGTAGACGGTACATGTAGGGAACAGCCCACTTCATCTTTGCTGCAAGGGTGGGGCAGTCTCGAAAAAAAGCACTGTTGACTTGAGATATAACAATGAATTTCTGATACCTGCAATCTCCGTTTACGCGATTCCGACTTAGACTTGGTCGGATTCTCTTCCTTTCTTCAGCTATAACCTCCCGATTCACGAGCAATAATCTGCAGTACAACGCGATCCCGATATACCGAAAAAGCATCTAGATAATTACACCTCCCGCGCGCCGACACAACAGCCTCCGTCGGTCGACCATGTCTACCACCACCGAAACCCAGACCAAGCTGAAATGTCTGGGCGCCGATTGCGAGAAAGAGGCCGGTTCTCTGCAGTGCCCAACGTGTCTAAAGATCGGCCTCAAGGATAGCTTTTTCTGTTCACAAGACTGTTTCAAGAGGAACTGGGTCCGTATTGTCGTGTCTTGTTTGCTTCAAAGCTGCCTTGCCCGCTCTGCGACTGACCGCGCTTCTGCATCCAGGGTAGTCACAAGGCCCTGCACAAGATTGCGTCGGGCAAGTCAGCGAACGGTATTCTCGATCACATCAGAAGTCCTAAAGTCGTCTCTAAACCCCATCCAGCTACAGGTCTTTACAACCCGTTCCCCTCCTTTAACTACACCGGGCCTTTGCGACCTGTCTACCCGCTGTCAGAAAAGCGTACCGTTCCGAAAGACATTCCACTGCCAGACTATGCAGAGACCGGCTATCCGTTAAGCGAGATGCGTCTGAACCGAAACAAGTTCGACATCCTAGATGCCAAAGGTCAAGAGGCTATGCGGAAAGTCTGCCGGATAGGTCGGGAAGTACTGGATATTGTAGCAGCCGAGATAAAGCCCGGTGTTACTACAGACTATCTCGATGAGGTCTGCCATAAAGCCACCATAGAGCGAAAGGTGCGCCGCGCTTCTCCTGTCGTACCATGATGATTTGGTTGTGGAGATGCTAACACGTGCTAGTCATACCCTTCCCCGTTGAATTACAACCACTTCCCTAAATCGTTCTGTACCTCGATAAACGAGGTGATCTGCCACGGTATTCCAGATCAGAGGGTGCTTCTCGACGGCGACATCATTAACCTTGACGTGTCGGTATATCACGGCGGCTATCACGCTGACCTGAACGAAACATATTATGTGGGAGACAAGGCCAAAGCAGATCCCGACTCGGTCCGAGTTGTCGAGGCGGCGCGGGAATGTCTGGATGAGGCGGCCAAGATCATCAAGCCAGGCACGTTAATACGGGAATTTGGCAATGTAATCGAGAAACATGCCAAGTCCAAGAACTGCAGCGTCATCAGAACATACTGCGGCCACGGTGTCAACACGCACTTCCATTCGCCGCCTAACATACCACATTACGCCAAGAACAAGGCCGTGGGAGAATGCAAGCCGGGGATGACATTTACGATCGAACCCATGATTGCTTTGGGCAAATACCGCGATGTCACGTGGCCTGACAACTGGACAAGTACCACTATCGACGGGAAGAAGACAGCTCAGTTCGGTAAGTACCTAGACTACGTCTTTTCCGGGTCGTCTGGAACCCTTATTAACACCGTTCCAGAGCATACGTTCCTAGTGACAGAGACCGGAGTCGAGGTATTGACAGCACGGTTGCCGACTTCTCCAGGAGGACCAGTTCCAGTGCCGGGGACCGAGAATGGCGCGAATGGAAGTTCTTAAAACTGAGCTGTAGCAACACAACAATGAATGAACGATTCTGCATGAATGCATCTGAGAGCGAAAAGTATAGCACAGCATATTGGGTAATGGTGGAGTCGCACTGGTCTGATCTTCTATTAATGGGGGTGCATAGTGACTGAGATTCTATTTGCTTTACGCCTTCTTGCTAAATAGGTGCTTGGGCGATTTGTAGTCTACAATAGATCATGGGGTTGGCTGGATTCCCAACATGTTTTATTGACAACTTTCCTTGAAAGATACCAGATCACTATCAGGGACGTGCTGGCACCTTCAATGTAGGCAAACTCCCGAAGGATAGGCCAGCGCGGGTTATTGGCAGTTAGCGAATCCAGCAAAGACTCGGATGCTTCTACCTGGTCATATGTACCTACCTGGGGTAGGCTCATGTACGGGTACTGTATACCTACCTAGGTACTTCCAGGTAAGAGTGTACATGCATGTAGGTAGGTACATTCTGTATAGGTAACTTATGTATGTAGGTAGTAGCTTCTAGCCTCCAGCCTCAAGGACGAATCCGCCTCCTTCCCCACCTACATGCCCCAATTTTCTCCTCTTCGAAGCTCGGCGACGAGCCTCGAACACCACACGGCCGGAAAAAGCCCTACGACCGTACCGTAGCTAGTGCCCTCGACAGAGGCAAGCCGCTTTCATCATCCACAACCACGACTCGCACGAGAACAAATATCCACCCACAAAGCATCCACAAAGACACGCAGTAACTAATCGCACAGGCTTTGTGCGCCCAGCAGCTCCGAGTCGCGGCCTTGTTCGATTTTTGATCCTGCCCAAGAAATCCGGCCCAAGAAGAAGCCGCCTTAGGTTCCGTCACCAGACAGAAGCGCCTCTAGCTCGTAGGTCCAGATAAGATAGCCCCGTTCCGTCGTCGCAGCAGCAGCAGCAGCAGCAGTAGCAGCTTTCGCCACGGCGCAGCGCACCGAAGACCCCCGACTCACCTGGGATTGCTCTTCCGCCCACCAACAATCATCCTCACCTTCGAAACCCTTCAAGCCTCAGCCATTTTACGTCGCCAATACTGATCGCAGAGCCGGCAGCCGTCGTCCCCCTATCATCGCGAAGCGAATTGCCGTGCCGTCCTCTGGTTTTCGGCATCGATCCACCAACTCAGAGCCTCTCTACTCTTTCCGGTCCTCCAGCTGCAGCAGCCATCCGTCACCATGTCGGGCGAGGCGTGGTTGTACCTTTTCGCGGTACTGATAAATGCCGTCAACCTGTTCCTCCAAGTCTTCTTCACTATTATGTACAGCGACCTCGAATGGTACGTACTCGCGCAACTCTGCACTGCGCCGTCGACGCTCCGCACTCAACCCCATCTGCGTCGTCGACGTCATTTGTATTCTGCTGGATCGGCTTTGCTAATGGCCTCGGCCCGCGCAGTGACTATATCAACCCCATCGATCTCTGCAACCGTCTCAACACCTACATCATTCCCGAGGCTGCTGTACATGGTTTCTTGACTCTTTTGTTCCTCATTAATGGCTACTGGGTTGCCCTTGTTCTGAACCTTCCGCTTCTTTTCTGGAATGGACAGAAGTAAGTCGCATCACCATCTACTCTGCCACACTACGCAGTTTCTAGTGCTCGGACTGACAGTGACGTGGCAGAATCTATGCTAATACCCACCTGCTTGACGCGACTGAAATTTTTAGAAAGCTCAACGTTCATAAAAAGGCAATTTCCCATACAGCCTGTCCCGATAAAGAACCTGTCTCTAACATGTTTGAACAGGAGTCGTTTTTCAAGCTTGGTTTCCATCTGATTATGTTTTTCTTCTACCTGTACAGCATGATTGTTGCCCTCATCAAGGATGAAAAGGCATAAGCGGCCCAGTTGTTGCGATTGATGCAGAACCTGCCAGCGAGACTCACGGATGTTGTGGTGGTGGAAGTTATCACGGCGACCTCGGAACAACCCACCTAGTGTGTCGCTGAAACACTGTCATGGCAGTCGAATAATGAAAAGCAAGACATGGGGCAATGTGCTGGTGTATGTTTGAATTACGGGGCGACGGTGTCATGACAGACAAGATAGGGGTTTTATAATGATAGAAGAAGCTGTGTATTATGACGGGGGTGTGTGTACACGGGGGACATGCTGTCGGGAGCGGGAGGCGCTTGGTCATTGTGGCGCTGTGTTTGTTCGCATGCCTTTCGGCATAGTGAATATACAAATAATACCCAAATTTTCAGATTATTAACATCACGTGCCTGCATTACAGATTGTCGTTCCGTTATCTATTAATGAGTTTGAATAGTATTGTATCATGTAGTTTAAGTGCCCAGACCATAGCTTTCAGTATGTCGGAGTACTGTCGGAGTAACGGACGGGCATGCAATGTGAGGTTGCGTAATGTTACGCACCATGTAACGAGTATACAGATAAACTGAGGGTAGCCCACCCCTGTTGACCTGAGGGTACCCGTGCGTTTTAATACTTATCAGATATAGCTTATCGCCAATCCAGTACTCCCAAAGTAGCAAAAGCACGGGTACCCTCAGGTCAACAAGGGTGGGCTACCCTCAGTTTATCTGATTGCTCCCATGTAACTACCTACTGAGACTAAATACTTTCCGCTATCGATAATACCCTAGATAAACCATTACCTCATCCACAGCCCAGTAGGTACCTACGTCCCCTACATGGTAACACTACCTGGTTGGCAGGTCCATGGGCCCACTTGAGTACCTACCTAGTCTTGTACCTAGCTGTTGAGCTGCTGTCAATCGCGCCCGTCATAAACACGAATTGCTCCCAACACCAACCCCAATACACATTCACAAACGCGCCATCAGTTCCTGTTCGTCGCATCGAGACCAATATGGCGGACAACTTCGGCGAGTATCCGCCAAATATGGCGCCGCAAGATTCGCTTGTCGTTCGTGAGCAAGCATTGCCGGACCACGCCGTCGTACCCTATACTGGCGAAGACCTTTCACGACCAGCTCTCGGACCTCTAAACCCATTCAAAGACCAGGCGAACGTGCTAAAACGGAAGAATGTGCTCACTGGGAATGCCGAGGAGACGTTCGTAAGCGAGCATACGTTTAGATCGAAGCACAGGGCCATCGAGCGCAAGGGGGGGCCAGAGAGAGCGTACAGATCCGGCGTGGACGTGAAAGATGAGGCTGCCAAACTAAAGGCCGGCCGGCAGAAGAAAGGAGACGCGACCATTGCTGATGGTGACGGGGCATACGTCGGGCCATGGGCGTCCTACAAGAAGGCCGAGTGGGAAGAAGTGGGCGAGGGCGAGGAGCTCGCGAGTGACGAGGAAGTCGAGTATGTCTACGAAGACGACGACGACGATGTTATAGAGAGCGGCGCTGTCGTGTCTGCACCAGCTGCCGCGCTGGTCAGGCGCAAAGAGGTGGAGGAAATGGGAGAAGAGACCACCACTTTCCACGGTTCTGAAGAATTCGACTACCAGGGACGAACATAGTGAGTGGTTCCCAGCTCATCTTCTCGTTGTTTATGACCATCATTACTGACACAAGCTCTGCAGTATGCACGTGCCGCAAGATCTCGATGTCGATCTCAAAAAAGAGTCCGGAAGTATCACGAACTACATACCGAAGAAATTGGTCCATACCTGGAAACATCATGGCGGCAAGGCCGTCACAGCCCTGCGTTTCTTCCCTACATCTGGTCACCTCCTTTTGTCTGCTGGTGCAGACAATACAGTAAAGATCTTCGATGTCTATCATAATAAGGAGCTTCTGAGATCTTACAATGGACATACGAAAGCCGTCACAGACATATCCTTCAATCACGATGGTACCCAGTTTGTCTCGGGTTCCTTTGACCGCTTCATGAAAATTTGGGATACAGGTCAGTGCTTTATTTCCCACTTCTCTACTTCTTTCTCTTTTTTTAATACCTGGAATGACAATAATTGACAATCTTCTACAGAAACTGGGCAGTGTCTTGGCAAATTCACCAGCGGCAAAACTCCAAATGTCCTCCGGTTCAACCCTTCCGTAGAACATTCAACCGAATTTCTGGCCGGATTATCAGATAACAGAATAGTTCAATACGACACTCGCACACGCGAACTGGTCCAGTCAGTTCCCCTAAATTTTTTATGTTTTTTTCTTTTTTTTTTTTTGGCAAATTTTGGGCTTCATTGTTCTTCCGTACTCCCGAAGCATTGCTCAATTTTTTTCTGTTTACGGTAATTACTAACCCCAGCGGGCTAACAGGGAATATGACCACCATCTCAACGCAATCAACACAATAACGTTTGTGGACGGGAATAGACGTTTTCTTACTACAAGCGATGATAAATCGATACGAGCGTGGGACTACAACATACCGGTTCCGATCAAGGTAGGCATTATCGAAAGTCATTTATTGGGTTGATATATGCTGACATCTATCCAAGTATATTGCTGAGCCGCACATGTATCCGATCACGCGTACCGCGCTACATCCGTCGCAGAAATACGTGGCTTGTCAGAGTGGTGACAACCAAGTGCTAGTGTACGGTGCGACCGACAAGTTCAGGCAAAACAGAAAAAAGAGTTTTAGGGGCCACAATAACGCCGGAACAGCCATTGACCTCGCCTTCAGCCCCGACGGGCAGTTCTTGGTCAGTGGTGATACTGCCGGTTTCGTTGTCTTTTGTAAGTACACCTTATATACTGCTCCTCTTTGTGCCGATTCACCTGCTATTCATACCATAAGTTTTATGTTCAATTATTGTACATTCTTTTTTTTTCGCGCTGTTGCTATGTTCCCCGTAAAATCGTGGAATGGAAGATCACTAATATTTTATTTAGGGGATTGGAAAACTTGCAAGATGTACCACAAGCTGCAGGCAGGCGACCAGGCCATAACAAATGTCCAATTTCACCCGCAAGAATCAAGCAAGGTGGCTGCCGCGGGATTGGACGGTATCATCAGGTACTGGGATTAGTCATTGGCAACGGCCAAGACAGGAGATCTCAAATCCAAGATGAAATCAGATTCTCAGCTTGTTGGTGAACGACCAGCAAGTACCGCTAAGGCCCGGACTTGCAAGCTGAGGACATGCCGGCTGAGTGTGTTCTTGGCATTTGAGACAGAGGCTTAGCATCGAATAATACGAAAGCTGGCCGACAGTGGACCGGACTATCAATAAACCTAATGCACCTCCGAAAGTTTGGCTCGGCTCGGTATCGTGATGATGCGTGGTCGCTGATCAAGTTCCCAACCATGGTGGACCTCTTGGTTGATTTCCTTCGCAATAAAGATCTCCTCGCCCTTATCTAATTCGTCGAGTTCCAGTGAGGGCGCACCACCTACAATACTCTCAGTGTCTATTCCCTCCAGTTCAATCCACCCCGCTAGAGCGTCGCGAAGGCCATCGTCCCCTTCTCGCGCTCTCGAACTAATCCTCGAACTAATCCTCGAACTGATTCTCGAGACTGCACCTGAACCTCGAAATGAGTATCGAAGTGCTGGCCCAGGCTTTGACCAACTGTCCCGATTCCTAGCACCACATAGCATTGAGCCAATTATTGAGCCAAGAACGGGGCCCTCAATCGATCTTGAAAGCGTCGGCTTGCGTGTGTTCTTAGCCGAGCGCACAGGGTTATTATTACCAATATTTGTATGTTGTTTGTCAACTGCCTGCTCTCCCTTCGCATAAAGGGTGGCCAGTATTGCTTTAGCATCTCTCTGTGTGCTCTCGCCTTCATTTTGCCGCTCTTTATACGCAAGAAGCAGCAAGACGCAGATGGTTGGTAACGTAGCGATAGCAGCGGCGATTACCACTTCAATCGACCCCCATACTATCCGATTGAGGAGCATATTTGTAAGCTGTAGCCCTTCTGCTAAGCGGACAATTTCAACCGCAATCAGAGGAACACCAAGTCCGAACGCGAGCACAACGCCTGGCCCAAAATCGGAAACGGCAGCTTGCCACTTCGAAAATGGGGCATCAAGAAGTAAAAGCATGGGTAGAATGAATAGCATAATATCAGCGATGATGTTGCTCAATTCTGTGAGCGATATCAGTACATGATCAGGTTTGGGATTATACTTCCTCGTCATGAAAATCAATATCAGGGGAGTAACAAACCGTAAGTGACTATCCATACGGAGCCGTATGAGCTATCAACATGTCAGCTTGTATAGCCTTGTATTGCCACAACTCTCTCACCATTTAGCTGCATCGGGGTACAGGATCCAGTTGAATTCTAGCTTTTCACACTCTAGAAAAATGGATAAGATAGAGGCGAAGAACGTCAGAGCCAACACAACAATCATAAACCACCACAGGACAAGCGGTGCCCGTTGAAGCTTGCGTAGAAATGCACTAAGTAAATCCAGGATAGACAGTTTGATACTCCATAATCTACCGCAATTGTTAATAATGTCTCGGTTTTATTTAGTCGCAATTGTGAGATTCCTCGATGCAAGCTGTTCAAAGGGTAGAGAAAAGGAGACACACGTACACCACGACAACTGCTATACGAGTCGCAATCATCATCCTGCCCGCTAATATCAGACTATCCTGCTGTTGTTCAGTCATCGGGGGTGCCGTCGGCGGGACTATTCACCAGAAGTCAGCCGGCTGCCTCTTTTACCTCGATTCGCATCGAACCGAGTGTCCCGTTCTCGTTATTATCCAAAACGCGAAATCAAGAGTCTAGGGACACGCAGATCATACCTATTATATCATGGATGGACGTCATGAGCGGCGTCCCGTACTTGTTCATGTGGTATTCCCCGACGACGCGCAGTCCGGTGAAGATCAGGGCCACGCCGAGCCAGCCGTCGCCTGGCGTGAAGGCGGACTTTCGCCATTTGCGTAGGGCTAGGCGCATCAGGATCAGAGATGTTACTAGCCCGTTGCAGAGCCAGATGGCGAGAGCGCCGGATGTTGTGTTTGCTTCTTCTGGGAGCATGTTTTCTGGATCGGGCTGGGATTTCTGGCGTTGAGTTTTCGTGGACTTGGTCCGTAGCCTTAGTGGTGGTGGTGGTGATCTGCTCGATCGAGTTATTGGTTGACTAATGATGGAATAGGGTTGCCGAAAGTAGTTCTACCCGCCAAAATACTTGCGAGTGACAACCCATTTCATGGACTCATGCTGTCTTTGGGCATTTTCAAGTATTTGTCGAGAGTTAGCGTTGGACGTCCGAAAACTGGATATATCCGGAGTGGTGATGATATAATCATGTTTGGTGCCGTAACTGATAATTTTATCTGCTTGTTTATAAGGGCATACCCATGTGCACTTGGATCAACCTTCACTCGACGCGTTTTCCACCTCCGTATACTTGTCATGTGTACCGGTCGATGGTTGTGTTCTTTGGTTTGACTGCGCATAAACCCGTTGCATCGAAGCTGTTTGATACTAAGCTTCAGGCGGGCCGCACCGTAAATGTTGTTTCCATGATTTGGTACGATCTAGACTTAATTATCCCGGTTTGCTTACATTTTGGATCGCCGAACAAGCAGTGGGGGTCCTTGGACAGCTCGCTTAGAAAACCTGCGGAGAATGGCGGCTTACGTCACAGAGGATCCGAGGCAAATACCATCGTCACCATATTGATCGTTGGCCAGTGTTCCACTGAATAGATGAAGAGTATTTGGATTATGGAGTCGTGCTGTAATAAGTATATAGAAAGAGCTGTAAACATTCGCGGTGGTAATTATGATCGATGGTGAGAGCACATTGATGTACTCCCACTCAGAAGCATCAACTCGGATTTAGCAAATCCTACTTGAATAGAAGAAGTATGGTTAGCAAGAGAATTATGATTGAAAGCACAATTTCTCTTGCAGTCAGCCCGAGCTGATATCGCGGCACCGAATGGCGTTTTGTCTCATGCGAATGCTCATCGTTCTTCATAATAACATGCTGGCTCTCTTCATTCGCCTTACTTTGGGTCTCTTCAGAGACGAGCGTCGCTGTATCCAATTTATCTGAGGATTCTGCCACGCTCCATATAGAGCTGTGTCTCGCCGACGTCTCTTCCTCCCCTGGACCATTGGTCGCTTCGACTGTCTTCAGTTTCCGTGATTGCTCGTATAGATACTGTGCGATGCGTTCATGGCCAGCTTGCTTGGCCTGTTGATATGGGGTCTGGCCTCTTGGGCCCTGGATCCGAAACGGCACCCCTCCTTCAACAAGGATCTTAACAACATCAAGCTTATCGTGCTCCACGGCAGATCTCAGCGTCCGTACAAGTAAATGACGTTCTGACTGATCGAAACTGGCTCCTCGTTCCAGTAAAAGAAATGCAAACGCAGGCTTGAACTCCTGAGACGTGCAGAAAGTCAGAGGGGTCCTGTTCAGAAAATCTCGCTCGTTTATCTTGCACCCGCGGTCTAGCAGAAGCTCAGCTACTTCGTATTCGCTGAAGTCGACGGAGGCATGTAAAGGTGTATGACCCCATTCGTTTTTACTCTCGATATCTGCACCTTTGTCTAGTAAAAGGCTCAGGTTATCGGACCGTCCATATTTGACTGCAAGATGTACAAGTTCTCTTGATGTGTCCCCAATGGCTTCTAAAGCATTGGGTCCCATTTTGTCTAGATACTTCTCTAATTCTTCTCTGCTCAGCTTTCGTACTGCTGAGTCAATTGAGATATTGTAATCATCTGCAAGGGTGTTCGTTCGTTTTGGGTGTTGTAACAAGTCAACATCCTCGTCTACAAGATCCATACTAGCTTCAACTTCCTTCAACCTAGCCTTTCTCAACAAGTCAAACAGTCTGTTGAAGTCTTGGTCACGAGCTAGTCGTAAGGGTGTTTTCCCATGCGTGTCCTCGATATCAGTACGGGCACCATATTCTAGCAGGACTCGGACTACAGCCTCTGAATTACGCCGAACTGCATCGTGGAGGGGCGTCTCGCCTCCGTCACCTTGGGCGTTAGGATCAAGATCCGTGAGGGTCTTGAGAAGATAGCGCATGATCGTGCCGCGAGCGTTGATCGCACAGCCATGGAGAATGCCCCGTCCGTGAAAGTCCTTGAACCTATGGTCGGCACCATGTTCAATAAGTACGCGAACGCATTCTAAGGCGTTCTCGTCAACAGCGCGGAGTATTGGCGGGCCATCATATATGTCTCTAGCCTCCATGTTCGCCCCCTTTTCGATAAGCAGGGCCAGAATCTCATCATATCCATAACTGCTGGCCAGCGACAAAGCCGTCTGTTGTGAAGAATCTTTTGCTTCTATAGCCACGCGCTTGTCGGAAAGAAGTAGCCTCACCATATCAATTTGCCCGTTGACCACGGATTGCTGCAAAGCGCTGAGCTCATACGGGCCGGGCTGTTTTAGGTTAACATCAATGTCGTCTCTTGTGAGTAAATGCATCATGATTTCGTTATTTTCAATATATATCGCCCACATCAGCGGTGAATAACTGGCCAAGCCCCCATCTATAGCATTGATGGCTATACTTCTGGAGGAAGAAACAATCTCCTTGACGACTGCAGTGTAGCCTCTTTCACATGCCCTGTGGAGAGCCGTTCTACCCCTTCGACAGACGCGACTGGGGTCTGCATCGGAATGTAGGAGTAAGTTCACAATATCTGCGTGGCCGGCTTGTGCAGCGTACATCAGCGGTGTCGTCTGCAGACAATCTTCGACATTAACATCGACACCGGTAGCTAGAAGATTTGAGACGGTGTCGGTGAGACCGAAATATGCGCTCAAATGCAGTCCATGGACGTTTTCTTCTGCGTCCCATCCCGAGGAAAACTCGATATCGTCTAACCACATGAACTGTGCTGCAGCTGCAACATTCTGTTGTTTGAAAATCAACTTTTGAGCCAGCTTTCCGACGACGTCGGTTGTATGTGATGGAGCTACATGGTCTTGTGTGAGTCGAGTATGTATGCCCCAATGGGTTGTCGCGTATCTGAAGAATGGATATTTCACTTGTCGCGCCTGGATCAGTTTCTCGCGCTCAGGGCCGATACAGGCGCCAGAAGAGAAAGCCGAAAAATTCAGATAAATCAAGCAAAGCTCCGCCAACATTGCATGGCCACTTTTCATTTGCTTAATGCCGGTATTGGCTATGTAGTCGCCGATAGTTTCGTGGGCCAGCCTAACAAAACCTGACGGATCAATGGCGACAAGACCGGCGCACATGGAAGCCAGATGCCGCACGTCGGGAAGGGCTAGCTCATCAACATCGTCATCGTCGCTTTCGACAGTAATCGCATGGGCTAAAGCTTCTGTAGAAAGTAGTTTCCTCGCTGTGGCGACTATGATCAGCAATTTTTCGAGTGTAGACGCTAACCTCTGACTGTTAATCCGGTTAAAAACGCTGTCGTAGATATCATTGATATTTGAGGGTAACGTTTCGAGAGCGTTGATCAGATCTCTCGCAGTTACTTGTTGCTCCAAGGCGTTCATATGGAACTTTGCTAGCAAGAACCTTTGCTTTCGTAAGATACAGTGAAGACACGGGAGTTAGGGAGTCAACGTACATCTTGTGCGACTCTTTTTGGACCCGCTGGACAATTGTGTCTGCAAGTCCATACGCTTTCGCTCGAGCATTTTCGAGTAGAGTTTTCAGATTATCGTTATTGTCAATACGCCAAAGGATGTATTGCTCTAGATCCTCCAAATGCGCAGTAATGGTGACTGTGCCCGGCCAGGCCCATATGAAGCAACCCTTTGGTTGGTTGCAGCCAAAACATATATCGTACTGCTCATAGCAGTTCACACAGGCATCGCGTTTGCAGTTTCTGCAGTGATATGATGCGACATCCATCCAGTCCGCATCCTTTTTCGTATTGTCCGAACCGGAGTGCTGCTCGTCGCCATTGGCGTCTATGAGCTCAAAATCTGTAGTGTTTGTGTTCGAATCTTGTGTATCAGAATCGTCGTTTTTGTCGTCTCGTTCGTCACAATTGTCGCAATAATAGTATGCATATTCCTCTTCTTCGAAATCAGTTCGAGTTCGATATCCATTTTCGCTTGCCGATTCATTAAACCACTTCGATATCGCTTCCACTGGACGGGAGGTCACGAGTAGTTGCGGAAGTGGATGCAAAGTCTCAACCGTCTGAAGAAGCTCTACTTTCTGCTTGTTCTCGCGCAGCTCATCCAGGCCATCGATGATGATGAAGGTTTTATCGAACGACTCTAGCTCCTTTGACATTGCTGTGACTAACTTCTCCTGAGAAGGGCGTGGCTGTTCTTCGCCTTGCGCGTGTTCTATATATAAATTTCGGATCACTTCAGACATCTGACCGCGCTTCTCAACCAGTTGTCTAAGAAAGCTTGACAATATATTGGATGACGAGTGCGTATTGGCATCATCAAAGGAGCAATATGCGATTAGAACGGCTACATTCTCGTGGGCGTGTTTCTCCAAGAGCTGTTGGAATAGAGCAGTAGCAAGAACCGTTTTACCTGCTCCAGGTATGCCGTGACACCACAACGCCCTTGTTCTACAATCGGACCACCCACGAACCTGGGGGTTGTTGAGAAACCAGCTCCCAGTACCGGTGAGCGGACGTCTCTGTGCAGTTTTCTGCAGCGTCCGAAAATCAAGTGGTGATATCCATTTCAGGGCAGTTTCCAGCTCAGCCGACTCGATGGCGTGTCTGAGGTACTTGACATCCTTGTTCGTGTCGAGCCCAACCTGAAGATTTGCTCGACCAAGGGCTATTGAGATTGAATCGGTTAATGAGCGCAATTTCCCTAGTATCCTCTGCACTTCTGATTTGTCGAATGGCCATTTTACTTTCTTTATTGCGCTTTTGACACCGCGCGATGGAAGAACAAGTTTCGACGCGACCTGCTCTAGAACGAGCTTGAGTTGGTCTACAGTACCTCCGTGTCTGAACAAGGGTTTGATAGGCTTCGACCAGGAAGTGTCTTCGTCAAGGTTGTGGGACTCAAACTCATATTTGAGGTTCCAAAGCAAGTCATAGACGGTTAGCACCTGCTGGTGCAGCTCTGATCTTTCTTTACCGCCTTCACGAACATCGTTCATGTACTTGATAACCTTGAAAGCCAAGTCCACGATTGCGATTAGGTTCGCCGTAGTGTCCATGATAAAAACTTTGGAATGGTAGCCTTGGACTTCTGAACGCGATTGGCGCGCATGAGTGATATACCTCTCATCACAACACGATGATTAGATAGCTTCCACTCATTATTCGGTTCCAACGCGATGAAGTACATGGAAGTGATTTTGTTTATCAGCTCACGGAGAAGCGGGGCTTTGATTTATCTCACATTTGCCCAGAGAGCCGGGCTAGAGATGACCCTTGTCAGCATTTCCATACAGGGTATCATTAGGGGTCACCCGTTTCAACCTAGTTGAATACTGAAACGGGCAAAGTGAACAGATTCAATGCAATAACCTGGATATAACGTAGATCAAAACTTCCATGTATAAGGTTAGGCGAGCCATTCCAGGGCTGCGTGGGTTATTTTTAGAAGACTTAATTGAACTAAACAGTTAAAACCATCATTCAGTTCCTTCACGCGAGGACTCTCTGTAAGGTGAGAAAGGAACTGAATGATTTTTATATATCCACAAGGTGATCATGTGGTTGTCATGAGTGCGATGTCAAGTACGACAGCGAAGATGAAGATGAGATAAATTACGACTTGGGACTGAGATCCATGATAATCATGAATCAGGTATCAGATCACTTCATACCCATTTCTCTTCAAATTTCATCCTGCCTCAGTGCACGCGAGTGAACAACGATTCTTCAATTAAATGGGCTTGGTTCTGCTCCGCCCATCGTCACAATACCAATTAAAGTGACTAGTCGGCAGCATGTCTTACTTCATCTAATCATCTAAAAAAAAGCAAGATAAATAGTAATGTATTCATTAATGCTAGTAAAGACTTTAGGCCACGAGCTTGCACCTACGCGTTATCTTTTATCCACACCTAGGTAACTACTACATCGTAAATCAACAACCATGGCTATATAGTCCCTATGGCCGCCGCCGATGTCCCCCGTTCCCACCCCCGACCTCCTCCCCACAATATATCCACGGCAACGACGGCGATAGGACCATCAACAGCACCAGCAGCAAAGGCGGCTGGCTTAGACCTCACGCGTCATTCGCTGAATGCTGTAGTAGCCTCCGACAAGGCTCTCTGGCAACAGCCGCTGAATTGGACAAGAGCTCACCTATCGGCTCTCGGCACACCTGACGAGGAAGAGGAAGGTGGCAGCGATACCGATGATGATGACTATGAGGGAGGAGAAGGTGGAAAACAAGGAGGGGGAAGGAAACTACCACGTTTTTGTCCCCAACCTAAACTCGGAGCTGCTGAGCCGGCATATGGCATCCTTCTTGAAGCCCGCTTGATACGAAACGCGCGTTTACCATCTAGTCATGTTGCTGCGGGTGCCATTACAGCTCAAGTTGACTCCGACTACTGAAGGACATGAACACGAAGCCGCGGACGAGAACCACGAGCGACGCGACGACGACGTTATAGGTCAGCCTTTTGCCTCTCGATGGATGACGCCAGAGCTGATCGTCGGCCCGCGCGAGTACGACGTGAGACTACTCTTCCATCTGCTCGTCAGCGACACGCTGGTACTGCCCTACGTCGACTCAACCTGTGTGCCACGGCTATCCTTTCCCTTTCTCGTGGAGCGCCATTGTAACTCTACCCGGCCCTTTGAGCCCTTCATCGCTGCTGTCCTCATCTCTCGTGCCCAGTCATCATCCCCACCTTTACTGGAGAAAGAAGGGGCCGGGGTACAGACGCAGCTCCTCTTCACACATCGCGACGACCAGCAAAATATTCATGTCTACACGGCGCACATATCCCGCGCCTTGCTCGACCGCTTCCGCTACCCCAACCAGCCACCTGCGATCCCCACAGACGATATCAAAAACCATTTCATGGATCCCCTAATACGACTAGACCATCGCCGCGTGCCTTACGAACCATATGCCACCTTTAGACAGCGCCTTCTGGCGGCTGTATCTATTACCCCTATTATGAAGTCACACTTAGAGGGAGACCCCGATTGTAAAAAACGACAGTGGTCGCCAGAGCGCCGTGCCTATTTGTTCAACCCAAAACGGCGCCGACGGCCAGAGAGTCCGCGTCACCCTCTGCGTCGCTTAGACTTGAGTCTCCGAGGTCATCCGCAGCCCCCATGATCCGATCACCAGTACAATCATCTCTATTATACCGGCATATATGATATCGGCCGTAACTATGTGCTGTGTAATGCTTGTGCGGAGTTAAGTGGGCCAGGCACACGATAGCAGGGGAGCATGTAGCAACGATGGGGGCAAGGAAACACGCACAAGGGCAAACACGCCCAAGTGATAGGGGAGACGTATCTCGTCTCTTGTGTTCCACTAGCACGCTGACTCTGCTACATTCCGCTTAGCGCTTGATAGTACATTGCGCGATGGGCGGGATTAGGAATTTGGTGGACACGAGGGGTTTCGCCCCGGCTCAGTGCTTGGCAGTACCTAGGTACGCGCACACCGCGGCCCTTATATAATCAGGACCAGAAACTCCCCCTAGGTAGTTCATGGGCTGCTGACGAGCTAACTACCTTTCGGGTGGTAGTCAACGCCACAAATACTCGAGTTCTCCCTTACCTTGAAGAGAATACTGCCTCTTGCGATGCTTTGCTTCGCTCAGACCCGGTATTGACGGAGCTGCTTCGGCCGACTCCCGATCTAAACGGTCGGACCGAGATCGATCTAGTGTCCCATATATGGGGGCCCTCTCGGCCAGTTCTGGGCCGCTTTGGCTGAACTGGTACCTGGTAGGGGCGCTTATACCGAACGAAACAAAAAGCGCGAAGACGGCGACGTGCCGAGCAGCCCTCCAGAGCAGCCTGCGCCTAAACGGAACCGCGTTGCGGTCGAGCATCCGGGCATGGTCGACACCACCCAAATACAGGTCTCATCCTCGAGCCCTATTCCGCCAAGCTCTCAGGTTTCTTCCCCAGACGATGCTTTTATACCTGACGACTCTAACTTGTTAACCCGTGAAGCTAATACGGAGCGGCTTTTGACCTTGTTTTTGCGTTGTATACTATATTCTATTTCGGACTCGAACCCACATCCGCTGGCTCGCTTGGAATGTCGTACCCCTCTTGCTACCGCGGTGATTATGAGTGGCGGGTGGAGCATCCGAGCTGAAGACGACGGGGGGCTGCGATGGCGGCCTACTTTAACACTTTTTGACCGCAATATGCAAGCATACTATATGCGTTCACAACTAGCCGAATGTTACCACGTCCTATTCGAAGCTAAGAAGCAGTTTCAGCATATTTATGACGGACGGCCAACTATTTCGGACAACTGGCTCGGTCAGATGACAGCTGAGGCTTTAGTAGGGCGGCTTGTGCGGGCAGGAACATACTTTCAATCACGGTATGTGGAATATAAGCACCCTTGATAATGACTTGTTTGGACAGCATATTTATTATTGTCGCCGCACGCCATTTTCTATGTTTCCTAGAATTCGATATTTCGGATGAATACTTGGAGAACATTCAGCAGAAAGAGCCGACGCTAATTTTGCCTGTGACCTGTACATGCTTGCTCGACCTGAACGACCATACGGAAAGAAGATACGCCGCAGAAAACATCGCAAGATTACTTCAAATTAGTGACTAGGTCCTTAGCTTACCTCTGCTCTCTAGGATGCGTCGATAGGAGCACGCTAGTATCTACCCTTGTTTCTGGGGCCCTGATATTTCCGTGATACAACATTCTGGAATCCAAGTCATCCTCGATGTTTAACACATAGCCAACGCCAGCACCCATCTGCACTCGACAAATTACGATATGATTTCATTGCAGGTCATGTGTATTTCTAGCGAACACTTGGGTGCTCACTTAAACTTCAAACAAATAAATTATTATTTAAAACCTATGAGTTAAACATAAAGGCTTTCGTGAGATGAATCTCATGCTCCGGTGGCTGGAGACGACACGGCTTCTCTCGCCGCAGCCAGTAAGAGGAGCGTTCACATCTTCTCAATCAAGGCTGTCTACTCATCTATGTTATAGACCAAGATTTCCTATGTTGCAAGTCACATCTTCGCCTGTCCGTTCAGGCTCGGCGAAGGCAGTCCTTAAGGGGACCTGCCAAATGCTATCAATCGGTTGGTTCTTATGACAACCGCGGCATCTCAGCCAGGTGACGATGAGGATCATGATTTTATCATGAGGGTACTGTTATGACATAAAAGCTTTCGAAAGAAGATCCAACTTTTCTTACTGAATATCCCCGCTCTCCGTCAAAATTCAGAGGTAATCTGCTATCCTAACTCTACCTTATGTACATACGGTCCCAAACCTTCCAAGTATCTCGCTCACGCAAGTTTAGTTGGGGGTAAGCTTCAAAAGCCGGCCGCTAGGACCATCCTCAATCACCCAGATGGCGCCGTCCTTGTCCTCTCGGATACCGCGCATGCGCTTACCCATTGAGATACGCTGAGCCTCCTTCGCTGTGTCACCAGTGATGGTTACGCGTACAATTGACTGTGAGCTGAGACCGGTGATGATGGCATTGCCCTTCCAGCTGGAAAACAGGTCGCCCTTATAGATGATCAAGCCTGCCGGAGAGATGACGGGAACCCAGAAGGCCTTGGGCGCTGCGATGTCGGGGCGTGTGCTGTGCGGGGGGATCGTCCGGCCATCGTAATGGCGGCCCTCGCACACGACCGGCCAGCCATAGTTTGCGCCCCGCTCGATCAGGTTGAGCTCGTCGCCACCCATGGGCCCCATTTCGACCTCCCAGAGACGACCCTGGGCGTCCCAGTCGATGCCTAGCGGGTTACGGTGGCCTAGCGACCAGATCTGCGACTGGACAGCGCCTTGGTCGGCGAATGGGTTGTCTGCGAAGGCAGTGCCGTTGTCGTACAGCTTGATTACCTTACCAAGGTTACTGGTCATGGACTGGGCCGGGGTCATCTGATTGATCTCGCCGGACGAGATCCATAGAGCGCCGTCGGGGCCGAAGAGCAGGCGACAGGCGAACTGGAGTCCGCCCGAGGCCTTCTGCGAGTGGCGCCAGATGACCTCGAGGCCGGATAGCGCACCGCCGCCGTTGGCGTCCAGTGTCAGCTTAGCCCGCGCGACTGCGCCGCCTGCGCCGCCAGTACCGCTCTCGGCGTAGCTGATATATACAATACCATTCTCGGCGTATTTAGGGTGTAAGGCGACGTCGTGGAGACCGCCCTGACCGCCGTAGGCGACAGTAGGCACACCGGTGACGGTACCCTTGGCCTTGGTGGCCGGGTCGACGAGACGTAGGTTGCCTCGTCTCTCGGTGACGAGGATACGGTTGTCGGGTAGGAAGGCTATCGCCCATGGTTCGGCATGGTCGGTGATGGCTGTCGACTTGAACGGCTGCTGGCGAGTGTCCAGCTGTTGCGATGGGACGGCCAAAGCACCGGTCACCAATGCCAGAGCGTATGTGATAGAAAGTCTGAGATGCATCATTTTTAAGGCGGCTTTTGCTTCCCAGTATATTGTGTTGTTCACATCGTATAGAAGCTCTCAGGCCGTCCATTCCCTCCAGGTAGGTAGATATATAAAAAACGGGAGGACTTGAGCAACCTCTTGTCTAATTTCAGCCTATTCCCGGCCTTTAATGCCTTGATATATATAAGGTTGATCAGAATATCTGCACTTTATAACCCCGGTACCGGTAGAAACGAGTTTCCCTCTCGTCGCTGTCACCTGTCCCTTGAAAGTCTCCATGGATCGACAGGATTAGCAAAAGTCCGGCATGGCATTCCCACCCTAGTCTAGCACGACGTTTTCTCTATTACAATAGCTGCCGACGCCAAGACCGGGTCGTGTGCTGTAATTTTCTGGGCATCAATATATATGTTATCAAACTCGTCCTCATCTTTTTTTCTTTCTTGCACCATACGGGGGTTCTCGATCCGTCTCCGCTATCTTGGGATGTGTGATATGCTTGTTGAGCATAACATAGTCAAGTACTTACATCTCCTTGAGACCGAAATTATTACGCTTCGAAGCGAAAATGGCGGGGGCCAATCATATAGGTTAAAACTTATGCAAGAAGTTCACTAGAACGAAAAAGGACATATAAACTGGAGTATAAAACGAAGTTGATGTTAATGTTTAAAATATTATTAATCCTGATAGTTTTTTTTTTCGAATTATAGTATAATATAGTACTATAAAAAGGTGTCTAACCGAGCGGGGCGAGAAATTTAGGTGCTGCAGAGGGGCTGAAATGGGTGTCCAACAAAGGGGGACGAGATAGGTAAAGTAAAGGCTTTCGAAGCTGTAGATCGTACGTTTCACATATAAAATGTATAGATATATAAAAGATTCGTTCGAGTAATTCATGGGATATTATGATATTGAAGGCCCGGGTTTCGCCTCACCGTGCTTATAGCGAGGGAGGTCTATAAGAATACCCCCCTAATGGGTGCTCTATAAAGACTAAATATTTAAACAGGAAACATTGGATACTGTTCCCGCGATGGCCGGGTAGAAGGTGCTGTCGCGATTGCAAACGCTTGTGCTGAGCAATGCCCAAGTCCAGGCTGTGAATGCACCTTGGTATTGCTGCGGCCGGGTCCGCCGCCTATTTGGGTATGCAGCCGCTGTAGTCAGTCAGTTGAGGTCTCTCCTGCACGGTCAAGTGCGGAGACTCGGATCCTCGAGCTGATAGCCGCAGAGGACGAAGCACATCTAGATAAGGAGTTTGAGCTCTTTCGCCGAGGATTGACGGTGCGCCTTCTCAATACCTGGACTGATGCATTTCAATGCTGGGACTGGCCAACTTGGAGGGTGGTGCGTAACATTGTAGTTCCGGCTACTGCCACAGGCGCTATTTTGATCTCCTCGAGCAAGAACACCCTCAAGAATGCGGCTCTCCCAGCACCTTCATTTCACACGCATGGGGTGCGAAGTGGAGTGTCCTGATCGGCGCCGCCTCGTACGGGACCGGCGTGTTTGGATCGACGTTTTCATGGTACGCGGCGGAACCTCGTAGCATTCGGTGGAGATTCTGTAATCAATGCAGTAACCGCCAAAGCGCAATCATTAAAGCTTCTGGCGGCTTCTACTGCTAGTGGGCAGTGGGCTCCTGCACGTGCGTTCGCTCTGTCGTCCTTCGGACTTGTCAAAGCATTATCGGACCTGATCCGATGGAAGACGCTGAGGCCTCGTTGGATATCGACCGTAATCGGATCCACACAGATATACAGAACTCCGTCGGATTCCTGGATCCGCCAGCATCGATCTATCCGAGGCAGAAGTCGTGCTGCCATTAGTGTGCGACAACAACGACCAGCCGTTACATCAGCGGGCTACCTTGCACGATGATAAAGCACGGTTCTTATCGGTGTTAGCGGCCATCGGGCATAAATAGGCTGTTGCTATCCTCATCGATAAGTTCGGCTATAACTATGAGGATGTTAGTATACCTGCTCTCTGGGCAGCTTGCGCCAGTGGCCATTTGCAGGTCGCCAGCATGCTAGTCGATAGTTACCATGCCTCCGTTGATGGTAGGGTTGGAAACCGGATGACCGCTGCCGCTGCTGGCGGGTACGCAGATGTTGTGGCCTTCTTGCTCAGTCGTCGGGCTACCATTAGCGCGCGTGTCCGGCGAGGCAGAACCGCAATGATAGCGGCAGCGGTCGGGGGGATACGCATATTTTGGACATCTTGTGGCAAGCTGGTGCTGATGTTGACTGAGTAGACGAAGACGCTAAGACTACCTTAACGCACGCGATCGATGGATTCCATGCCGACTCGGCCAGATTCCTGATAACAACATGTGCAGCGAATGTCAACCTACAGCTAATGATGGGATTGAGTTTGCCCAAAGTCTTTCTAATGTCATAGAGGTCTTTTTACGGGCACGGGTAAGGAATGGACAGCAAAACCCTACAAGCATGCCATAGAACATACCACGGCGAATCTAAATGTAGTAGCAACGGCGATAAAAGGTAGAATAATTTTATAGCAGTTATTTTTAAGTTTATATATATATATATATAATGTTAAATTAGTTAAGCTATTAATAAGATAATTAAAGCTAAGGTGTGCAATATTAAATCACTTGAAAATATTCAACCCCTAGCATTTTATTATTATTTTAAACCGGGATGAGTGTATTTAATACGCTTCTCGGTAAGCGGTGGTATATTTGTTAAAGTTAACTCGGAATAAATATCTAGGCGATCCATAAGGGCGGTGGGAAGATTAAGCATAGGCGTAATTAACGTGCACAATATGTCTGAAGTACCTTTACCTGTTTTGTTCATATAAAGGTCGACTACACATTATAACAAGACTGATGTACTTGATGCTTGTATTGACTACTTGCTAGGTGTAAATAGCCTAACCTATGAACTATGGTATTCAGTGTGGTTTCGAGTAAGGAAATGAAATCTTATGTATGTAAAAATGGCGCGACGGAGTTAAAATTATAATAGACATCATCAACGTCCCTTATTTACTTCTTGAATGAAAAGTTCTCTCATTAAATTCCTTATTTTACGATCCCCTAGCCTTACTTATACTCACTTGTCGGCCTTAGCGGGAGCTTCGCAGTTTCGTATGCCATATCTATCATCTTCATCGTAACAATGGAGTCCTTACCCTCGACCCATTGGGGTGTCTCTCGGTTTCGTATTTTATTCACGAACTGCTCAAGCTGGTAGCGATACGTAGTCCAATACGCCTCGCCCCTTTGGTCCTTCAGACTGTCGAGTTCAGCGTCACGCCACGTGTACGCTTTTATAATCTTGCTCGTCTTCCAAGTTTTCCTCGGTCGCACTGGAGTGGAATGTGACACAATATTTCGCACCTCATAATGGTCATTGACCGTGATCGTGTGAAAATAAGTAGGTAGTACGAAATTCTTGAATGAAACTTTGCGCGTACGGAGCACTTCCTCTCCTTCTTGAACATCAACGCTCCTAGCCTCTGACATAGGGACAACAACAGCGCGGTGCGTAACATGAATTTCCGGCGCAAGTTTATTGAGAGATGCTCTGAGATCGCCTTCCATCTCGCCAATGCCACCACCGGGAAAACGGTAGCGAGTGCGAAACCAGCGGTCACATCGCAGGTCAGCGGGGCTCGGCCCAGGACCAGTCTCGCAGGATTCGCACGCATCCGCCACCTTTCCAAAAATGCGCGCAAGTGAGCTTGCTGTGTATGCTCCAAGGTCCATCAACGCGCCGCCGCCGAGCTGAAAATTAAATCTGATGTCGTCACCTCCAAAGATCAAGAATGGTACCCAGAGGCCAGTCTTGGCGCTCGCCACGTTCGACGGGGTGACTTGCGCCATGAAAGCTGCCCATGCTGGATGGAAGAGGTAATGAGCCGCCTCGAGAAGTACTGGTTGAATAGAGCCTGGTACGGAAGGACTGGGCGAGAGGAAGAGTCGTTCAGCCTCAGCGGTGTTATTGACGGATGGTTTCTCCAAGAGAACATGCTTTCCGGCGTTCAGAGCTCGTTGCGCCCATTCATAGTGCAATCCATTCGGCAACGGGATATACACACCATCCACCTTTGGATTGTCAAGGATTTCTATCAAAAAAGCTCAGTCAACTGTAAGAACATTGCACAAAGAGTCAGTATGGACCTTGATAGGATTCGACAACTTCAGGAATCCCGTATTTTTGCGCAAACGCCTTCGCCTTGTCAACATTGCGAGCGGCAACTGTCTGAAGAATTACATCTGGATGGTTTTTGATTGGGAGTATGAAAGCATTAGGACTATAAGACAATTAATCAGTATGTTCCTTCAGCTAGGGGTAAGCGACCGGATGCCTACGCTATGTTCGCCGCGCCGAGTATGCCGAAGATCAAAGGCTTCGCAGACTTGTTGGGTTCGGGGGGGTGACCGACTAGCCAATTTCGACGAGCTAGATCAAGGATTCCGGCCATTTTCGTATCTCTGCAACGCGAGGAGATAATATTTCTTAGATTATTCAATTCAAAACAATATTTACTAATTGACGGCCCTCTCTTTTGTGTGCTTGTGTTTGATGGAGGAATGAGTCTCAGAGCTGTCGCGATTGTCTGAGCGTGCGACAGGGATGGTGACCCCAAACCCCACCAACCCGAAATGTGACGAAAAACCAACACTGGCTGAAGTGCTATATAGGTTATATTTAGCTATGATAGAATATCTTTATATATGATCACATTCGAGTGGCTATGTGAATAATAATCGCAACTGTTGTCAGAATATGGACAAAGAGACAGCAGTTATATAGTTTCGTAGGTAGTAGTCACCAAGGGTATTCTGGCCCTTTGTGCAACAAATTATGTGACCCCTACCTATGGTTGACCCCTCGTGAGGTATATTTATAGAGAGTTGGGCGAATATAGGTGAAAGCGTTGACGGCGGTCCAAATACTATCTGCACTCATCTAGTTGATATCATGCTTCTCCCATGCCGTCATAGCACTGTAACCCTTCTCATGGCGTCTAAGCTCGTCGCCACCGTCATCAATGAAATTGTTCGTGAATATGGTCAGATTATACTAAATTATGACAATAACACCGCCATCTAGGACCGAACAGTCAGCTCGCGGTGTGGCGGTTTCACTGTCTTCATAGACTATATCGATGTCCCAGGGTCATTGCTTGTAATATTAAACGCTCGGTACGAAGTGCTATGCTGACTTATCAACAGCTAGGCCTTCCCCGCGAATCCTTCATCAGGTAGTGGGTAGGTTGTATGCAGGTGCCGCATGAACCCGCAATTCTTTTAGCACCGTGCTGATGAGTCGCGCTGACAGTTATGACCGCAACGACTAGAACGACACCTCCGTTGTTCAGGGCCGTCTAGGCAGCTAGATTAAATGATGAATAACGAGGACACAGTATGAAAGTAGTGAGATAGTCTTTGAATGATCTCAATAAGAGCAATAGTAAAATTCTTAGGAACCCAGTACGGGGTATACAAAGACTCTTGTTATTGCACCATGGTCTGGGAGAGTCACACCAAATAAAAGAGCAACGGGGATAGGATGGTGATTTGAAAGCAAGATGGGAGTGTTTGGAACAGATTAGATCGCTATTACATTGAGTCATATGTACTGTGATGTGTAATGCAGGGCTATATGCGACGACCTCTTACATCTCATGCTCGATGCAATCCTGAACTAGGGCCGAGCAAAGTTGTAGTAAGCTAATATGTCCCCGTGAGGCGTCGAGTGCCAATATCCGAAGTCATGTAAATAGTGAAGCTGACAACTGCAGGGCGACTAGGTAGTTTTAAGAGAATATTAGCTCTCTGAGGCTCAGATTATTAATCCTGTTTGTATAAGTCACTGGTTCGATCTTATTGGAGATGGAACATACCACTGGAGCAAAATCCCAAGGTACTTGACGCCTACTAATTGGTGGTATTGGCGTACGAGTGTCTATCAGTTCCAACTATTAGTCCTAGAAATAGCAACCAACCTTCGGACCCCGCGGGTCTTACAAGGTAGTACGGGTTCCTTCATGCGGGGTAATAATACCGTAAGCCGCTCCTTGGATTTAAGTCATGAGCTTTCGTGGGCTAATTAACAGACAGTCGGCATGGTTACGGAGACATGGTATGACAGGACTATACAACGTCTGATACACCGGCTGCGTGGATGCTCTATACGGTGTGCTCTATTTCACGCATATAAAATGCCGTCATTCTTTATCCTCATAAGTTTACATGCTGGGTCGGAAATTCGGCAATGTCAAACTAAGGTTTAGAGACCACAGACTACGGAAATTTGTCGCTATCACTCTGTTTTCCACTTGGAAAGCGTAACATAATTATATTTGGTTGACATAGTCGACAGGACGATTCAGAAATAATCGTGTCTACCTTCGAATATCAGAGTTTATATAACCAACACATGCCACGATGATGATCCTTAATGATCTTTTCAGCTGGAAGGGGCTTGCCTTCGAGACTTTAGTACTCACGCTGAGTCTTCTTGTCTTGAGGAGATACTTTTCGCCTTTACGAGATATACCCGGGCCATTCCTTGCGTCGTTCACGAGACTATGGCATGTCGTAACAATTATGAGGGGTAAACAGAGCACAAAAATGCTTGAGCTTCACAGAAAACATGGTATATAGTGACCCGTTAAACTTGGAGAGCTCGTACCCAATGATTGACGCCTATTTTGCAGGCCATTTCGTACGAATTGCCCATGACGAAATCAGCGTTAGCCATCCAGAGGGAATCAGAAAGATTCTACTGGCCCCAAACCCGAAGGTACGAGACATCGTATGTAGTCGACTTTCGTAGATATTAACTAATCTTTATTATGTCCATAGTCACCATGGTATAAGCTCATGGCATTCCCGGATTGGCGATTTCAAAGCCCTCTGTCTACTATTGACCCCAAGGCAAAGAATGAACGAACCAGATGGTTAACATCTGGCTTCTCGACTACCAATGTGATAAAGACCGAGAACAATATGGACCGACAGATCATCCGGCTTAAGAATTGGATTGATAAGTACGCAGATTCTGGCGAACAGATGGAGCTAGATAGATTCTTGACTTATTGCACCTTTGATGTGCTCGGTGAAGTCATGTTCAGCAAGGCTTTTGGATTTCTCGACAATGGTACTGATATCGGCGACACTATCGCATGGTCCGGCATGCTTAACATGACAGTGACTTGTGGTGGTTACTACAGGTGGTTGCTCAATACTTTTCTCATGAACCCGATTATTACGTCTCTCACAGCTACGCCAATGGGTTACCTCGGGGAGTTGTCTGAAGGTGCACTACAGAAACGTCTCGATGACCCCTCCGATCATCCTGATGTTGTCAACCTGTGGTTTGAAAATCACCGCAAACAACCTGATCGGGTCTCTTTTCGGGATATTCAGGGTGCTACAGCGACAGTACTCGGGGCAGGATCTGACACAATTTCTTGCGCAGCTCAGTCTTTCATATACCACCTCCTTCGACACCCAGAGAAGCTGAAGAAGGCTAGATCTGAGATTGAGTACTATCGGACGCAAGGCGCATGTTACGGACGAGTAATTTCCTTTGCCGATACCCAAAAGTTGACGTACGTCAATGCTTGTATAAAAGAAGGGATCAGGGTTTTCACACCGGTTCAATGGCAGTTAGCACGTCAAGCGGGAAAAGGAGGCGTAACTATCGGCAATTGGACTTTCCCCGAAGGCACTCTGTTGTCCGTCAACCCACATGTTATGCATCGAAGCCGTGAGATCTGGGGCGAAGATGCAGACGAGTTCCGCCCAGAACGCTGGTTGGAAGAGGAAAATGCATCACGAGAGAAATATTGGATCCCAGTAAGAATCCCTCAGATACAACTAACCTTCCGCCACGCAGCTTAAATACTGACTACTGGCCCAGTGGAGTGCTGGGTTTGCGTCGTGCCCAGGCCAAAATGTTGCGAAGATGGAAATGCCAAAATTGATCGCTACGTTATTGAGGGACTATGACTTCCGACAGGTGAATAAGGCTCAAGAATGGAGCTACGAAGCCACATTTGGACTTTTACCGTACAATTGGCCAGTATATGCAGAGAAGACGGAACATGACAATTCTCGCATTTAGGTGAGCCTAAGCCCATTTAAACGCATATATTTTCATCTATACACTTCACTTGGCTAGGCACACTAGAGAGGTTTGGTTTGAACGCTGTATTGGGGGAGCATGAGCCTCTACGAGGCCTGACGTACGCTATATGCAATGGCCGGCTACGCCAGGTCTCGAAGCTGCCCAACTCATGCCCATACTTTGTTCAATTTTTCTGTCGAATATTCTTAGGCTTTGGGGGGGGGCCTAGGTGTGTAGTATAAAGGACTAAAACCTCCCGACCACCACTGAAAAACCACCTCCTTCGTGGGAGGTGGGAAAAAGTGAGGTGACGGAGGAAAAACCCAGAGGCGCGTACGCGTCGAAAACAGTCCATTATAGGGGCTGCCAAGACACGCTAGCCTAGTTGGTGAATGGAACACATCAGTAGGTTTAATTGTTTTTTTCTTAATATAATGCTAGCGTGCGTGTTCTGAAGGCTCTGCAGGCTTGCCGTCCGTGAGGTGATGTGTCGCTATCGCATCATAATTGGTTGGAATTGAATTGTTGGGCGTAGGTAAAATGCTATACGGAGGAGGGTTGTCGTCTGGAGATGCTTCACCATTTACAGGACAGTAGCCATGCGTCGAACTGTTCCTGTATGGCATACGACACTGTGTGCAAACCATTCCTCCACCACGTATTGGCTGCATCTCCATTGTCTCGTTCTGGCAAGATTGATCGAAGTCGGTTGTTAATCGGGGTCCAGGAAATGGGAAACCACACCATATATCAACATCCGCCCAAGCAATCAAGACTCCTGTCAATGCAGTCGCAGCTAGAAAGACACAAAGCCCTATTATCCAGTTGTATAAAACAGCCAGTAGTAATGCTATAAACCAGTGCGCAAACCAGAGTGGGAACAGAATATTTTCTGTTTTTTTTGTCCACAGGCGTTAAATTTCGAGACTGGTGCCGCATTTTAAAATAATTTCAATAGTAGGTAGTGTGAGTGATAATTATTTTAAAAGGATAGGTTTGGGATAAGTTTGGTGGTTTGTTGGGAGAAAGGTGTTAGATTTAAAGGGTTATATAATTAGCTTTATTAAGGACATAACCCACACACACATAGTTTATATAGCGCACCTAGATTTCCTTTATATATTATAACATAACACATATTAAATTAATTAATTAAAATATATTAATTAAACTTGCTTAATTTTAACAATTAAAAGTTTTATATGTTATATATTATTTATAAAGCTAAATTAAACAATTAATTAATATTAATAACTTTAATAATAAATATAAAAATAATTTTAGCTAAATTAAAAAATTATATGTTTTAAAACAAAAAATTTATAGCAAAAGCAAGCTTTTTAAACTTTTAAAAATATTTTTAACTAAAAAATAAATTTGCATAGCTTTTAATATTAAAAATGCTAAAATATAAAAACTATTTAAAAAAAACTTTTAATAAATTTATAAAAGTATAATTATTAGTTATTATTATTAATAATAAAATTAATTTAATAAGTAAACCTTAAAACTTATTTAAAATAACAAAAAAAAAGCAAAAAGTTTTACTAAGCTAATTAAAATTAATATATTTACTTTAAATATAATTATAATAATTATTAAAAATATATTGCAAATTTAATTATATAGCTAAACAAATTAATTTTTTATAATTATAAATAAACTATTTTTTAATTTATAAAAATAATTAAAAAGTAATATAATTAAATATAAAAATTAAAAAAATATTTAAAAGCTATTTAATAATTATAAACTAAAGCTTAATATTATTAATATATAAAAAAAATAAATTAGCTTTTAAAAAATTTAAAAGCTTAAGCAATTAAATAAAAAGCCATTATATTTTTAGTTATTAAATATAAAATTATAAAGCTTAAAAATATAAATTATTTAATTATAAACTTAAAAATTTACTTTAAAAAAGTTTTAAATATTTAAATTATTATTTATAAAATAATTAATAAAAATGCTATTATTAATAATAAATTAACTTATTAAAAAATAACTGCTAATTTTAAAAATAAAGTTAGTTAAATAGTTTTTATTTATAAACTAGCTATTTATATTAATAAAAATGCTTTTAAAGCATAATTTAATAAAAAAAACGCAAACAATAAAGCTAAAAACCTTTAAAAAATAAAAACACTATTAAAAACTTAATTATTTGTTAGCAATATTTAAAAATATAGCAAAAGCTGTAAAACTTAAAAAAATAAAAGCAATTAAAGCAATTATTTTAAAAAACGCTTTTAAAATAATTTTAAAATATATAAATTAAAAGTTTATATATATAAAAGCTATTTTAGCTTTTATTTTACTATAAAGTGTTATTATTTTTTTTTAAAATAGCATTTAATAATTTTATTTTAAATTAAACTATTATAAAACTTATTTAAGCTAAATTAAAAAGCAATAAAAACTTTAAAAATATTATAAATTAAATATAAAAAAAAAAATTTAAAATATAAGCTAAAAAGTTAATATAATTAAAACAAATATTTACGTGGTTTTTTTTTGCTATAAAACTTTATTTTAAGTTAAAAACCATTTATATGTTAAAAAACTTAACTATTTTAAATTTTAAAACTATTTTTTACATTTTTAATAAAATTAGCAAATTTATTAAATTTAAGCAAATTATAAAAAAAATGCTATATATGTAAAAAATAACCTTATATTTATTTTAACTTTTAATAATGTTAATATTTATATATAAAAACCAAAAAAATTTAAAGTAATAAAATTATATAATATAGCATATTTTTTAAAAATAGCTATTAATTTAATATTATTATAAATACTTTTAAAAAAAAGCTTTATTAAAATATTAAGCTAGCTATAAATATGTTATAATAACAAAATAAATTTATGCTATATTAATTATAAAATAAATATTATTAATTTATATTAAAATATTTTTTATTTTATTAAAATAAAAGTGCTTTTTATATATAAAAAAACAAGCTAACTTTTATTATTTTAAGGTTTATTTTAAAAGTTAATTTTTATTAATAACATTTATAGCTAAATTATTTAAAAGTTAATACATTTTATTATTTAATAGTTTAAGCTAAAAAGGTAAAAATATAAATAATAAAATATAAAGCATATATTATATTAAAAATATAATAATAAATTAATAAAGCATTATAAAATTGCTTTAAATAGCTTAAAATATAACTAGCAATAAATTTTCATAATTATTAAAAAAAATATAGTTTTAAAAACTTATTAATATTAGCTATTAATTAATATTTAAGCTTTAATTTTAACTATTATTTAATAAATTAAAAAATTTTTATATTAATTTAAGCGTTAAATAATTTAGTTAAACATTTAAAAGTTTATTATATTATTTAAATATAAATGTTTAAATATAATAATAAACTATTAAAATATAACAACTTTATTAAGCATTTTAAAGCTTTATATAAAATATTGTTTAAGTTATATGCTTTTAATATATAAAACTAAAATAAAAGCGTTAAAAAAGCTAGCAATATAATTAAGCGTAAAGTTAAAGCAATAAAAAACAGCTTTAAATTATTTATTATTTTTTAAATTAATATTATAAAAATAGCAATATATTTACATAATTAAATGCTTAAATGGTTATATAGGTAAAAAAGCTTATATAAAAGATTTTACGCTTATTTTTTTAATAAAAACAAAATTGTAATTATTTAATACTAATTTAATTTATATTATTTATGTGTATATAATTATAAAGCTTATGCTTTAATAATAAATGCTAAGCTAAAAAAAAAAAAACATAATAAACTTAATTTAAAAATTTAAATTAGCTATTTTATAAGCTATTTATTTTTTAATATTTATTATATTTAAGTTTTATTTATTAATATAATTATTTTAATTAAAAACGTTATTTTTAATAAAAAAATTACTTTTTTAAAAAACCTATATAAATTATAAAACAATTTTTAAAAACAAAAAGTTAAAAAAATTAACAATTTTTTGTTTTATATTATAGTTATAAAATTTAAATTATTATATAAAGCTTTAAAAGCTATTATAATTAATTAAAATATAAAAAATATATATTTTATTAAAAGTAAAAATAATACTGTTAATATAAATATATTAAAAAATGAAAAAAGCATATTTATATATATTAAATTATTAAAAAAAGAAAAAAAGCTTAATTAATTTTTTACTAAAGCTTTTTTTTACTATATTTTTTTTTTTAAGTTTTTATAATTAAGCGCTTTTTTTACAGCTATTATTAAACAACTTAATTTATAAAATTAAAATATTATAGCAAATTTTATTAAATTTAAAGCTAAATTATAAACTTTAAAAAAAACTAAGCTATTTAAAGCAAACTTTAAAAATTTAATAAATATATTTAATATTTAATTTTATATTAATATTAAATTTTATAAAAGTAATTAAAAAGCTATATTTTTAAATAAATGTTTATATATTTTAAAAATAAAAATTAATATAGCAATAAGCAAAGCTAAAGCAGTTAAATTATTAAAATAATTTTTTAGCTATTTTAATAATTATAAAATAAATTAAAAAGTAATAATTTTATAGCTTTTATATGCAAATAAAAACATTTTTATTAAGCAAGTTAAAAAAAGCTATAAATTATATAAGCAAAACCTTTTTTTTTTTTAAATTTTATAAAAAACTTAAAAAACATTTAATAAATATAAAATTTAAAAAAGCAAAAAAAACATACCTTTAAAAATATTAAAAAATAAACTTTTAAATTAAAATTAATATAAATATTATATATAAAAAGTTAACATTTAATTATATATAAATATATATATATAAATTTAATAAACGTAGTTATTACTTTAAATATAAAGCAAGATTAATAATTTAAAAAAATTAACAGCTTTATAACACTATTAAAAATACATACGCTTTAACTTTTATAAGCACATTATTTAAAACTTTTATAATTATTATTGCTAAGTTTAACTTTAAACTAAAGTAATATAATGTTATTAACGCATTTATAAACGTTAAATTAAATAAAAAAACATAAACAGTGCTATAGTTTAATAAAGCTTTATATAGCTTATAAAAATTATTTTTGCTTTAGCAAAAAAAACTCACTTTAACATTAATAAAAATAAAATATACAATAGTATTATATAAGCTTTATTGTTATTTATATAAAAAAGTATTTACTTTTAATTATATTAATAATATTATATTAGCTTATAAGAAAAACTATAAATTAATTGCTTAAAAAGCTATAAAGCAATTTTAATAAGCATATTAAATAATTAGCAAAAATAACTTATAATGGTTTTTAAGTATTAAAATTATATAAAATTATTAAAAACAATTAATATAGCTATTTTAAGCTTTATATTTAAAAAAATCTTTAAGCTAAAAACTATATTTTTTTTTATTATTTTTTTTTATAAACGTAGTTAAATTGCTTTTATATATAAAAATAGCTACTAAATAAAAAATTTACTTATATTAAAAAAAATAAAATTAATTATATATGCAGCAATAATTATTTAATTTAATATTATTTTTAATGCTTTAAAGCTTTTCCGATTTTTTTTAAATTTAAGCTTAAAATATTATAAAAATGCAAATTGTTTATTAAGCTATTTTAAATATACCTAATATTACACTTTTTAATTTAAAAATAACAACAATTTTAAAGTGGCTAGCAATGCTTTTTTTACAAATAATATATTTAATTAAAAAAGTTTATAAGCTTATATAATAAAGTTATTTAATAGCATAATAAAATGGCAAATAAATAAATAAAATATAATAACTACATTTATTATAAAAGCTAAATTATTAGCGTTAACATAAGCAGCTAAAAAGATTATATTTATAAGCTGCTTTATTAAAAAATTAAAAATAACTTTAATAAATTAGCATATTTTTATTTAATATAACAATTAATAAATTATTAAGCTAGTTATAAAAAAAATAATTATGCTACGTATTAAATTAAAGCATGTTAATATATATAACCATTAGCTATAGCAAAAAATTAAAATAAAACTTTATGCGTTATTTACACGTTAATTAACAATATAATTATAAATAACCTTATAAAACTATTAAATATAGCAAAATAAAACTAATTTTTACAGCAATTAAAACTTATTAATATTTATAAATATTATAATATAAAAAAATTAACAAAAATATATAACAAAGTTTTAAAAGCTTTTAAAAATACTTTTATAAAAGGTAAATTAAGCTATTTAAAACCTATAGGTTAAAATATACAAAATCTACAAAAAGGTTTACTTATATAAAGTTTTTTTAAAAAATATATTAAATTTAAAAGGTTATATAACTAGCTTTATTAAAAATATAACCTATACACACATAGTTTATATAGCATACCTAGATTTTCTTTATATATTATAATATAACATACATTAAATTAATTAATTAAAACACATTAATTAAACTTGCTTAATTTTAACAAAAAAAAACTCTTTTGTTTTTAACTGCGTTTACCCGATAAAAAGTTATAATAGCAGCTATAACTAATATATCGGCTAAATTAAACAAATTAAATAAACACTTTTTAATTAGTTTAATTTAACTTAAAGCTTAATTTTAATGTTTTAAATTAATTTAATTAACTTTTATACTTAAATTAGCTTAATTATTTAACTAAAGAAGTTAAATAATTTTAACGTTTATTTTAAGCTAAATTAAGTGTTAATAGTTTAATTATTGTTTAATTAAGTTATTACATTAAAACGGCCGTTATTTCGGTTAATAGCAGCTTAAAAGCCTTGAAAATTAGCTTTTAACCAATGCTAAAAACATTAAATTACCTTTAAAATAGTTGTTTTAAAGCTTATTTATTATAAAGTTATTATTAATTTAACTATATTAAATGCTTTTTTACATTTTGCTAACATAGCTAATATTAAAAAAACATTAATAATAAATTAAATAAATAATAAAAATTGCTTTTTATGTTTTTGTTACTAAATTATTAAGTTATAATTATTTTTAAAATAACTGGTTTTTTTTATTATAAGATATTATTATAATTTATTTTTTTAAACGTTAAATTATTATATATTTTGCTTATTAACCTGCGAAAAAATTTAATAAAAGCAGTAATAACAATAATTTTAAAAGTTATATTATTAACGTAGTGTTTATTTTAATAAGCTATTATAAATTATTTAATATAATTAACCTTTAAAAGGTTTTTTTTTTAAAAGCTTTTTAACTTTATACTAAAATAAAAAACAATAGCAGCTTAATAAACAAACATTTTATTAAATAAATTGCAATATTTTTATAATATAATATATGTTTTTTTAAAGCTTTTATAAATTTCATAAACATAGGTAAAGCTTAGTTTAAATATAATTGCTTAATAATTATTATAAACCTAAAGCGTTATATAACTATAAATTGCTAATAAAATTAATAAAAAATATAAAGCTGTAAAACATTAATTAAAACTAAAAAAACACTAGTTAAAATTATAAAAACAAAGCTTTAACTTTAAAATTTTTATTTTTATTAATAATAAAAAAGCGTGTTAAATAAATTTACATATAATTTTTAAGTTTTTTAAAAAAAACTATTATATTAAATAAATTATATTAATTATTTTTATATTAAAAGGTTATAAAAAGGAAAAAGTTTAAAATATTATTAAATTTATAATAAACTTTTTAATTTTTAATAATAAACGAGTATTTAAAAGGTATTTATTTATTTAAATTAAAGTTGTTATAAAACTTAGTATAAAAAACGTTTAAAATATTTTTAAAAGTTAAAAAGCTTTTAATTTTAGCTGTAAATAAGTTTTAGCAAATATTATTATTTATTTTAATTATTTTTCAAATAGTACTTTTATTATTAATTAAATCGGTAGCTATTTTAAATATATTTAAGTTTATAACATTAATTTTATTTTTATTATCGATAAATTTATTTATTTGTTAAAAGGCAATATTTTTATTATAATAGCTTTATTTAAGTTTTATTTAAAAAATATTTTAACGTTAAAAAGTTTAATAAATTTATATATTAATTAAATAGTTTTTGTTAATAGCAAAAAAAGCAAAAAACTTAGTTTTTACTTTAAAATTAAAATAAATAAAAATAAAACATTAAGCAATAAAATTAATAATATAACTTTAATAACATGCCTTTTATTATTAAACTTTATATTTAAAATTATAATTAATATTAAATATATTAATTTTTTTTAATAAATATTTAAATAATTTAAAAAAAGCAGTATTATTAATATTAAAATTATTAAACGTAAAAAAGCTTAATTTATCCTTAATTTAATAATTATTAACTATTTAATTTATATAATATTTAATATTTTTAGCTATATATAAGCCGGCTATACATTTTAAAACAAATAGCCTAGTTTTTAGCTTAAAATTATGGTTAATATAATAAGCAATAATATTAACAACGCTTTTTTTTTAAAAAGAATTTTTAAAAATCGAAAAAAAAGGTGATTTTAAACTTTATAAAAGTTATTTTTGCAATAATAACCTTATATACTAATTTAAAAATATTTTTAAATTAAATAATAATTATATTAATATTTATTATAAGTTTAAATGCTAGTTTAAAGTTTAAAAAAATTAAAATATTAGCAAATTAATTTAAAATAAAAAAGCAAAACATAATATTAAATATAATACAAAGCTTAATTAATAATTATTTTTATCGCTTTTTTATTAATTTAATTATAGCTTAAAAATATTGCGAAAAAATTTAAAGTTATTTAATAATAATAATAATAATAATAACGGCTTTTATTTTATTAATAATTAATATAAAGCTATAATAATAGCAAAGATAATAATTAATTATATTAATTGCTTTTTTAATAAATATTTTAATTTTTTTTAATTATTGCATAAATAGCAAAGCTATATTTTTTTAGCTTTTATAAAGGTTAAGCCGTTAAAAGTAATAATAATTAAAATAAAATACGTTTTATATTAAAAAATATATAAACTTATATGTTTATAAAGTTAGGTATAAAAAATATAATCTTTGCTTTTTATTTAAACCTGTAAAAATTGCTGCTAAGTTGTATTTTTTAGCTTTTTAAAAGCTAACAAAGCAATTTTTTTTTAAATAATAGGTTTGCTATTTTTAAATAGCAATTAAAAGCTTTTTTAATTAAAAAACCTAAACGTTAACATTTTTAAACGCTTTATTATTAATTAACTTTTTAACATTAATAAATATATATAAAGAAATAATAATAGCTTAAAAGTAATAATATATTATACCTTAAAAAATGCTTATTAATAGCTATATAATAACGTTATAATTAATGCGTTAAAATATTACCTATTAAATTATTAACTGTTAAAAAATAGTTTTATTATTAAATATTAATTAGTTAATATATTAAATGCAAAAAAATTAATTTATATAAACAAGGCTTAATAACTTTTTTAATTAATTTTAGCTAAAAAGCTTTATAATATAAAAATATAAAAAATCTTTAAATTTAATAAAAATTAAATATATATATAACTTTTAATTTATTAATTTTAAAAATATTAATTTTATAATATATATTTAAAAGCGTATAATGTTATAAATAAACAAAATATAAACAAATAATAAATAATAAAGTTAATAAAACAATATATATTAACTTTTATATAACTTAAAAATTTAAACTAGCTTAAAATTAATAAAATTAATATTAGCAAATAATTTTTAATTTTTTAGTTTTAAAAATGTTAATATTATAACATATATTAAAAAAGTTGTAATATTATAAATAAATAAAATAAAAAAAAACTTATAAAATTAAATAAAGTTAAACTTATTTTAATTTAATATATTTACATTTGCATTTATATTTAAACTTAGCTTAAAGTTTTAAAATTTAGTTAAAACTAATAAAATTAATATAAATATATAGCTTAAGGTTTACTAGTTTTAAAAATGTTAATTTTATAATATAAATCGTAAAGCGCGTGGTATTATTAATAAATAAAATGTAAATAATTTACAAAATTAATAAACGTTATAAAATAAAAGCAGCAAACCTTAAAACAGCTAAATAATATATAAAAAGCAATTAAAAGCTAAAAATTAAATAATTAACTAAATTAATTAAAAAATTATTAAAAAAAAAGCTAAAAAATTATTAAAAGCGCAAATATTTTTTTTATAGCTAAAATTATAAAGCATATATATTAATTAATTAAAAAAAGCCAATAGTAGCATTAGTATAACTAGGCTAATAGTAGCACTAGCGCAACCACCGGCTTTTATAGCTGCAACTTAATTAAAAACATTAGCGCCGCTTTTAAACTAATATTAATTAAAATATTTCATTTAATTAATTTTAAAAATATTAACAAATTAATGCTAGCAATAATACGCGTAATATTATTAATAGTTTAAAATATAGCGTTAAAATAATTAAGCAAAGTAGCTAGTAAAAATAAGCCAAAGCTTAAAGTAAGGTAGGTAAAGGTATAAATAATTAAAAGGGGATAAACAGGGTAGGTTAAAAAAAAGGGTTAGCCGTTAACCGTTTCACCAATAGCTAATTCTATTAAAAATACCCTGTAAAAAATTAAAAAAAAAAGGGAAAATTATTTACAATTAAATAAAATTATTTATAAGCAATTAACAAGCTAATTAATTCTCTACTTGGTTTGAAAGTAATTTTGAAAGCCGTTATTTCGTTTAGTTTGGGCTAATTAATTGCAAGTTAAGTCAAACAATACTTGACTTGCCCGATACGCTGGCCACAGCTCTCGTAGCCACCCATTGATAAACTTTATAATTTGCGAGAGAGTGGCGTCAGTGAAGGGCCGAATTTGCAGGTGTAGTCAGCAGTGAGTAGAACAAAGTTTACGACGGAGGGATGATAGTCACGGTAGACCGTCATGGCCCCCATAATAACCAACACCTTCAAACCCAACAAAATCACGAGAAACCACCCGCTTGTAATAAACATAACAGAAAAGACATTGTACTTCGTTAAAGGCATCACTCAAATAAAAGCAAATGACAAAAGAGATGAAAAAACGTTTGACAAGAACCAATCAATCATTTATTTTCCCTCGTACTATACCCAAACATTTAACCCAGAGAAAATAATACACCATGCATGTTCTCCTCCATTCCGAGGGCAAATCGACATTTACTAACTATTGACAGGTTGTATTGCAGTTACTAATGAGCGAAACCCCGGAATACATCGCTAGCAGTCAAAACTCCTAGAGCTAGGAATCAAACCATTTCGACGTTTTCTATACTACGCATGCGATCCGCCCCAGCCTTTAAAACCGAATACTATGGCACCCTCGACTATGCTAGCGAGAATATGACCACGTCACTATCCTCCCTAGTCGGCTCGATATGATTCTCCTTTTTAACTGCAGTAGGAGCAAGTTCTAAACATACATACCATGGTTATACAGTGCCTTCTAAAAAGAAAACTCTAGAAAACAGCCGCATTCCACTTAAGCTGAAACTATGGCTACAAGGCGAGCTTAGCGCGGACATGTTCAAAACCGGTACCAAGGTACTGGGAGGTAGAAAATGATAAGAACAACGGCGTCATGTGCTATTGTTGGGCAATGCCACAAAAACGAGAGATTTACTCTCAAGTAAGTGATAAATTACACGCTCCGCAATTTCACTTGATTAACAGTCTCATAGCTTTCACAACTCGACTTCGACCGACACAAACCTCTCCTGGCTCCCCGATAAAGTTCCCCCTTGAGCTAAGCTGTTCTGCTTCTGTCGTGACTTTCGAACCAGAGATTTTCCATTTGGGACGGCGGTCTAATTAAAACTCGGTGCCGCGACGGATTCATCTTTATGGTGGATGGTATTCACGACTTTATTCATCGAAAATAGGGCGAAAGCTTGCTCGCCTTTATTGCTATGCACGGTACGTCCCATCACTCTACTCTGCTGTTAGTATGTCAGTGAAGCCTTGTACGTACCAATCCTTTTGTTTCGAAACAAATTCTTCAAAATTAATTCTATAATACTTGTCTTTTCATTTCATACCTACGGGCGGTTCCTTTAAAACACACCGGACATCATCTCGACGCCATCGGCTCGGCCGACACTATAGAGGGTACGCGAACTTCTTTTGATCCCATCCCAAGACAAATTCTCGGCCTATTTCCCCTTTTTCTGCTGGGGAAGGCCTTGCGTGTGTTTTTATTTCCAAGGCTAACGACTCAACAGAATGTGGTACGAAGCCTTTCACTACGTGGATACGGAATCAGAATAGGCAGCGAGAATCCAATACTTAATTCACAAGTCACTTTCAGAATCAATTGTGTTCAGAACTCCAGGATATTTGCGACAAGCTGGATACGACAACAAACCAAGAAGTCTTTTAAACACACTTGGAGAATAAGTAGAAGCCTCACCGAGCTCGCCTACTAGCAAATACTCCAAGCCATGGCAAGCCTCTGCGCCGCTAAAAGAAGGAGCATTATTAAGGGACGATCAAAGCATCGAACTCACAATCTTTGACAGTATCAAGCAGTACATCAAGAGCCACGCCGATGGCATCTTTCTCTCGAAGACGACTGACGGTTGAGGAAACGGCTGATGTAATCCTCGTGCCGACGCTATCTGAGGCCGCAGAGTTTGAGCCGAGTCCGGCGGTCTTCGAGAACCGGGTTCGGCTACTCCAGCGTCAAATCCCGATGTTTTTTATATAAATAAAAAGAAAACCGGTATAAACAAGAGAATAATAAAAAGTTAACCGGTTATATATTGTTTATACTATAAATTTAATCAATAAAAAAGCTAAAAAGCCCATGCTTTTTTATATTCATGCCTTTTCATGGATTAGTGCATGCCTGTTTATCAATCCCCTTAATATAACGGTAACCTCAATTGGTCAGTCCCAACAGTTCCTAAGAAGCCTTCAGTCGGAATTGGAAAAAGGACTGACATGACTCGAAATCAAAGGTAGAGGGGTCCCCTCGGCATAGCAGACACACACAGAACCGAAGCCGGAGCAGGTTTGCACCCCTTCTATGCCGCAAACCTCGGTCAACGTCAAACATCCCAGATCAATCAGGCGACAACAAGCGCCGAGGAATTTCCATGGGCTAGTCTCTTACAGGGGTGGTGTAGGGGCGCATGTGATGCCTGCAACAGATGCAGAGCAAAGAGGTAAGTCTTTGCATTTCTAGCCAAATATTTCCTAAAGCACCTAGACTAAAAGTGAAGAAGCTCAAGGAGGTTCAATCAATACTGCACACAACAATGCAAATCCGCCTGTACGTCCAAATGATTGGCTCAGCATTGGAATGGTTAATTAGTAAGTTACAATCATCCTCAAACTTTAAAAAGACAAGCTACTCAGGTTTGCGAACAGCGATACGTCTCGCGTGTATTGTTCAGCCCTGTTTAAAACGCCACCGGACTTCAGCGTTTGTAAGAACAGAAAGAAGACTATGGTGTATTGAATATCGATAGATCCTAAAGATTACGACTACATAAAGGACTCAGCTGCAAAGCCATTCATCTTTAAGCATCCCATCTAATTGTCTGATTTGCATACATACACACACACACACACACAAACCGCGAAAGATTATAAGTAAAACAGATGTTTGCGGGAAAAAAACCAGGGTTGGATGGGTCATTTAGGTACGGGATAGTTTCTGTTTATCGTTTCTCAGTTTTTACGCTCATTTACATATGGATGAAAAAGCCAGGATATATATTTCAATACGCATATCTGTTTCATCACTTGATCTTGCAAAGAAATCAACAGATATACTTTACCTGCGTCCTACAAGCCCGCGCTGATTGTTTAATTAAATCAAAGAACGTAAAGTTTTAACTATAAAAATAATCATGCGAAGGATGAGCCAGCAAATCTAACAGCCGGTGAACGCAAATGGTTAAGGTATATAAAGGCCTTTGGAACTATATCTACCAATGAATATATAGTTTAAGAGTTTCAAGACTTGCTGGCTCGGTGTTTTGAGGGACCTTTACTCGTGTCAAAGTCTAGTGGTCCTGGCAAACACACAGGCGACATGTGTCATGAAGCGTGCTTCACGTAACCAGTATCGGTTCCGAGTCACGTCTTGGCCTATTCTGAGACGGAATCCTAAATCAATAACCAGATGATGTATATACCAAAGGAAGTTTGAATGCCCTCACTCCTAGGGAACTCTCTCCTAGTTCCTCAACAATAAAGGTCTTACTACACACCCACTTGGCGACCCATGACACGTCCTCTATATTTGTGTAGAAGAAGACGATTAGATGTGTGATGTCTGCCACGGATACGATTTTTGGCATTCGGCCGTCTGTGTTACCGTGGTGGCAAGCCTCGATCGTTTCTGGTGCAACTTGCACCGAATTATTGGAAAGTTTTGTTGAAAGTGAACTGAGTCAAGTAGTCACATCATGTACTGAGACACTTAGGGGCACGAAGGGCACGGACATCCCGTTCATGTAAATATGAGGCTCTCCCACCTACCTTACGTATGTAGTCAAGCTGAATGCAACGCTCATATACCTACTATTTTGACAAGTTTTACTTAAATCATCACCTTGTCAAAATGGAAGGTAAAAGTCGAGTAATCTTAGTCAGATGCCCCCTAACTCTATACAACTGGGCTGGCTTCCCATTGGTTCAGAAACACTCTGCAAGGCTTTTGATATGGCGTGGTATAGCGAAGTCTCAAATTGAAATGCTTGCATTTATCAAGGGGTATTTTTATGTCAGTTACATCATAGAGCAATCAAGCTTATACGATTACATTACTGAACGGCGACGGAGGTAGACAGAGGGCAATGCGGTCGACGTATAATTGGCTTCGTCTCAAAGCATTCCTAGACTTCAGCGACACCTATCATGTCCTTTGCGGTAATCTTCTTAGACGCCATGCTGATTTGTCGCGGAGAATTATTCAGGGTAGGAGATGTCAAGGGCGCGTGAATGTTGTCGAAGAGGTGCAGATGAGGATGACAATGCGGATACAAGATGGCTGTTGCAGCGTACAAGGGTTGGCTGGTGGGGGGATACAATAAAATAAGTAGGTCTAATCGCGGTCCGTGCCGCACCAAGGTGCCTATAAGTTAGGTAGGTAGCGAAAGAGCGGCTGTAGAGGAATTAATCAATCAATCAATCAATTCCCATTACCAACTAGTCTGTCTAATCCCCGCGTCTACAAACTTATTCTCTACTCAATTGTGAAGCGAGAGAGATATCATACTGACCACTAATTCCGGAGAGTCCCCCCAACAACCGGCCCATCGCGTACCGTGTGATTTACCGGAGACCTCCACGGAGAAAGAAAAGAGCCATATCCTTTGCAATTCCCACCCAGGTCCAAACCTTATCAACCCACGACTGGTGCTGCTCCTGGAGATCATTCGGCTTGTTTTCCGAAGCTGATCGACAGTATTGCGTCTCCACCTTCGCCACTTCAGCGCACTGTAGCTCGTCAGTAGGTGGCTGGCGACCAGCGACCGGCTGTGGCGCACCATGTCCACTCTCGTCAGCAAGGCGACGTCCCTCGCTTCTCACAAAGACCTGGAGAATGCCGTGCCCGAACTGGAGCTTGATGTCCTGTGGGTTGTGCCTTAGAACCTTTGCGGCCTCGGTATCGTGCCAGAAGATGTTTTTGCCCATTTCGCGAATGACTTGAAGCTTCACACCTGGAGCTCCCTTGTACCGATTCTTGATCATGGCGATGGCCATGCCTGCTCTTTCCTTCTTATGTCGACGGTTTGAAAGACGAGTCGATGGCACATTCGGATGGTCCTCGTCCACCACAACGCCATGGTGATAGACATGGCCACCCTGGTGTTGTTTCGAGTTGTGCTTGGAAGTCGTTGGATGGTTAAGGATCTCAGCAATGTCCGGGTTCTCCTCCAGCATACTGAGCATGCTTTCCCACGTCTCCTCGAAGTCATCCTCGCTGATCTTATCCCATTTGCTTGTCATGATGGTGATGGATCTGTAGAACTCAGGGCCACAAAAACATTTAATCCATTGTATAGTTTTCAGCTCTTGCGCAGTCAGCCTTTCCTGGTTACCGCCGGTTACGAAAATCAGGCCAGCCACGGTGACAAAAGGACCGAGGACATGCAGGCACGCGATTATGTCGGAAAAACAATCCATGTCGTCCATATCGGCGGCACCAAAGCCCGGGGTGTCGATGAACAAGTATTGCTCACCACCGATGATGGCTGGGCAGACTTGGTAGTTTTTGGTCCCTTCAACCGTCCAGTCAGCACTCCGACTTGGATAAATGGATAACTTAGCACAAACCTGAATTTCTGGTCTTTCCAATGTGGAGGTCCATGCCACTGACTTCCTGAAGGAAGGTCGACTTGCCAGTCCCAGACTGGCCGACAACGAATATAAGCTTGGTCCCACCTAGACTGCGGCAAGTTAGTGCACTGATATTTTGACTAAGGGCAAGAGAACTTACTGTTTCTTGATATAACTGACCACAGGCTTCGAAGCTGCGCCTTTGGCCTCGACTACGAGCTTCTTCAAGCTCGAGCAGAGCCCTGCAGTCCAATTCTGCGACCGCTCTCCGCTATGAGGGCCGGTCGGGTGCTCATCGCCCTCCTCGCTGGTATCACTGTCCCAGTCGGTATCTCCTGTACGAGTGAGGCTCATAAGAGCAGCCTCGACCTCTGAGTCCGGCTTGGTGACCAGCGAGGGGCTTCGACTGGTGCTGTCCATATTTGATAAACAGCAATGAAGCTGAACAATCAATAGAATGTCAAACAATAAAGAGATGATATGGATAGTAGGATGTGAGATTAAATAAGACGGTGTTGATGTTAAGGTTCTGAGCTAAGATGATTGTTAGTACTAAGTTTCAGCGAGAGAAATAGGAGGGCTCTTATACTTCTGATGGCCTGGGACCAAACTTCTTGTCATCGCTGACTGGCCCGTTTGAGTTTCTCTCAGTCCATACAGTAATGGTATATGATTTCTTTCCAGCTTGTTGTTTTTTGATTAACTCTGCTACTTACCGGGCCGCGGCATGACGATGAGCGCCTGATGACACATCCAACGTGAAATGAACTTCGGCGGCGCATACCCGTCCATAACGACGCGGCTGGTAGCAGAGACAAACGGAAAAAAATACAGTCGCGTTTAGCGAGGCTGAGTGAAAAGAAATAGCTGATCGTAGGCGTGATAAACCCGGTAATTTGCAACACCAGCGTAAGATGCTCTTGATTTTACTGTGGAGGATCGCTACCTAGCGACTAATTGAATTCTGATGGCTGTTTGCTTGCAGGGATAAGAAACGCAGTATAGGGACTGGGAAATGTAGACTGCATACTTTTCCGTTGGGCCGCAGGTACACAATCGAGACTGCCATTGGTACTTTATTATCTCGATATCATGCAAGAGCTTGACTACTTGTTCATTCGCTGATCGTGTACTACTATCGATCAGCTTCGACTCATTATCTCCACAACAGGCGGTGTCATCCTCGTCATCACCACTCAATCAGCAGTGATGTAGCTACCCATGCATAGGATTAGTCAAAGTGAAGTGTGTATCCCTGCTACATAGGTTCGACCGTTCGAGTATATGCTGATCGCTGCGTTTGCCACTTACCAGGACGTCTTCAATGCTATAACGGTCATACAATGGTCACGGGCTGGCTACGGCAACAGACAGCCAAACGAAGATGGTCTGCATCGTTCCAACGGCCATGCTACAGCTAAACAGGCTCAAGTCGTCAAACGCAGTTAAAGATCTTCAATCGACGATGAAGCAAACGCTCGACCACCCTCGCACTAGGAACAACCGGCAGACGTCAAGCCGTGGCACACCGCTGGCAGAACCAAAATCTTCCCAAGATTCGGCTTGTTTGAAGATGTTTGTATAAAGCTCGTTTCTATATAGCCAGAAATGACACATAGTGATCATATTGTTTGCCATGTTTTATACCTCATCACCTAGCCCAATTATCAAAGTTGGGCAACAACAACGCGAAAGATCACACAAGGGCTCGTTCTGAGTTCCAAGCTTTCAGTAGATATAGATACTACATGCGTGTCTGCTATAATAAAGGGCAACATGGACTCGGTTGCAAAATCGCCGCTATAAAGGACGAGGTTCTCCAAAAGGGGGGTATATTTTCTCGCCCGCTCGAGATCAAGCTTTTTGGCGTTCCTCAAGCTAACAGAAGCGCCAAACGCCGAGCAGAATGCATTTACTGCCTCATAAAATCTGGTTAAGTTAAGCAGTAAATGGGATAGCTGGCTACCTCATGACGAGCATATTAATCCCCTTCCAATACAACGGAAGCAGCGCTGTCACGGCCAGAGCAGGCCAACGGTAAGTAACAGGTAGTCTAGCCCCAATAAGGGGCTGTCGTCCGTGTCTAGACATCGCGTTCATCAATACATCGGCAGGTACATGTGCTCCTCTCATTGGCTTGTTTCGTCGGGGTATATCGGCTGGTTGAGTGAATGATGACACGTCATCGGCGTCGACGTTTGCTAAATTAGACTCATGAAGACACAATACCTAATTAGCTACCATTATTGTCAGGGTGCACATCGGCACCTATTTGGCATGGATAACTACTTCCCCTGCTGTGGCTGCTGACACCTGAGGTATTGCTAAATTTTGGATGCATCTGAAGTACTCGGAAAGTATCCCACAAGTGTCATGATAGCTGCACGGAGCCGCCCGGGACTCAACTCCGAAGCTTTTGCAAACGGCCCCAATTCTAGCTGCCTAACAACTGGCCTGCGTGGTCAAGCCACTCAGCCCTGACTGAACGTTTGAGACTATCAATGTAGATGGTGAGAGGCTTTTCCTGATGTTACATACTGGTTTCTTTCATGCAGTTAGCCTCCGTTCTGATAACATTATCCGAAAGCATCATCTCACTCGCAGAACTCACTCAAAAGCCTACCAACATGAGTTGAGATAAATAAATCTTGATAATCGCGCTTGCGTTCAATATTTCCTGGTATGTGTTATACTACTCTCTTCGGAAGTTTGAGTAAAGGTCCAGTTTCGCCGGTTGAATTGGCAACTGGATGCTAAATATGAGAGTGCTAGCCGCAAAGGAATTTTCCACCGTCCTAATAGCCATCTCGACATAACCTCTAACTATTAAAAACCGAGTCAGTTCATCTTTCACTCCCCCGAGCACATCTCCAAGATTTCTAGAACTTGCTCCTTCTGCGTCAAAGGCACGGGGTTCATCTTGCAGCAGGCATCCTTGAGGCTGTTCTCCGCTAACTGATCCCATTTGTCTCTCTCCACGCCGACATCCTTCAAGCTCTTCGGCAAACCTAGTTCGTTAAAGATAGCTCTGAGTGCGTCGCCAAGATCATTTTCAGCTTTCGACAGACCATGCTTCTTCAAAACACTAGCGATATCTTCCTCAGACCAGATAATCTCTACTATCTTCTCCTGGGTGTCGGCATTCACACGCGCGTTATACTTCAAAACGCTAGGCAACAAGATACACGACGTCTGGCCATGGCCAACGCCGAGTGGACCTAGGTTGTGTCCAATACCGTGCGATGCGCCGAGGGCGATTGAATACACGGCGCATATAGTGACGTCCTTGCACGCGAGCTGCGACTCGAGGCGTGCACCCAGGTCGTCAGAATCTTTAGCGTAGTGGAGGAGTGATCGGATCAGCTTCTTCAGGCTACGCTGGGCCATCATAGTAATCTCGGGAGACGCGCGGATAGCACAGATAGTCTCCACACTATGGTCGATGGCACGCACTCCTGTGCTCGTCCAAAGCCAGTCAGGAGTCGCTCGGCACAGGTCTGGATCCAGGATCACCAGCTTTGCGTACATCCCAGGGTGTATGAATTGAACCTTCATGTGATTGCGTGGGTTCGTGCAGCCAGAAAACTTGGTGTACTCGCCTCCAGAAAGTGTCGTAGGTATAAATACTAGCGGGATACTGGGTGTGTTGCCAATGCCAGCAAGTGCTTCCTCCTCCTGATTGATGAAAGGTTCCGAAAGCTTGATCACGTCGTCCACGGTGTCAACACCATTTTCTAGCGCGTAGACAATGAGTTTGGCGCCGTCGGTCAGACTACCACCCCCGAGTGTAACGAGACAGTCGGCTTTCTTGGCTTTGACGTCTTGCAGAATCTCCACGAGGTCGTCATAGGGTGAGTGTGGCTTCATGCCAATCCATGTACCAGCGTGCTTCTCGCCAAGCGTCGCTTCAAGCTTAGCAAGGCATTGCGTCTGTTCCGAAAGGCTTTTCGACGCCATGATATAGACTCGGCTCGCGTTAAGGAAGCCATTCACGTGTTTCTTGCAAGCTTGTTCGTATGGCAGGCCGTGAGAGACCACGGTGTGTGGGCGCTGAGCTGGCTCGAGATCCGGATATGATGGGCGTAAAACTTCGCCATCTGTATCTGGCTTGAAGTATGCTGAGGCCATGTTGTCTTTCGGATCAGAGTAGATTGATATAGTGTGTAAAGCTGCTGTATAATTGTAAATATGAATCTGGTATACGTAGTGAAAACATGGTCACAATCTGGCTTGTGGATATGTCTTTTATATCAGTCACGGTGACATGTTGAAACTAAGCCTTCGGCGTTTAGTGATGTCAGCAACTTGCGTAAAGCCGAGATCGCTGGAGTCGTCTTCGCGCCATTGGCTCTTGGATCTGTCCAGATGGTTACGACTCTCGACACCGCCTACCACATCGATACCCCTGACCATGACTGCAGCAAAGTCACGCTCATAATATTGATGCTCGGATCTATTTTGCCGAATCTGTCTCTCAATATGTTTTACCGGCTCCGTTTCGGGTTTCTCAGCGGATATCTAAGAAGAGTGGTCACCCTCAGCGGCTCCGAAACGGCCCAGCGCCACCCTGGCATGATGAATCGTGGGACTGGCCGATATCTTCCTGGGGCAGGTACAACGGGCATGTGAAGCAAAGCTCAACCTAAGGACATACCATATCATAGACATATGCAGTATAAGACCCCAAATATGCTCTCGATCAGCGGGTCGTCACGCCACGAGTTCGGTTGTATTCACAAAATTACAACGTACCTCGGTTGGAAGTTATCTAACATATCTCAGCTAAAGGATTAATAGTTTTGTCATACCATGTCCTTAATTAGAAACAGCAGACTACCTTGTCAAATAAACGTTTCTGACCACGGTTTATAATGCCCTGCGGCGGCAGATCTTGAATGAGGTTTTCCACAATTTGGCATGGCTCCTCAAGGATTTCTGCGATGAATCATGAACTGGAGATGACTGGTGAGAATATGAATTAAATAATAGGTTTCCAACTCAATACCACTCTTAAGAACACAAATCCGTTCCAGTATCCGGCTCCTACCATCTCCAACTTGATGAGCAGGTCATTGGCGATCAATATTTAAAAAATGATTAATGCGTATTTAACATGGCGCCTTTACTTAGCTAATGCTACTGTCATATCCTTAAAACCTTAAGTTTTTATACAGAGATTACCACTTAGAATTTCATATCATGATAGGGCGCAATATGTTTGGTTGCCCCATCTACAGCTATCGCATATCATCTCCATCTGAAACCTAGATGACCCTATTGTTCAGAGAATATTTAAAATGGTCTCTGAAGTTGTTTCAGAGTATATCGACATATTTAGACTTATCAAACTTAACATATTGCGCTCGTCCTCAGCATCATGCACACATTGTTGTCTATGACCACTCTTGTGTAAAGCTGTGCAGCCCACATCACCACACCAAATATCTCCCCGAAACACTCAAGTTCGTCTATATCGGGCAGTGGTCCCATCTACTGGCTCTAAAACGAGCCTGTAATCCACAAGGACGCATGATCTCGTTCCACTACACCCCCGATTATCAAAACAGAGGACACGTTTGATTGGGCAATAGACAATTGCTCGCTGCTATTCCCTGTCAGCGTCGGGGTAATAGTCAACATTCCTCAGAGGTGTAAGTTCGCGTTCGGTCTTTTGAGGCCGAGGTTTTCGAACTGGATAAAAGAATCTTGGCCTTCCGGACTTTCGTGGAAAGTTTCCCAGGTGGAAACAGCAAACCGTTTTATCTGTGATTCAGCAGTTTTGTTGTTTATGGTTCCAGCACGCTGACGTGATCACGTATGTGGCCATCGAAGCTACTAAGTCTTTAGTGGTAATGCAAGACACCGCCGGTGAGGACCTCTAACTTAGTTGAGGCTCTGTATTCCGAACCCACCGACCCTGGGTTTTTACTGAAAAGACCCAGCGCGATACAAAATCCCTTTGGAAACTAAGCTATTGGTAGCATCAGTGCTACAAAAATAGACCATCAACTTTAAAAATTTCAGACAGCTTTTCATGACTAGTGCGCCGTTTGATACCAACAAAGAGCGCGCAGAAATGGCAACCATTCTCAGCCGACGTTTCTAGGCGAGCCAAGTCTTTATGGTATTCTACTGGCGGCTTGGAACGCCAGTATAATATGATATTAGGCGTGGTGTCAAGGGGCTCTAGCCACTTTGATTCCTCGTATGCCTTGCGGAGTCTCTCTACTTCTTGCGCTCTCATGTTTTTTAAAAGCATCCCTCTTTGCCATGAAGGATCTGGTGCGTAAACAGCGGCAACCTTTTGACAGCACTCGCCAAGCCGCTTTAGAATAACGATTAAGTCCTTAGTCTAGTCCACGACAGTGAATCAATTAGATGAGCTTACACACAGGGATAATCAAGACTCATGACGTATTAAACACATCGGCGACTCTGAACTCGCAGATACAGGGGGCGAGAATCTGTTACGACCTATCTATGGTCCCTTGTGAGAGAGGTAAAAGGGAAATATCATGCGACCAGCTGCGACCGCTTGACATTAGAGGCTGGCAACGTTTTAGTTAGAGTACTTCCTGTTAACTTGAGTACAAAGTGTAAACTATGTGATGTAGGTTGTGTTTCACTAGAGAGGCCCTGTGTCATAGAGTTAAGCTACTGAATGGTAGCTAAGAAGTAGGGTAAGGGCTTAATTTCATTGATTCCTAGTTTCTTTGCTCCTCCTAGGAGGAAGAACTAACCTCCTATATAGGTTTTTTTTAATTGGTGATCTCCACTTTCGGAATACGTGCCTGAAAACCTGCCCTGGCTTAGACACGTCCGACTTTGGAAATCTTTCCGTAACAGAAATTATAGCAGGTATTCAATGTCGCTTCCTTCGCTTCAGATTGATAGGGTCACCATCAGCCCTACCGGAGTAGAAGCTCCAGTGGAGATTGGGTTTGAGATCTCGGGAACGGCCTGAAAATCTTGTATTAGATCTCTTCGATGATGTGATGCCCTATCTTTAAATTCGGAGCCCGGTGCGGTCCGGACATGGTCGCCAACATCTCTGATAGATTGAACACTGAGCAAAATTTTACTATGCGACGACATATCCGACCTGTATGATCAGCTCATATAGGAGCATGAACTCCTTTTTCTTAACATTCCCAGAGAGGTCCGTGTAGGGTGAATGGATTGATGATGCGATGCTATCCATCTTGGAATCTGGGGATGGACATAACCTCCGGCGCGATTGGCAGATTGTTACAAAACGAAGAGTAATGTTTCATGCGACGGTATATGTAGCTCTACGGCCGATCGTCAACGAGCCAACAGGATTGGAATGAAGCCCTGCGTGCAAATATGTAGCGTTGCATCAATGTAGCAGATGAAAATTTCACGATGCTATTTCTACTGATGACGTAACAGGCAAACCCGCCATTTCTTGCTCACTGTCGAGCTCGATAAAGATAAGTTCTACCTTCAGCCTTTGAGAAATTAAGATCGAAGGAAGGAGTTTTACCATATGCTCGCCACGAGAACAGCAAGATGCCTGAATCTTTGAAGGACACTGGCCAAGATTTGCAACATTGCGAGACAAGACAGTTTCTAGACTTAGGCGACATGCGAGCCGATATGCTCGATTCTCGACCAATTCAGTCACACAGGCAGGTCACGAACGACCGACAGAGCGCAAGGCAGGGAAAGGAGTCGAAAAATGCATCGAAAAATGCCCGCCGGACACACCAAGAACGAGACATAAGGCAATTACCTAGACGTCAATGGATCGACAGAGATTACCGCCAGGTGAACCCTTGGCATGACCAAGAGCAAAACAAGCCTGTTTTTAGTCTCGGAAAGCCGCTTCCACGTATGGTGCGATGGGACACACCTGAATCTCGGGGGAACGAGGCGACGTCTAATAATGACTTGGCTGAGCTTGGAGAAGTCCCGTCAGAAGAAACCTTACAGTCAGAGGATGAAGCGAACGATGAGAAAAGGGGCAATCGGCACCGTCAGACGGCTGCAGGCGTCACACAAGGCGGACGGTTCAATGGTGCCGGCCAACCCGTTCACGAATACATTCCCTCAAACGACAAGGCAGAGGGACAAGTCGATTCAGAAATAGGGGAACAGGAACCCAAAAGCCCAAATTTCGGACTTGACAGCGAACCACTCGGAAAGGAAGAAGCCGACGGAGCCGAGAAACCCGGAAGTGATCCGGATGATTACAGAAACTGGTGGGCTCGGATCCGTGCGAAGCACCCCGAGCCGCTTGCCGAGTTTCTCGCCGTACGTAACTCCTTACCCCCTCTGCCCCGTTGGCAAATCAAGCAATACTCATTTCGTGAATATGCAGACATTTGAAGCCGCTTTCCTCGGTCTAGCTAGCAGCCCTGTTAACCTCTCAGAGAGCCAGACAGAGAAATACGGTACATTTGAGACGTCATGTTGGGCATGGGGGTTTGCCTGGATGTTCGGCATATATCTAGGTGGCGGTGTCTCGGGAGCTCATATGAACCCCGCCATCTCGGTCTCGCTATCCATCTTTCGCGGGTTTCCTTGGCGAAACTGCGGCATCTATGTCGTGGCGCAGTTCCTCGCTTGTTTCGCGGCCGGGGCTCTGGCATACGGCGTCTATAAGGATACTATCTACTCCGTCGACCCGACAATGGAGACCACGGCTAAGTGTCTGTTCTCTAACCCGAACACTTCGGTTTCGATGGGTACGGCTTACCTCAACCAGATAGTAGGCAGTGCTGTCATGATGGTTGCCGTATTTGCCTTGGGTGATGATCAGAATAATCCTCCGGGTGCTGGAATGCATGCTCTTGTTAGTCACCTCCTCAGCCCTTCCGTTTCCTTTCTCGTGATCCTATAATGCAACGATCCGTTGAGCTTCACACGCTGACATTTAGTACGAGTAGATTCTCGGCCTGCTCGTCACTACTCTCAGGTTCGCACTTGGGTACAACATAGGGTCCTCATTCAATCCAGCTTCTGACTTTGGGCCTCGCGTAATAACCTATGCTATCGGGTATCGAGAAAAGATTGTGTTTGGTACAGAGTGGTGGCTTTATGGCCCATGGCTGTCGACTTTGGCTGGCTCCTTGATCGGATGCTCGATATATGACAGCTTCATCTTTGTCGGATCAGAGAGCCCTATCAACTATCGCCCCCCGAAAAATACAGAAAACGAGTACATCGGATGGTTACTTTTCATAAATAGGATACTGGACACAAATGTTTGTTAAACTAGCTAAAGATCACTTGTTATACAGTGTAGCGCTTGATTCTATCTCCAGATATAGCTTATGGAAAACTCCCAGTATAACCAGCTGATCAATGCCCCGTCTTGCCCCAGTATCAGTGATATTCAAGAAAGCCAATGAAGAAACTGGTTCTACGTTACGTGAGAGGTATCGTGGAACCGAGTCATCTTATCCTGTCACGGGAAGGGGGCCACGTCAATATAATGTACAATACATCTTGTTCGCGATGCCGTAACTTGCAAGATGTAACGGTCATTGGTCTTGCACTGAACACTTAAGCCAATTGTTTGCCCTATAGAATTATAGAATCTCATTTCTAGCTTAGCAGTGGGGAGTTGAAGTGTCACGATGCTATATATAGACCAACGGTAAGGTCTCCGGCGGCTAGTTACACCACATTAGACTAGAACTTGGCGGTAAGTTGGGTATCATACCGCTTGATTAGCATCCTTCTACTATTGGGCTGCTGCCATCTCACAACGGCGTTTTTCCGACAGAATACACCGAAACCCATATTGCAGCCATGTGCACCCCGACTTGATACGATTTACCTGGCCAATGATATTTGCAAACACTACTTAACCACTCAGCGATGTGGTGATATGGCAAACAACACGGATACCGCGGCTACGAGCGAATGGCCACGACGAAAGCCACAAACTACTCCTCTGTATAAGTGCCCCCTTGTCCCCTCTCTAAGCTAGGATCTCTTCTGCTCTTTAATCACACCTACACTTACTTTGCTTACACCCTACTTCAAGCAAATCAATCACACAGTAAGATATATCAGAGTGCCATATATCCCGTACCCTTCTCACTAACACATTGACAGAAGGTCAATCAGCAGTGAAACCAGTTTACCGCCAATCTCGATCACAAAACGTCCAAACCAACGATATCAGTCAAGATGTGCTTTCTTCAGCCCCTCTTACAACCTCCCTTTGTGCACCCTACACCCGTTGTGGTTGTTGCCCCTCCGCCACCACCTCCGCCTCCGTTCATCGTTCAACGTCTTGGCCCTATGGTGCCAATCTTCCCAGCAACTCCAATGATGCCAATGATGCCAATGATGCCAATGATGCCAATGATGCCAAACGGTGTTGTGATCAGAAGGTGGCAATAGGGATTTCTCGGTGCTCTCCTAACGTCGACTAGAAACAAGAAAACTAAGAAAAAGAAGGAAGCAAAGCGGCACTAAATGGCAGGAAACAATTTACTCGGCCGTAAATATTGGCGGCAATTGAATGTTTGGACCTGTGTCCAAATGAACTGGGATTTATAAGTCATGTGGGACGCGGCGGGTTGCTATTCTTAATAGGGAGGTTTCGTACATGGTGGTTCATGATGATGATTGGGCTCAGCGGGTGTTAACTGCGTTGGCATTTGGAGACTAAATGATCAGTTCGCGATGAGTTACGTAGCAGATAACACGGTAGCGATACTTGTTTTACTCTATCAGATATTGGATCCATTGAGCATTATTATTTCTCTTTCTAATCATGATATAGTATTAACTCTGTGACATTATTATCATGTTGGTTTGCATTCTAGTCACACTAGAAAATTGCAAACGTTATTAAAAGCATTGTCTACTTAGTGTCCAACTCTGTTTTTTGACTTGAAGTGTGAACAACCCTAAACCTAACAATTCCAGAAAGGCAAAAAGGATATATGTATGGATTAACTTATAAGACAAAATGTACATCTCACCTGTATCGTCCGCATCACTTGGCATATTTCCAAGTTGTCTTTTTGCTGATGTGATTCTTACAATAAATACATATGGGCAATTTATGTGTGAAAGGTGCATTAACCGGGTAGTTCCTTTCCTTAGACCTCATCGTCATATGTAATGGTTTCCTAGTGTAATGGTTATCACAGTGGATTCTGATTCCACTAATCTGGGTTCGATTCCCAGGGAGACCTGATAGTTATTTTTTTGATTTACCACTTAGTGGTTGGAGTGGTGGGGGGGGGGAGGTGTATTGTTTGTTGGAGACTTGTCCCTGAGGTATGCTCTCGAGATCCTTTGTAATATCCCGGCTACTAACCCAACCAACCCACTTTACACGTGAGGTCTTTAGTCACCATGGCAGGTACGAAAGATGGTGCAGAATACCTACCCCTCACAGTAGATGCCCTGTACAATAAATACTCCCTCTCTCCCACAACATTAATTCCCAGCCTTTGTTTGCTATTACAGTCACCTCAATATCATATTCATGATATAGGTATTCCTTCTTTTTCTTGTTCCAGGTGTAGTTTTAGTTACAATATTCTTCGTTTCAACCGTTTCTTTCCTCTGTTTCTACTTTGAATGGGATTCCTAGCCTTCAGTTCGTCATGATATATTAGAGTAGGTCTAACTCTTCCCTAGCTTAAGTTGGCAGGCCTCCAAGCATTCGCGCATCCCTGCAGAGAGCGGGGTTAGCTACCTCAGCCAACTGGCTATGCTAGATACGTAGAGTTCCGTGCGCCACGATGATAACGTCGTTTTGATTTGAAAAGCATCTTAGCCCAAAACTTTTGTATAGATTTACCCAGTTCCAAGCTGTTAATAAACGGTTAAATCATGATGAATGTAGTAGGGGTTAAGATGCTACGACCAGGTGAGGCATATAGTGAGATTAGTTTGATTCCTCTCAGCACTATATGGTGGTTCGTTCGTTTTTGGCACATGATAGGTGTATCTCATGAGTATTCTTATTAATCATGATGTTTGATAGCTCTGGGATCTAGAACGATGCGATGCCACTCTATTAAAGATCCACACCACTTGCTCACTTATGTACAATAAAGCAAAGTGCATGCCGCGGGACAAGGGATTATGTACACAGGTACTGTGGCAGGTACGACGGACAGTGTCTATATATTACCCCTCACAGTGGATGCCCCGTACCAAGGCTCCATTTCTTCTACAACATCAATATACCAACCTGGCTACAACAGGTACTCACTTACTTACATACATGTTAGTAGGTAGACATACCCCTCATCGAGCAGCCCTGTAACCCCACACGTCATCGGGATCGCATCAGGTATGCATGTAGTGTAGCGCAGTTGTGTAGCCAGCTACGTAAAGCTAGCATCGCCGCCTCTTGCTGCGGCCTTCACACAACGTACTGTAGTCCATCTTCATTCTCATGCAAGCCCATTCCAGGCAGCAAGATAGAAGAGGTGTATCTCACTACAAAGAAGACCAGAAACAAATGAGATTTTGAATATTTCTGAATCTGTCACTGCAGTTCCTTCTTTCCAACGTGGTGATACCGAGAATCCCTTTCCACATCCCTATCCACATCCCAGTGCACATCGCCTGTTTGTACATCACACCTGTACTTCACCAGTCTATATCACCAGTGTAACGGCGTGACGACGCTTCATCTCCCACCACCCGCCCGTGTGACGATCGAATAAGGTGATGTGTTGAGGGCCGGCCACTTGGTTTCTGCCTTTCTCTTTCCCCCATCCTTCCTCATCCTTCCTCTCCCCTCCTTCTACCGTAACGCCACCGTTACACGAAATCGCAAGACTCCCGTAGACAGCCGGGCTTACCAACCATCCGGCCATGACTATCGTCGATGACAAGAGGAGGGCTGATGCGGCCCGGTTGAGAGACCATCGTCCCGACGACACGAACTCTCCTCTGCTGCCTCCAGGGAATCGGGCCCGAACCACTTCGGACCTGGCTCCGGGGCTTGTTGTGACCGACGACAACCAACATTACAACAATGGCTTCCTACCCGAATCGCCCGAGCTGGTAGCCCAGGAAGACGTGCCTCCCGCTTACAGCGAGTTCCATGACCGGCTCAACATCCACCAGGCTGGGTTCGATGCTGGCGCCGCTGTCACAGGTAGGCCGCGTGTACTGCCCCTGCTCTCCCGCCTCCCTTTTGCTGACAGAACTGCCTGGCAGACGACGGCCGCGTCAACATCAACATCAACCAGACCAGCAGACATCTTGCCGACATCATCGCGCCAACACTGCGCAACCAGCTGAGACACGATGCTCGCCTCCAGGACGAGCCGCTGCCGCCCCCGTATATCCCCCCGAGCCTCGGCGGCCGCCCCGGCCAGGCACCGCCACCGCGACTCAACGTCGTCATACAGATCGTGGGGTCACGAGGCGATGTCCAGCCCTTCATAGCTCTAGGCCTAGTACTGAAGAATACCTACGGCCATCGCATTCGAGTGGCCACCCACGCCACCTTTCAGAAGTTCGTCGAGGAGAATGGTCTGGAATTCTTTGCCATTGGGGGCGATCCCGCCGAGCTCATGGCCTTCATGGTCAAAAACCCCGGCTTGATGCCCGGCATGGATGCGCTGAAGGAGGGCGAGATCACCAAGCGAAGGAAGGGCATCGAACAGATCGTCATGGGGTGCTGGAGGTCCTGCATCGAGACTGGCGATGGCCTCGGCCCCGCACCGCGCTTTAGCCGTAGAGATGAGGAGATCCCGTCCGATGCCACTCCGGTAATGGGTGACTCGAGACACAAGCCCTTTGTCGCCGACGTCATCATCGCCAATCCTCCTAGCTTTGCGCACATTCATGTTGCCGAGAAATTCGGCGTGCCTCTTCACCTAATGTTTACGTAAGTGGGATACCCCCTATATCCTTGAACCTATCTAATGTATGGCCCTTTAGAATGCCCTGGTCGCCCACGAGGGCCTTCCCCCAGCCGCTTGCCAATATCCAGTCATCCAACACGGATCCAGTGACAACCAACTACCTCTCATATGCCATGGTAGAAATGATGACATGGCAGGGCCTTGGAGATGTCATCAACCGATTTCGAACCAAGGTCCTTGATCTCGAGCCTCTTGCCTTGATCTGGGCACCGGGCGTTCTGACGCGTCTACGAATACCCTACACATATTGCTGGTCCCCGGCACTCATCCCTAAGCCCAATGACTGGGGTAGTCACATAGACATCGCCGGCTTTTACTTCTTGAATCTCGCCTCATCGTACGTCCCGGACCCTGAGCTCGCAGCATTTCTCGCCGCCGGACCACCCCCTGTTTACATTGGATTTGGTTCGATTGTTGTCGATGACCCTGACGGGCTGACCAACATCATTTTTAATGCTGTGGCCGCAACTGGTGTTCGTGCCCTTGTATCAAAGGGTTGGGGTGGCCTTGGTGCCGACTCCATTGGAATACCTGAGGGCGTTTTCATGCTTGGCAACGTGCCGCATGACTGGCTTTTCAAGAAAGTTTCTGCCGTATGCCACCACGGAGGCGCTGGAACTACTGCTGCCGGAATCCAAGCTGGAAAACCCACAATCGTTGTTCCCTTTTTTGGAGATCAACCTTTTTGGGGTGCAATGGTAGCGAGAGCTGGCGCAGGGCCGGACCCCATACCCTACAAGAAGCTGACCGCAGAAGGACTCGCCGAAGCCATCAGAATCGCAGTGAAAGCCGAGACGCAAGAGAAAGCGAAAGAACTTGGACAGAGAATCCGAGAAGAGCAGGGTTCTGATATTGGCGCTCAAAGCTTCCATAAACATCTCGATGTGGATGCCCTTCGATGTACTATCGCGCCCAGCCGAGTGGCTGTCTGGAGAGTAAGGCGAAGCCAAGTACGCCTCAGTGCACTCGCAGCCGCTACTCTTGTACATAGCGGCTACATCCGATACTCGGATTTAAAGCTGTGAGCATAATGAAGATATCTTGATACGATTAATATTTGGCTGACATCAGTTGATAGTTTCCGTGCGAAAGAATATGACACGGAAAACTACCCCACCGATCCAATTTCAGCCTGTACATCGGCACTCGTCGGTGATGCCACCAGCATTGTGATGTCCGCAGCAGATATTCCACGAGATCTTTTCAAGTCAGCAAAGGGGACATCAAAATCAAAATCTACGGACAATATCCTTGCGGAGACTACCTCGCCTCGGCCCTCGAGCGGCGATGCACCTACGACAGATATACCAGACCGTAAAGGCTCAGATGTGGCCAGCATTCTCTCGAACACTCCTAGCATGGGTACATCGAATAGAAGTATTTTGGACTCTGCATCAACCACAACCGGAACAATGGTTTCATCTGTCCCTCGTCAACAAGATGGTAACAATACACGTTCTACAAGATCTGAGACGATGTCAAGTGAAAGTGTAAATCAGCAGCTGGAAAAAGTATTGGACACTGGCAAGAACATCAACAATATCATAGCCACCGGCGTCAAGAGTCCTATGAATTTTTGTATGGGACTCGCAAAAGGTTTCAGAAATGCACCTAAACTATATAATGACGACACGATTCGACCTGCAGAGAAAGTTACCAGCTTTAGTAGCGGTCTCAAGGTCGCAGGGAAAGAATTTGGGTTCGGACTGTATGACGGTATTACAGGATTAGTAACTCAGCCCCTGAAAGGTGCCGAAAAGGAGGGCGGTGCAGGGCTCATTAAAGGGTTTGGTAAAGGCATTGGCGGACTGGTATTCAAGGGTGGTGCAGGTAAGTACTCTTATACCAGTAAACATACATACGAGCTAATATTTCAACAGCGGTATGGGGCATACCCGCTTACACCATGGCTGGTGTTCATGCAGAAATCCGTAGCATGTTTGCGCAAAGTGCTCACAAGTATATTGTGGCGTCACGAATGTCCCAGGGCAATGGAGATTTCATTGATTCTTCAACGCAGGAACGTGATGATATTGAAGCGCGTTGGCTTGGTATGAGGGACCAAATGAAGGGGTTCTACTCTTTGAAGCAAAAAGAGAAGGGAAAATCAAGAGATTCATCCCCTTCCGCGCTAGGGCACACCTCGACTAGTACCAAAAACTTGGGCGGATTACCTAGAACAGGGTTGTTTCAGAGCAGGAATGCCGATATGGATGAGTCTAAAAAGACACAGGAACTTGAAAAAGCATGGAAGAAAAAGCGAGCTGAAGGGTCATTTGTTGAAGAAGACTTGCGAAATGTTTCTATCACTGACAACACCAATGAAATGGACGACGAATTCGAAACCGCTATTCGAGCCGCGGTTCATGAAACTTCCAAGGGAGACGCTACCGAGGATGCTCAAATTGAGCAAGCTATTCGATCGAGCCTGAAAATGATGACGACGGGGTCAGCAACGACGAATCCCTTTGCATCTTCCAATTCGACATTTTCGAATACAGGCACACAACCTGGACCGGTCCCTGACGTCAACTTTCCTTATGGCGAACGAGAAAAGTTTTCCTTTTCAGCTGACGACTTCGACCATGTCACAGATGAACAGTTTCAGTCCCTGATAGACGACGCCATCGAAGCGAGCAGGACGGGAAATGAGTTCCCGGCAATCCGCATGTATGACCGTGAGGAAGAACAAGATGGTGATTCGAATATCAAGCCTGTTCTTGATCAATCGCAGAATGAACGGCCAGCTAGTTATGAAGACTACGAATACAAGAAAGCTCTTGAAGCTTCCCAGGCAGAGCTCCAGAATAGAAAGCAGCACGAACACGGGAACGACGAGTTCGACGAAGAAGCGCTCCGCCAGGCTATCGTGGCCTCGCAGGCTGAGCAACAAGGTCAGCGGCCTGCTGGCAATGACGAGGACGAGGATTTAAAGCGTGCGCTTGAGGAGTCGGAGAAGGCCCACACGCAAGAACTCGCACGGCTCACTTCATTGAAGTCAGAAGAGGATATTGTGATGGAGTATGTGAAGAAACAGAGTCTCGCGGAGGCAGCGTTCCGTGATGCGAAAGGCGGGAAGACAGGCGGTGCCGCCGACACCGATGAGGACGAGCAACTGAGACGAGCACTGGAAGAAAGTATGATAACGGATAGTGAGGTGCAGCGTGGAGGGGGAGGTGGTCCGTCGCAGTCCTGAGGCGCCTGGGTTGGTCGAGGATGGGATTGGATGCCTACTTACATACATACATACAAGATACCCTTAATTGTAGTCTTTTAACGAATCATGATACCACGATATCTGTCTTATCGCTTCAAACACGCGCGTGAAAAGTACTTCGATGTTGCAACTCATGTAGTAATTGCTGTAAGAGGACTTCTCACTTATTCGACTTCTTCTGGTTCCTCCGTTTCTGTTACTGTGGTTTATGTGAATTATTTCGGGGTCTTGGTACAATTCTTACTACTAGTAACGGGAAAGCTACACACGAAAGGGGTACTCAGAGTGGACTCTATAGTAATTCTACGTATATATTCATGAGAACAGTATCAGTAGAGCCTTACGCGACGGGGTGTCGAAATAAGAGAATCCGACATGGCGAAGCAGGTTAAGTGAGCACATATACGAGATTAAGAAAGCGGATCACAAGAAAGAACGAATAATGATGATGTATGTTGAAAATACCCTTGGGAGGGATTTCATTGTGAGTTGATTCGTTCAGGTAAAATATATAAATCGTGCTCCTATTCAGGAAACGTTTCATCATCTCTGTCATGTCTAATCCCACTACTTCCAATAGTCAATATCCACATCGCCGTTTATCGAACCATTGGTTCGGATTTAATCCACCGTCCTGGATTCACTAGTGTACTGAGCTCGCTCGGAACTAGTTCTCAAGGATGGACGAGTCGGACAACAGACTCAAGCAAAGTCCAACCCCGCTAGGAGTACAGCTTGCACTATAATAATTGAGTAATGAAGCTGTAGATACAGAACTGCTGCTGCTACTCGTGGAATATCTTCAGAAGCAGTCGCAAACAGTAGGGTTAATATTAGATGTCATAGTGCGGACTTGATACTTTGATGGCCTCTCAGATTCGCCAGGATCTTTCAGCAACATCAGATTGTATGTAGTTGGGGGTCTTATGTTAGACATCATGATTAAATGTCACCGCGGGGCCTGTTCTTGCTCCTTTCCTTTCGCCGATGTAGGATCCGCTGCCGTGGACGTCAGCCTCGCATCTGGTAAAGTTTCTAAAGGCTGCGGTTTGGCGGATATTGAATCACTGCGCTTGACATCCGAACTACCTCGCCGGCCGAGGGCAGTATCAAATGTGTTTTGTACTGTTGGTGTGTTTGCCTGACTGCCTCCTCGTTGGCCGTGGTAGTGTACAACCTGTGGAGCTTGTCCATGCTGGCCCAATAAATGTTGGGGATACGGGTCCAGATCTTTACTTGAGGTTGAAAATGTGGACACTATCGGTTGATGATACCCATTTGATGTGCTTGAGGATGGCGTATGTCCAGGTTGTGTAACAGGGAGGGTCTGGCCACTGTGCTCAGCCTGTGTGGGGGTGCCAGCTTCATTAGGTGTTCCTGAGCCGTCAGTTGTAGCGACCTGGGCCACCAGGCTCGTCATCCCACCTTCGATATCACGGAGAAGACGAACATATTCTTCAGGTACTAGCCCACTTTCCTGTGTCTTAGGATCTTCTGCTACAAGCCAACCTTGCCCATGTCGGTACGATACCCAGATAATTTGACCTTCAACAAGGGGTAGTTCATTTTCGTTTTCTCGTTCAAAATCAAATAGTGCAACGGCTTTACCGTGCATTTCCTCGTCTGGCGAGGTAATCGTGAATTGGTAGTCCCGAGAATACCTTGATTCGTCATATACATTAAAACTGGGCGATGAAGCGACGCTAGATGCATCCGATTCGGAATGATATCCGGGGTTGTTTTCAGCGTAATGTTGAGCCGGCTGGTCTATTGGTCGATACGCTGCGGTCGAGTGCCGTGCCTGGTCTGGCGGATACGTGACAAACTCTCCACCGGGACCATTCGCCTCTCCACCTTGGCTCACATAATATCGCTCACTCCCATCGCCGCTTGTACCAACATAGTATCTTGTCTGCTCTGTAGTGAAATGATCACTGGTCATCATGGAGTGTCCGTCGCCCTCTCTAGAGGTTCTCGGCTTCCCATGCCCCATCGTCGCAGATGTAGATTTGTGTTTCCTGTGTCGGGAACTAACCACAGGGCTGTGAAGATCTTCATCCTCACTCCAAGGAGGTCCGTCGCCAAAGTGGATCGGAGCCAGTTCCCCGCTCTTTCCATAACCGCCATCCGCTGTCCATTCCCACGATGTCTTGTTGTCCCACGATGGGGGTGGGTCGGATAATCGCCGAGACTCGCTGGCAGGTGTGAGCATTCCTGATGGCGGCCGAGAGGGTTCCGGTGGAGGGCCATAGTGCATGGGATTCGCCGGAGGATAGGCGAAGTCACGGACGATTGTGTAGGAAAGGCTGGAATGGAATATGGGAAAAAGATGGGACGTGGGCCGGGACCGCGACGGGACGGAACCCGTCGAGTATTGGGACAGTCTATTCTTGGATGCGTGCGACATCGGACGAGGAATTGCAGATCGGCGCGAGGACGGCGACGTAATTAAGGGAGGGAGCGGAGGGTGATTCGGATTCGTCGAAGGAGATTGCGACAGGATTACTGCTGGAGGCGATGTCGCCGGAGATGAGCCAGAGGACATGATTGTAGCCATTAGAGGAGGCGTTGGAAGTCTTCTCGACTTGGTTTTGGTTGGTGCGTACCCTGGATTCGATATTCAAAAGAACAAATAGGATATTCGTGTGTCTGTATATCTACATGTGCGCAGCCGATGAAGGTAGGATGTGGCGACGTCGGGGAAGCGAAGTTGATTGCCGCCCAACAGTCTTGTCCTGCAAGCTGTGTCCCGCCGGCGACGTCGACGCCGGTCACCTACTCCGTCACGAGGAATCGCGGGTTGGGGCTGCGGTAGAGTATGCGTATATATATAATTTCGAAGTGTATAGTCTGCCAATGAGTCGTTGCGGTCGGTTGCGACGAGGTGGAAAGGCGGCTGCCTGGACACGCTGCAGGTCGTCGGTTGGCTGGCCCGAGACGGTCCTGTCAGTACGGCAGCGAACTCACGACGAGGCATGCGGAGCAAAAAGAAACAAGCAGTCCAAAACAAGGCAAGGTAATGCAATGCTGCTGCTCCAGGCAGAGAGAAAAGGCAGACACGGAGTCGACAGGTTCAGGTAGTGTCAGGTGGGGTGGGAAACCCTATGCTACGGACCTTGGGCTGCCTAGCGGCTCTATTGCAGTGGGGTATAGAGGAGATATATGCAGAAAGGCATCGGTATGCTGCGCGAAAAGAACGCCCGTAAAAACAAGAGGGCAAAGACGAAGATGAAGGCGAAGGCTAGGGCGGGCGGGCGAGGGGCGCCTCGGTCGGGGTCGCCTGCAGAGAGAGCGTGGACACAGCAGGCGAGGCCGTCCGGAGGTGTGCCGTGGCGCTGTGGTTTGTCTGCTCGGTCTGAGGGCGACAACAAAGGACGGAGAAACAAACAATGGAAACAATTGGACGCGGGGTGGAGAAGAAAAGCAGGGGGGGAACAAGTGGACAAGAGTATGTATACCTTGGGACGGGGAGAGGAAGGGTGAGAAGGGAACCGACCCATGGGAGGTTTGAGAGAAGATGGGAGAGAGTGGACCGACTCGTGATAGGTACGAGGGTTTATGTGTGTGCTACTACTGCTTGCTCTATCGTCGGGACGTCTCTATAAAGTAAGGTAGGTACATGTATCTAACCTACCTGGCTCGCCTGGCAGTAGCCTACCTGTAGTTAGTAGGTTTCGTACCTACAGTAGTTGCAGGACGATGGTGTGCTACCTGTTAGTGCGTGGAGTACCGGTATACACTTTTACCTGCCGGGGAGAGATACCAAACTGTTGGCAGGCACTGACTGTAGATGAACACCAACACTGAAGATAGGTTTGAGTACCTATGTAGGTACATACATATACGTAGTTAGACAAACTGAACCTGATGATTGGCCGTTCCGTCTTGGTTTGCTTCTGTACAATGTACAACAGAACAACAAAAACGGCGGGGAGAGCAACAAGTCAAGAAAGAACAACAGCCATCAGCAACCACGGCCTTGGCCCGCATCAAGATGCCATGCCGCCCGTATGTGGAGCATGCGTTCCCCTCCATTGGGCGGCGCTTGTTTTGGACAGACGCCCCGGCTAAGCAGATTAGCGACAGTGGCCGCCTTTGGAGGCCTACGGGTCGCTGTACTCGACAAACTATTAGGTATTGTTGTGGCATAATCGATAAGACAGGACCGGCCCCTCCAGCGCCAGCGCCAGCGGGGAGACCGATCTAGTATCAGCATCTATCGAAATATCAAGTGTAACCATGCAGTGTAGTCCCATCAACTTTCCACTGCTGCGTCCAGTATCCAGACCGTTCGACACAAAGTGGTTCCGGGCTGTTGGCTCTCTACAAGGCCTCTCTACATAGTAGTCTCTTTCAATTCTTCCAGCTCCATTGTTCAAAATATCGGATGACAGTGGTAGGCGGGTGGTGTCCCTCTCCGGGGATATGATTTGCCGACTCACCTGATCCCACCTGGTAGGATTGTCGGCTGGCGTCTAGATACGTTCAAGATTGACGGATACTTCCTGGGGTATACGCATGGAGAGGGTTTGTCGCCGCGCCCTCTGTCGAAAAGACGATACCTTGGTATTCAATGTTCCCTAAATTGCGAAAGGGGGACAGGTTTATACTGCATAGACCACAAGTCTAAAATAATATCTGTTTAGGTTCCAGATACAAAATCGAAGAGGCAGCCTCTGCGCTACAGAAGCAGCATAATGTATCTGCCGTCTTCATTCATTAATAATGGCCTCGTTGCCCTCGGACCTGACCGCCTGACTGAACACAACGATCGCACAACGTGCATATCGACTACGGTAGGCTGGATTGGCTAGCTGCTAGAGTGGCCGAAAATGTAATGGCATGCAGCCAACACCGCTTTTTTCTATGCAGTGGATGATGCAGCGACGAGAGCCCAGCGACGCACGAACCAACCATTAATGCATGTCAGCAAAGATGAAACAAGATAGCCACGTGATGAGCTACAGCGACCTCGTGCATCTAATCTATTGTGCTGGCGATCGTTGATTCGGTGGAAAGGAGAATGTGTAGTGTTGCAGTGCCTCGAGCAGATACCTAGAAGAGGAGAGGCATTGGTTACCCAATACTACAGTAACTGCTATGCATCAGCTAGATAGCATGAGGGGAAGTTTCTAGGCTTTTTGGAAATACAAGGCTTTTCACATCTGATAAGGAGCATTATTAATCAATCACCTTGAATACCTGGACTGGATATGAGATGGTGTGGTACGTACTGTAGGAGAGGTTGCGGAGCTGAAAGCGTGAAGCTGATGAATAATTCGTTTTATTTTTAGCTGCAGGCAGAGAACTCCCAGTCGGGAGGGTCTGACGTAATGATTACTGTCTAGCAGAATAGGTAGTCGCCTTCTGAGGGAAACATCCGATATGGTGCAACGTTATCACTATATCATATTTAGCTGTTAAACGAATTGCATATGCCCCACTCCATACTTATCCGACGCGCTGGCTCAATGCGGGCATTCCTCTCTACCAATTTTTGCAAACTCCCAGCCATCAGTAACCAGCTACCCGTGACAAGCACTGGCCTGGTCACCATGAGGCGTTCTTTTTCCCTCATTATTCTCGCATGAGATTCTAGACCATTCATCTGCTACCTAGCACTCAGCATGATGCGACTTAGCCATAGCTTGCCTTGCCTAGATTGTCCCAAGACAGTTAAACATCCACGGTCGGGTTTTGCAGTTTGCATCAGCTCTACGTAAAGAACCAAGGCATGTACCCCGGAGCGTCTCCATTCGCTATTATAACACTCTTCTTCATGATGAAAATTTTATTGGAGCTGTCTGATTTTCCATGGTGACACCCAACACATTACCATACGCAACAATTCTGAATATTTTAGAGCTTCCCCATCACTAGTTAGAACAAATTTTAATCAACACTGCTGACTGTTTGTGATTGAAGTCTAGATATTTCTTCATTGCGCATCAGATTTGGCAATACACGAGCCCATCGAATCACGGAGATATATAGGTCTTTCATTCCGCGATGGAGGCTGCGAATGGAGCCTCCGCCGCGCCTGCGGTAGAGAACAAGGAACGGGAAGATACAGGAGGATTCAAGTTGAAGTTTTGCACAGTCTGTGCCAGTAATCAGAACCGGTGGGTCTTCACAACACCAATACCAGCCTCTCGCAGTACGCAAACTGACACACCATAGATCAATGGAAGCACATCTCCGGCTCTCACAGGCCAATTACCCCGTCATCTCGTTTGGCACCGGATCTCTCGTTCGCTTGCCCGGGCCTACTATCCATCAACCTAATGTCTATCCATTCAACAAAGTTTCTTACGATACGATGTACAAAGAGCTTGAGGGCAAAGATCCTCGATTATACACGGCCAATGGACTCTTAAATATGTTGGGAAGAAATAGACAAGTGAAGTGGGGCCCCGAGCGCTGGCAAGACTGGCAGATAGGTATTCCCAGAATCGACCAGGTTAAAGACCGCGGCCATGCCGGCACGGAAGGAGGTATTGTAGATATTGTCTTCACCTGCGAGGAAAGATGCTGGGATGCTGTCATCGATGATCTACTGAACCGAGGGTCACCCTTGAATCGCCCAGTTCACGTGATCAACGTCGACATCAAAGACAACCATGAAGAAGCCTCCATTGGAGGACGAGGCATATTAGATCTTGCGGACTCGCTGAACAAGGCAGCTCAAGAAGAGCGAGACGCCATTGGTGCTACCGCCTTCGATATGGCCAGCGCTGCTGGCAGGATGTCATTCGACGAGCGGGTGCCTGAGATTATTGGAGAGTGGCAAGAGCGGTGGCCGAACCTACCGGCTACGTGGACCTTAGCCTGGTTTTAACTTGACGTAATATTTTTTGTGATTTTTTGTGATACCAGGAACCAACAGGCCGGTTCCATGCGAATGATACGGGGTTGGCAAGCCAAAGGTGTTATGAGGGTAAAGGTAAAGGTAAATGTACCAGGAAATGAACACATCTATTCTATGACGGCATAGCTCAATATGCGTATTATCATGAACATTTTCCCGCAGTCAGTGTAGGAATGTACATCATGAAACTGAGTAGAAGGGGTCCAAATGAAACAAAACAAGTCCTCGCTACTTGAGCAATAACCCAAAGTATGGCTACAAATTACGTGATAAGACTTGAATCAGTCCATGTGATATTCAATCTGATCTAGGTTGACTGTCATGTTTTTACTTGTTTACCTGACAACAGGTGAGCATTTGGAATGTTTCGTAGTGATGGAAACGCATCAGGAGATGGAAACAATGAGACCAACAATTATCTTCCAGGTTGTCTAGCAGGAACTAATCGAACAGGCAGCGACGCCAAGAGATGTTGTTGATAGGCCCATATATCTAATAGCGAGCTGAGGCTCAAACACAGCCTGAGACGGAGGCTGCGACGAGGATCGCCAAACGCATGATAACAATACTTGGTTGCTTCTTGTGAAACTTTTACGCCGCGAAGGCAGCCCTTGCATCGTAAATCGAAACCTATTGGCATACCCGCCACATAGAATGCAAATAACAGCTTTTACGTATACCATACAGCACTACCTACCCACAATAGTTCGCAATTAACAGGGTCTAATTTTTTCGTGGGCTTTTTAAAGAAAAACTCTTTATAATTATGAGGGATGTGGCAGTGTGTGTTTTGCCAGGAAGCTAGTTCTAGAACATCAGGTCTGGGCATCCTTGTTTGATGAATGTCTTGGCCCAGGTACATTAGCTAGCCGCAGTGGCCGTAGAACTGCCGAGGCTTCCTTCGCGCCGTCTCTTTGCACGATGCAAGTGTCGTCTATGACTGGTAAAATTTCCAGCCACCTGCGTATGGCTTTTGTCGTTGCTCGCCTCAACGAATGTAATTTTTTTTCTCTTTCAGGGTTGATAGCAGCAAGGAAATGAAAGAAAGCAGGTATTACTTAGTATGCTTTCATCCAAGTAATCGATCCCTGGCCTTCCTATTGGTTAGAATAAAGTTGAGACGAAATCCCGCGGGGGATCCTGGAGTCCGTCGTCCTAATCCGATTCTGTAATAAAGGAGTCGGATTTGAATTGTTAGTCCTGAAATGGTAAAATTTAGACTCATACACTAGGAGACCAATTACGCGTCAATATGGGTAGGTTAGGTAGTCGCTCAACGTCTACTTAGTACCTCCCGTATGTGTATAACTTGAAAATTGTAGATTCAAAGATGCTAAGAACAGGTTGGTCAATTGCTCCCCTAGCTAAACAATTGGATGTGATGAAGAATACGGTGGTGGTGCTCTAGGTAGCGCGCGCGAATTGGTCGGAGTGAAGGACCAATAACGATCCCGCTTAACGCCTTGAACCTTTCGGGTGCTCATGTGGTGCAGATGTCTAGACTTATACTGGGCGAATGAGAAGTCGGGATATCTACTGCTATGTTACACACTTACTACTAACGTACACTTAGTACACTTATACTGTCTACATAAGTCCTGTAATCGAGAAATTGTTACCCGCACTTGGTACTAGGCAGATACCAGGTAGTGTACTAAGTATGCGTAGTATTGACGCCATACTTGATGTGACAGTGTTGTTGCGAGTGAGAAGGAGATTCGCCGACAACGCGAGTGTGACTATGTGGGAGCTGAACTACTACGTATATGTACGGCTGATGACACGGTACCGAATAAGAATATAGCTGGGCGATCTGTTCCGCCTGCGCGAGATCTGAAGATGGACACTTGTCGATCTTGGAGCCGGTTTACAATACTACCTATTTACCTATGGCTGCTCTGTGCTGTGTATTAGTTAACAGTCTTGGTGTGCGATAATTGTCATAGACGTATACTGTGCTGGAACATTGTGAAAATACCGAAAAGAGCTTGTGAAGTGCCTAGTTAAGGCCAGCGCGTACCTGACATGGGTTACAAGGCAACGAGCACAAATTGTCAACCAGTGAGAATCAGATGCTGGTTGGTGTCTTGTCTGCAAGATCGCAGTACACATTCAGTAGGAGTGGAGAGGGAACATGGGGAAGGGGAACCCGATCATTTCAACTAAAATTATACCTACCTAGTACTTCAGCACACTCCGGTGGAGTATAGTACTTTTCTTGCGCTGTGCCTACCTGGGTAGTTTAGAAGAATCACGACCGCTCCATATTGGGAAACAACACTAGATTAAGTTAGTGCGCTAGCCAATAAGCTACCGTTTTCATTAGACCAAATGCGCTCCCTTTGCTTCCCCCTTTCCACTAGCGAATGCACCAAAGCTTGTTGGTAGGTACCGCCGGCAAGCCCCCTGACTAGGTTGTATAGCGTATTATTACCTGATGCAACTTCATCCTGCCCGTTATCACGTTCTGAATCCCGTTCCTCCTTCCCTCGCCGACCCAGCCTGCTCCAGGAAATGTGCATTCTCCCGCTTGGCTCTCTTCTCTTTTGGTAGCGCCGTGTTGCTCCTCAACCCTCTCCATGCCGATGGCCACCCAAGACTAGTACACCACACTAGCCGCCCATCTCTCACCCTCTCTTTACCGTGACTTGTCTATCGCTTCGAGCTGCTGCACTGGTTTTGGAGTACATGCAGCGAGCTCTACATCTCCTTTTGCTCAACACTGGGGTTCGTCTGGAACACCAACTACATCGTCGCCCACTAGCAACAGCACGTCTTTTCTGGTTGTACGCTCTCTGGCACGTGGACCCAGGGGCGCTCTTGGAACAGACGAGACATTCTTTGACCAACCTCTCCCGGTTCCCTGCCCTCGGATCTCTCTCGGATCGCACGACATTAATCATCTTCGCCAGATCGCTAGTCCGACCCATCACCGTACTGCTTGGACTTTTCGCAATCCCGAGTACTATACACACGTAATTGCTAATTACCAACTGAATACTAAATCGACATTCATTATCTGTGCGACGTTTTAATAGCGCGGGACCATCGCTGTTCCTAATTTGTTCATACACTCACTGCACGTCGGCCCCGACACGTGAGCTCCTGCGGTGAGAGGAGACCTCAGCTGGACAAGGCCCGAACGAAACGGACTCGGTGGATCAATCGACTAAATAGCCATCGCATACCAAAGAGGCTGTTGCGTAGGATTGCACGACGCAGGCAGGGCTGGCCTGGAAACACATCGCCTCCTTTCTCGCGTGGCGCACAATCCTTCTGGGATCGTATCACCATCAGGTCCTTTGTTCTGGGCGGACGAACACACAATCTCGCCTGAAATACCGACAACCCCCGACTTTCCTCTCGATCATGAACCCTCGCAATGCGCCGCTGTCACCTGTCTCTATAGGTGGTAGTAGTGAGTGGTCCGGTCCTTCAAAATACCAAGCCGAAGGCCTCTATCCTAATAATCGCGGTCTTGCCTCACCCCCAGATTCCGGAAGTCCTGGTGGAATGATGAATGGTTTTCCTGGCGGGCCCAGGAGTGTTGGCGGCCCTTCTCCTCCACCATCTATTGGCCGCTCTAGTACCTATGCGCGCAGTGAGAGTGGACGAAGTATTCGCGAAGATAATACCGAAGCTGTTCTGGGAGAGCATTATGTTGCTCTCAGGAGATATTTAGCCTCCACATCTAAGGATGGAAGAGCGAATCCACCCCCAAACAAGGCTCGAGACAAGCTTCTCCGGCTGTCGTCTGTCCAATTCCTCGAACTGTCCACTGATGTTTTCGATGAGTTGATGCGACGACAAATAAAGCGCCCACCGCCGGGTGCTCCTCCTAATGCTGGGCCTCCCCCATATCTTCAACCCGAGCCAAATTTTCATCCTAAGCGCAACCAGGCACGCCAAAAGCTTTCAACGCTCGGCTCCCCGAGATTCAGAGACCTGGCCACTGACGTCTTCTGTGAGTTGGAGAGGCGCATACCTGCCTTTGTTGCCAGCGTCACTCCTCGCAGAAGCACTCCTGGGGGGCCTCCTGGCGCTCCTCCGAGCAGGACTGGGACTCCCGTTAATGGCACAGGACTGCCAAGGGGACCAAACAGTGCCATGAGACGGCCATCCGATGCAAGCTCTATACGTTCTGCCGGCCCTCCGAGAATCCCAAATGATTTCCCAGTACCACCATCACCTGGACTACCACCTAATGGCAATTTTGACCGACCGCTTCCTAAACAGTTTCAGAGTAATACGATTGTTCCAAACAAAAGTACCATGGTTGAAGAAGATGATGACGGTGTTGGCTCCAACGATGATGATACCGATGCACCTAGGCCTCGAGGTCGTAATAGCAGAACGGAAGTCCTGAGCCCCGCCTCCGAGGTAAATTTCCAATGTCGCTCAGAAACTCTAATATCAAAAGCTGACTAAGGTTAGGTCGATAAGAAGCTTATTGATGACTACCAAAAGCAGGTCCAAGAACTTCGTGGCCAAATGGTGGCAATAGAAACAGAGATGAAAAAAAGGGATGAAGAACTCACCGTCTTGAGAGACGGTGAGCGCTCACGTACTGCCGCTTCAAATGTTGAGAAGAAGGAATGGGATGAGTTGCGAACGAGCTTAGAGAATAAATTGGCCGATGCTGAAGACCTAAACACCTCGATGCGAGATGAGTTGGAACATCTGAGAGACGAGCATGCCGCAGAAAGCCGAGCTCTGCGAGAAGAAATTGAAGAGGCTCATCAAAGCAGTCGTGGCGTGGACGACTCTGCGACCGCGAGAGAAAATGAAGAGCTCCGTCTAGCTTTACAAGAACAACAACAAGTGACGGATGAGGCTCGCCGTGAAGCACGACAATTCCTAGAAGAGATGAGAGCTCTATCTCAGCAACATATGCCATCTTGGGACAAACAAGCCGAGTTAGAGAGAACAGTCGAGCAACTTGAGAAGGAAGTCCATGACTGGAAAAACCGATATGCCCGCACAAAAACGCAACTTCGAAGCATGCGGGCTTCTTCCATTGGTCTTACTATTGAGACAGATGCAGGGAAATACATACGGGAAAAGGGATTTGCGGAAGCCAACGGCATGGTGAAGGATGTACATGTCACTAAATTTCAGATCTCTATCGACGAGCTTCTGCGCTCTGCGCGTACAGACGAACCCGAGAAAGTTATCGACCGTATGAAGGTGGTTATTGTCAATATTCGTCGCATTACGAAAGACATGGAGGATTCACAACCTGAAGAGGAAGAGTTGGTACGCCAACAACAAAAACTCAAGAACCGTGTTTCTGCTACTGCCAATAACCTCATCACGGCATCTAAAAATTTCGCGTCTGCCGCAGGTATTTCACCGGTCTCTCTGCTTGATGCGGCCGCCTCGCATCTGGTTGCTGCTCTTGTAGAGCTCCTGCGAACTGTCAAAATTCGAGCTACTCCTGCAGCAGAACTGGAAGACGACGATGACGGGTCTATTACACCTGTTGAATCCACTGGCTTCTTTTCTAACCGCACCACGACAACCCAACCAGATGCCTATCCGCACGTAGGTGAATCACCATTGGCTCCGCCACCTTCCTTTCAAGGGCTGCGCGCAGGAATGCGAGATAGTGCCAATTCCTCTGCTTACAGCCCCTATAATTCCCCAAGGGAATCTCTTCGCTCGGGCAAATCACCAGCTCCCCCCAATGGTCAAATGAATGGCAATGGTGGTATGGCATATAATGAGTTGAACAAAGGTTTTCTATCAGCTCCAAACGGATACGGAATGCAGGACACACAGTTAGAAGATCTGAAGATCTATTTAGAGGACCAGACGGCAATCATGGTCCAGACCATACAAGGGCTTGTGGGATCCATTCGTGGCGATGCGCCTATTCAACAAATTAACGAAGAAATCACTTCGATTGCCGAGGTTGTCGCTAAGGTTGTCGCTGAGACAGAGGCGAGTGGAAACGGTGGCGAGATGCTCGATCGTTTATCTGCTTGTCGGCAGCGACTACTTGAAGCCGGCGATCATGGCAAGAATTTGGCAGCTCGTGGGCTGGGTGACAGCGATCGGGAGTGGCGCATGTGGACTCAAACCCTTCCACCAATCGCTTTTGAGATTGTCCGCGAGACCAAGGAGCTAGTCCAGGGCATCAATCGCATGGTGCCTACCGCAGAGGATTTCTCCTAGAAGGAACCTAGCCGGACTGGGTTGACTCCGTGCTCATATTTTCGTGATTTACGCTTTCAAGCATTTCCAAATTTCGCCAGGGCTGCATGAAATACCCCATCAGTTATGTTTCTCGTGGCTGGAGTGAAGAGCAATCAGCTGTCTCTGTCTTCCAGTCTCGTATCATTATACTATCGGTCACTTTGATACGATGCTACCACGAACAACGAATATCCATGCCTGTTCTTAATTACTCATTTCTCTTTCGCCTATATCCGTCGTCGGAAATCATAAACATGACCTATGCACACGGGGCTTCATTCTGATAGATGTTTCAGTCCATCAAGCTTTCTTTGGTGCTTATTTGTTTGGAAACAGCAATGAGTAGTTATGAAACATTGGATGGTGCTAGGTCTCTAATTTCCCCCCTCAGATCTGTATGTAATTGGTGTCAGAGCTTTTCTGTCTCTGTCGAACCTTGATACGTGTGCATGACTTGGACGGTAAAAGACAGGCACAACATGATAGAGCCACAGTGTGACGATCCAAGGGGCTGGCCTTGGAGTTGGTATATAGATGTGTTGGAGATGACAGGGAACGAGAATATTGTATAGTGTAAACAATGAGAAAAGAATTTTCGTATCAATTCTTGCTGATTGAGTCAACATCAATTTTATATGTGTATTGACGGTGTTTGAGTATCATTATCTCTGGGTGTTCCAGTCCCTTGGACAGGATTTAAGACTGGATCGCGAGATGAGCCTTGATATTAAAGTCTAAGCATTTCATTATATTCCGGCCTCACCTTCTCCAAGCATGAAATGAAGTATTTGATAGCTTTATTTGAGTGTTATTGTTGCAAGGCGCGAGCGCCATGCACAAATGTTCCTAAGCTAGACTGGGTTCGACTTCAAGGATTATAAGACATATTAGTTAATAGGCAGATAGCAACCAATCGTCCCTACTCTCACGCAGACATAAATTCGGCAGACCTAATTCATTACTCCTACTCTTTGCCGTAGTTCACTTTCTGGTATTTCTTTCTCCTTCATGATTATTGTGGATTTTAGGTCCTGTGATTGTGTATTGTTGTCATTCCCCTAGTTTATGATGCAAGACTCTTTGCCAAACGAGTACCAGTATCTAACAAGTAGCCAACTATCTCAGTGTGACTCAACCCTTAACCACCCAAAGCCACCGCCCCAATAACCATGTGCATCTCATTCACAGCAGCATAGAGTCCGTCCATCCAACCCGTGGCTGTCCGTATTTCGCTGATTTATAACTCTTGTGCCAGCTTGGTGTACATGGGAAAGGGAACATGTTGCTCGTACTTCGATGAGTTGTCCTCATCTTCCACATATCCTGGAAACTGGCAACTGGCGTTGCTCCCGTATTGGCTCGTGCCATTAGGATAAGCAGAGCCAGAGTTCCAGGCATATGGTGCACCGGGACGGGTGATCGGCCTGTTCCCATGGCGTACGATGGTACACACAAGGCCGAGACTTCTCTTCTGATCCTCCTCCTCGTCGGATTCGAACTTTACGCTGGCTGGCCAGCAAAGAATCATTCTGCTTGGCACAGTGGCCAGCGCCGGTGAGGAGGATCGAGGGGGAGAACAGGCGAACAAGAAGCACTTGCTCGCCTGTCTTGTCAGACAGCGCAGCGAAGCTGGGCCATTCTCAACGCTTCCATCGGCCAGTCCTCAGACTCTTCCTTCCATAGCTCTTCTATTTCAATTGCATCCCTGACAGACGGGTGGACAGTTGCCAACACCTCTTTTTTGGTTTTCGTGTGCCTACCCTGGTCCCTAATAGGGTGGGCATCTGTTGCCGCCCAAGAAGCACTTGGTCAGCACACCCACCGTGGTAGGGACCAGGGTAGGCACACGAAAACCAAAAAAGAGGTGTTGGCAACTGTCCACCCATCTGTCAAGGCCGCAGTCGCAGCCCCCAACGAGGAGAAATCATCTCCAGGTCGGTCTCCGGCTCTCGTGGTGCCAAAGCAGCGAGTGATCTCGGGCAAGAAGCACTTATCCCGAGACGAAGAACTTTGCCCCTCGAGAAAAATAACACGTATTTATCTCATCCTCGGGGTGTCGTTGTCTCTCACTCGGATCTGGGATGATGCGTAGGTGTTTCTTGTCTGGGGTGTCTCGGTGGGAAGTGATCGGGAGAGAAGGAGATTATCCGTGCCTTTCTTGGGTAATGAGTGGCAGTGTCCTTTGGGCTGGCTTCAACTACTATCAGCAGATATTCTTGGTACAGCGGCTGATTGGTGTGAAGAATTAGTACGCACCTGTGTTGTACGGAGATCTCAGACGCGTCACACGCAGTGACTGCGAGTCTCGCCATGGGAGGGTCAGGAAGCCTTCCAACTAGTTGGCGTCCGAAGGTTCCCTTAGCAGGTTATCGGGAACAGAGGGTATCCCCAAGCCCCCTCCATGTCCCCTTGTGATAACCTGTCATGTGATTGTCAGTACTTGGCCAGATATGTAGGTATGCTTCACAAAAACAAAGTTACTTACAGGACATCTTTGTTTGGGTGCCTACATCCTCATTCTGATGAGACTGGACTTGGTGCATATCAGGAATGATCATGCAGTGCAGTGGCGTGTAGTAGTGTGCACCAAGGAGGGAGCCGATGTTTGGTTTGGAAGCCGGAGTTGACTGGAAAGATGAGCTGAAGCCAAGGCAGATTACCGATTGCTTAACCTACCAAACAGACAACTCTCAGTCAACCATGAATTTCTTTGTACGCAGTCCTTGTGTCGATCTGCTGCTTGGAAAGTTGAGAAGTGAGTTGGAGATGATAGTGCTGTGAAATAGAGTTGTTAGTTTCACACAAGCTAGATATGAATCTGCCAAAGTTACCTGTAGCTCATAGCAAGACATTGCAATGAAGACTGCACATTGCTGTTCAAGAAGGCTTGGAGAATGGATTGGGCGAGCAAAAGCTCGCCTGATGATGATGAGCTCAAGGAGCTGTCCGGTGTTGGAAGCTGAAGAGATGGAGGTGGGAGGAATCGAAGCAGAAATGATCGCGATTGCAGCCAGATATATATATTGCGAGAACTGCCGGCAGTAAACGAGTTTCACCGCCTGCCAGGCATATTCGGCATTCACTACCGTCCATTGTTGTGGCGGCGGGTAGACGGTAACAATGATCGGTACGTACCTTTAAGGTTCTCGCACATTCTCTGCTAGGTACGCGTGATTAGGAAAGAAGGTAATGGTAATGTAAAAGGACCGAAATGCCATACTGCCGAAGAACGACCGATCGCTTTAATGTGCGTCCTACTTACCTACATGACAGGTACTTGAGAGAGATACCTGGGCACCTTACCTACGGGTAGAAGGCGCCCCGAGTAGTCAAGATGGGGGATTTAGCACGAAGGAGAACAAAATAGCTACCCAAGGTTCATTAACCCCAGGCTGGATATTCTTTGTTTCTGGCTAAGGAGGACGAGTCTTAGAAGCAGTATCAATTTGCACGCTGAAGAGATATCTGCTGTGTATTAAGTACTCACATTAGCTTTGTTGTTTTTCGTGAATATGTAAATTGGAAGCATACTGATCAATAAATCTCTTACTGTCTCTATTTAGAAAGGCTCCGATTGCAACTCAAAACATACACTTAATGCAAAACCAACCCCTTTCCTCTTCTCTTTCTCTCTCTCCACGTCTAGTGTCAAGTAGACAGCTTCATATTAGTATTTACCAAGAGATTGAGGAAGTTCAAAGTGAGTTATTGGCAGTGTCATTTTGTGCCAAATCTATGCCAATGCATTTCTTTTAAAAAAAACAGATTTGGAACTTCAAGGCTGCAATTAAACCGTGAGACAAGCTATATCAACCAGACAAGAACTGAAACTACGACAGCATGTACAATAGGAGGCGCTGAAGAGGCGATAAGGGTTGATCGCGAAGGAGTTAAAAATAAGAATTGCCACGTAATCCCTCGATAAATGCAAGATCATTTCATGTTCTCAGAGCTTACCCCCTTTCGTATAACTTGTGTAGATGACCACGACGTGCTTATCGGTGTAGTAGTATAGTTTCATGATCTTCTGTTCCATTCAATGAGCCACTCGTATAATAGGAGCTATTTTATCCTTGCTTTGGCAAGTTTGAAGTCTAAGAGACCCTTCTCGGGCCGAATTCATGTCTTGCAAGGTTCTTGAAGTTGCATAACAATCACAGGACGCGCCTAAGTTTGCATTCACTAGCTATGTTATATGTTTGTCTTGAATAGTAATGTATGCTTAAGCCTTAGCGTGTAAGTTCACATTATGTTCTTGCAGCAATGGTTACGTTCACTGCATATGAGCCCGATTCAGATTCACGCAGGATTGCTAGCATTCTTCCTGAGGATAGTCAGGCAAGTTACGAGGATATAGCTTAACATACACGTCTCGGCGAGCCCATGATGCTCTAGAGCCCGGCTTGATCGCATCTTTAAGATATGGAACAAGGGCCACTATTTTGGAAGGTTGTATGAGGGAATGAGTGTTCTTTTGGTGTAGAAAAACGTGATCTTTAGGCAAGCGTATTAAATCTTTCAATTTGCAAATCGTACTAATAGATCGTTAGGAGCTAAGGGAGAAAGATATGATGATGGGAGGGGGTTTCTAAATGCAAAGACGAGATATATAGCGAATAGAGAGCTCAGCTTATTGAAGTATACCCCGGATCTATTCTAGGAGAGGATTCTAGTCGCGCATGTGCCTATGCACGTTACACGTATCGGAAATTGAGATGCTGACAGCAGTACTGCAGTAGGCCAATCTCAATTTATTTTAAGCTTTTCCTGTGGCTGTAAATTGACTTCACTGTACCATGTACCTGCATATAATATTTGATGTGATCAAGCCACATCCATAATCGTCTAATATTTCTCTGAAACAGAAGCTGGTTCAGCTATAAGCCACTGTCTAGGATATTGTTAGTGGGTAGACTAGAGTTGATAGAAACAACCGATTGCGAGAATGAAGAGACCCGGCTGTATGGAATGGAATTTCGTGGGGATTTCTCGGAATACTTCGTTCGTGAAAGTTCAAGCCCAACAGGTACATGCACTGCCCGGTACTCGGCAGATATTGTCTATCAAGGTACGCTAATTCATTTCAGTCGCTGAATGCGACAAGGTAGTTTTGCGTTTTCCCCCTCCAAGAGAATTGAAGCTTCAGCGGTGCGTCTCTGGACCGTCTTACGCCACGCCTGTGAATTTCACCGAAATAGGAATGGTATATAGCGGCGGCGTCTCTCAGCTTACTTGCATAAGGCTAGGCGCCCTGCCGATCACTTGATCAATTTAACCTTCTTTGTACTAGAAGGTCTGTCTGCTTTTCTGCCTTGTCTTGCTAGAGTATTGTTGTGCAGCATGTGTCAGATGTCGCTTAAATTTTCCTGTCTTGAATACCTAACTGAGGTGTGATTGAATAAACAATGGAACACCAGCTTCAGGACATGTCTGTGTAGACTCCCAGGCCCTTGAGGGTGATCAGTCTACAGTGTAGTGTATTTTTCCATCCCCCACAGTGTTATACTGTTGTCTCTTAGAGTACAGTGTAATGTATGTGTTATCATACATGAGGCGATATAATAAAGGCGTCTTTACATTCACGCAAAGGTAGGCAGGATAGTGTACATATTAAGTAAGTAAGTGTCAGAATAGCATATAAGTAGCTCACATAGTCTCTATGATAGTATCAGTACAAGAGATGTAGTGAGGACAATGAGAGGCTTGCGGCCGGTACGTACCGACTTAGATTCGCAACTTGATGGTGTCTAACCTATGCTGAGTTAGTGTGCCACCTAGCAATCCCCTCAAGGCATGAATGACAAGGTAAGTGTGCACGGTTCCACATGAAAATGGTCTGTCCAAAGACTGGCAGCCTATCACATTGCACTTACATCCAGCACCAATATATCCTACCCTGGAAAGTCATCTTCAGCCGCAGTTGGCTGCATCTAACTACTCATACTAGGTAATTGTACTGTAGTATACGGAGTACAAGTATGTAGCACTGACCTGTAGATGTTAGGTAATGCACGAGTGAGGAGAGACCTTCTCGTTCACCGAGCTGCATTTTCTTTTTTCATACCGGATCATGAAACCTCCTTTCTTGGCTGTGATCCTACAATAACAACAGCATTCGATGCGACAGAATATGCGCTTTACTCTTCTGTATCATCTATCTTCTTCTTTATCTTCGCGCTCGACAGGTACTTGATATTTAAAAGATCAGCTGAGCTTCGCTCTCTGATATGTGCTGGTATTGATGGATAGCAGAGGTCTCCCAGATACACTAGACAACCCCCTCATCTCTGTTCTCTTGGCATCGTGATAGCCCAGGGCAAACCTGCATTTTCGATACCAAGCATGCCATGGCCCCAGCTCAAGCGCCACATCATCTACCCAGGCCTTTTTATAGAATCTACTTTGCGCTACTTGTGCCCTCGCAGGTGATGCTAACTTGCCGCGAGTTCCTACCAGGTCACGATGGTGGCCCCGCTACTAGGTGGCATTGCCATGCATTTGGTCTCACGAGCGGCTGTTGTGAGCCGTTGGGGGGTCTAGGGGACTGATCCTGGTCCGGCAGGCTTGTCTGAAATTATTCAGATGAAGCTGATTTCCCTCTAGGCTTTAGTCTGCTTGCCACGTCTCATAACATATATAGCATATGCCATCACCGGTATTACTTGCTCTGGATGATTCCCTCCATCTTTTAGTCTCTCGTTTTCCAGCGCTATTCACACTTGGAAAATGTCGTACATCACAGATCGCCCCGTTGGGAGGGAACATGTCCCCATTTATCCAAAGGGCTTTGTTGCTGTTCGCATCATTCAGTTGGTGCTGGGAATAATTTGCTTGGGTCTGAGCGCTTATATCGTATCCATCATTCCCATCACCGGCGCAGTCTTGGTTTTGTTCACTGTAAGTTGCGAGGCCGAGTCAGATGTGGCATGGTCAACTAACAGTCGCAGTCTATTGTTACCCTCATCAGCAGCATCTATATTCTCGTCGCGCATTTCGGACCCCCAGCCGCCTACAATTATTGGGCAATCCTTGGCTTGGATATATTCCACGTTATTTTCTGGCTCATCTCCTTTGCTCTCCTCGCCTCTCAGGCTGCTGCTGTCCTCAGCTACACTGATTACTACGGCTTCTTCGATGATGCATACACTGCATATGGCTCTATAGCTGCGGCTGCTGCAGGCCTCGGCGCTGTGAACTGGGTTGTCTACCTTGTTGCCCTTATTCTGCATGGCATCGCACTTCACCGCCACAGACAGGCTGGTCTCCACGCGATGCCGGGCAAATCTACAACCGCGCCTGAGACTACTGTGCCTCCGGTAGCTGCAGTTGACGTCCAGATGCAGCCCCAACAACCTCAAACTTATTATCCACCCCAGCAAGCTCATGAGGTAGCCTACCAACAGCAACAGCAACAGCAGCCTCCCCAGCTAGCTGAGCAACAGCAAACCTACCAACAACATAATTACTAAAGTATTGCGCCGCATATCTATTCGATGAGAGGGCCTTGTTGTGAAAGGCAGTATACCCGTTAGCACGCATGTTCTGGATACAATCACCCCACTTATAATTCTAAGACAATGAAGAAAGTATGGTCTGCTGCGATCCGCAATTGTATAATCGGTCTTTGGCTATTGGTCTTTGGTTATGTAGGAGGGTCTTACCTCGGGACGCAAAAGGGGTCGGATTTGGTCACAAGGAGGTCAACTTTTCACAGTAAGGGATTATAATACAACACTGTTACTTCGTTTATACTCTTATGGAAAAGATAATTCCGGTGATGATAGGACGAACCTCGAGCTTGCGACCAATCTCGAGCTTTGTTTAAAATTGCTTAGATCTCTCAAAGGGTGCTGGAGAGACATGGCCCGAAAGCGGTTGTCTAGCACGAAAACGTACAATAATAGTCAGCTAAATCAATAATGGCCTCAGGCGCGCATTCCTGGGCTCTTTATGGGATCAATCTTTGTTCACCAAATTGTTCAACGTTCGCGATTTCTTTGAATAGCATGCCTTATCAATAACCCTACCTGCTAGCTACAAACTCACAGTGGCGAACCTTCTCCCAGTCCGCGCAGCTTTGCATCTGTAAACGACACTCAGGCTAGGTAGGATCCGCCCTTCTACAGCAGATCTATCGGTCACTGAAGCATCATGGAGAAATCTACGGACGTACCAACACTACCACCTGTGGAATGGTCAAGAACCGCAAGAACCTTTAAGCGTCCCCCACAACAGTACTCTTTCTCTGTGCTAGATCTCTTCAGGTATTATACAGGAACCGATCCTGACTTGATATGGGGGCCGTACTACCAAAGATTCCGAGCTGCCCAGCTGGACAAAAGCCCTTGGATTGGTTTTAACCTGAGGGTTATGTGGGATAGTATACCGGCTACTACACAAACAAGGCCGGGAAGTATACAACGATTCCTCAACTGGGCTGTCGGCATCGATCCCAGTCCCACCCTTACGCCGCCACCCGCCGTAAAAAAGGAAAGCGATACAAGTAACAAGAACCAGAGTAAAAATAACACGTATCAGACAACAAGCCGCCGGGATCAGAAGACCTTCACGGGTTTCCTAACAGTTAGAAGTAAAGTTGATTCCTGGCAATATGAAACTGGATTGAAAGATGACGGGAGCCCAACTCAGATTGATTTTACTGAGTGGTATGGGCGGCTTAAGCATCCGCAAGACTATAACGATAAGTTCTACCACGATAACTATGAGGTCTTGTACCACAAAGTGTGCGACCTTGCCGATAAATGGTTCGGGGCAGGCATCCATCTCGACGACCTACGAGACAGCAAGGATGGAATCTCGGCCTGGGAAGCACCGATGACGGAGCAATTCATCCAATATGCGCGTCTCGTGGCGCATGAGGACAGCGGGTACGTCGAGTGGAAGGACATCTTGGATGACCCCCAACACCGCAAGTGGCTGTGCGTGAGCATCTTTGCGCAGATCATCGAGAAAAAGGTCTTCAATGAACTGCTGTTCGGCGCTAGCCACATTATCCAGCAAGAATTAGACCGACACGACCATTTCTGGCTACTTCAAGAAGGTAAGCTTCTCTGCCACGACTGTCCCCCTCCACCCACAAACAGCATACAGTTTCTAGATCTAGATGATGTGAAAGTCACGCTGACCAGACCCCTATAGGTTTTACGCGTAAGGAAGGTCGTCGTCAGATTGCGCGTAGTGCACTTGGTGGGGGATTGATTCCCGAGCATTTCTGGGATGCCGTGGATGACCTTGCTGGCCGGACAGTCCTCATCTTTCAACCTCTGCTCACGCTGGTCGCCTTGGGCACGGGAAGGGCATCAAGTCATGACGAGGCAGTATTCTGGCAAGAAGTACACTCGATCATCGCCCTGGCTGGATACTTTCAAATCTGCATGGCTGTCTCACCGAGCATCTTTCACGTCCTCTCTGCTTCACCAGGCGCCCGCTTCCAGTGGGAAGAGGAAGCTCATGCCGATACAGAAATCTACCGGAGGTCCAAAGGCTTCCATAAGAGTCACGAGGACCGCTGGAGAGTTTTAGCAGAGCTTAGTTCAAACAACGACAGCGCCGCGGTCACGAAACTCGTTGAATCTATGGGCAACTCGGAAGATTCTTCGCTGTACACGCCGCTTCCGACGAATGAAGAGGAATACCGCCTTGAGGATCACCAGCGCCGACGCGGTGGCAAGGTCATGTACGCCGTCTTTCCCAAACTGACGCGGTACGCAGCCGAGAACGTTGGCGAGATGATCTACGATCCAAAGGAAGCGGTCCCGGAAAAACTTTTAAAGACTGGCGAGGGCATGCGCATTTCGATTATCTATCGGTGCATGGTTGTATACTACCAGGGCCCCGTGCATTCTCCAGCTAGCCACTATGACGGCATCACCCTCGAGGAACACCTGGATGATATCTCATGGAGTCGCACAATCGGGCACATCATCCCATACTTCCAATACTACTGGGACACAAACGGCAACCCGGCGGTGTGGTTCTCCTGGCCGGCGTGGCCTAAGGCGATCGACAAGTACTGGCTCTGGTGGCTTCTCTTCGCCGGCATCTCACAGGCTCTCAGGCTCAAGAAGGGAGGAATGCCCTTTATCGAGAAGTTTGGCTGGTATTCAACACTTGTGTTCCAATCTTTCATTGGGTTCCTGATAGAAGTCGCGGTGTACCTCGTCGTACGGTCTTACAATTGGCCTTTCCTTAGAGGTCGCTGGCTCTTCCTGCAGGTCCGACTGTTCAATCTTCTCTTCATGTTAGTAACGCTGGTGCTTACTAGACAACGAGACGAAAAAGTCGTCTTATTCTCCCTCCTCACTTTGCCATTGGTTTGGGCCGATAAAATCTTGCTCAACATATTTCCCGCACTTGTCATGGACATTGCTACGGGTGTGCAAAAAGAAGGTGTCTCCGCCGTCATTAGCCGCCTTTATTCGGCGGTCAATGCGACCGTTGCTGCGTAACGACCTTTCGAATAGACGACATGTGCTGGGCGGTCTCGTATCACGCCTGCTCGAAGGGAGTACACAGACACCGTCACAGTATCAGCTTCACAGTATTGCCTACGGTGAAATACAGAATTGTAGAGTATAGGTAATCATAGGGTGTGTGGTAGCGGGGGGATGAAATATCATCTGCTTCAGACTTTGTTTTTTGTAGCCATAGTCAAGACCTCGTAACTTATTTGTTTGAGCAGGTTTCTTCTATGATCTTATGTACGAGCTCAATAAATATAGTAAGCTAAAGATTTGACTCCAGGGTCATATTCTTGTATGAAATGTGCTCTGCTCCACTCACCACTTCACATAGTGAAGGATAAAATCTACCTCGGCGTCAGCATACTCGAGAATATGCTGGGGCCCGTAAAGAGGTTTCCAGCCCAGAGCGGTTGATCCACGATCTGCCGTGAATGTGCATCTGCCACATCCTATCAGTAATGGTGTAGCTCAGTGTAAAAGACAGTAAGAAGAAAGATGACTTACTTTCCTCCTATCATGACGGGCACTAAATCCTTAGTACACCCCAGCCCTTGGGCCATAGTTTCAATGTTGTGGTCACTTGCTGTCAAAATTTTGTCATCAAGTATGACGTTGCGTTTTGCTAACGCTGCTGCCATGGCAGTGTACAGATCATCCCACTGGAAATTAGGATGATGAGCCACAATGAAAACGTTCGGTAGGTAAAATGAGACTCACTGTAACACTTCCTGATGCGGCAAGATAGTAGCCATTCTTCCCGTAGTCGGGATTCGCGCCGGTCAGAATCTTCCGCATGAGTTCTAGGTACATATTCGTGTTGTCACGAACATGGCATACAGGCCAAGTCTACTCCGTTAGTATTGATTGCCAGACGTGTGAAAAGAGAATTTATTCACCGGCCGATCAGTTTCAACCCGATATACGCGTTTTGCGGCCCTGGCAGCGCGGACAATATCAACTGTCTGAATCGAAGTTTTGTTGCCGAAACCCTCCCCCTTGCCATCTGGAATTATAGACTTTAGCATAATCCTACTTGCTGCAAAGCTGAAAGGGTAGATATAAGGATAACTTACACACGATACAAGGCACGAAGATGTAACTACGAACCCCATATTTCTTCGACTCTTCAATCATGAAGTTGTTGGTATTGATACACTATATCCTTCTCAATTTCTGGCAATCCTCAACGTATAGAGTGAATACCAACTTGTTGCATCCAAGGGAAAGGGGCCTTCTGCGTCTTTTGAGTTTCATATAGCTTGGGATCGCTATCCAGCAGGGGCTTATCCGTCGGGGAGCCACTATGAGAGGAGAATACCTTGGCGCCGCTAGTCTATTCCGGTCCTCTGTATCAGAAAGCCATGATATAGTCACTCTTGATAGCGTGAGAATACCCACATGCAGGATGTGAACATCAAGCCCAGTTTGTTTCTTCACTTCGGCCATGGCCTTGATGAAATATGATTGCGATGTATGAAAACGAGGCGATATCAAATGGTACACGATGGTGATGTTGTTATTGACCACCGCTGTCCAAACCTCGATTTCGTTGTCGGCATCGAAAGTGAGAGGCTCGGCGCCATATTGCTTGACAGCTTCGGCTTGCTCAGGTGTACGCACAAGGGCGTATAGTTTATTGTAGGTCGGTAGATTTGCCTCGTTCCACCTCGCGAGTACTGTGGTGTTAATTATCAATAGTCAACAACTTAAGAAGGGTCTTATTCTGAGGTATTTTTGAATCATATAAGACGCTGAGGTAATTTTACCTTAACTAGTCTTGTATTATAAGGGACGAAGGAAAATAAAAGGAATTGACTTGAGAATTTACTTACGAGAGCCGCCAAGGTAGCCGGAACCGCCGGTGATCAGAATATTATGAGACATGATAGTGATCATGAAACTTAGAGCAATTAATCCGTAGTTCTAAGTCCCTTACAGACAAATGTAACTAACGAACATCACTTAGTCGATGGCATACTAATGAAAATATTTTCTACAATTAACAATATGCTTAACAGTTGTGACAAGTATTCGTTGTCGTTATATAGGAAGGGCGGCGATAGGTGGGCTAGGCGGTAAACGCTGATCTACCGAGAGTTATTACTAATTGACCTACTACCCCCACCAGGCTTATATCATCATCGGATAGACTCATATCGCCTGCGAACTTGTCATACCTTTGTGGGTCAATTAAAAGAGATTAACCAATTCTTGCTATCATACCAGAAGCTTAATCTTCCCCGTGATATGGTGTATGTATTATAAACTTACAACGGTTTTAAGATACCATTGAGCAGCCTGATATCTGAGATTTAGCTGATCTTTTTGGTGTCATGGGGGTAGAAGGAGAGCAACTCACCAATCCTCTCCGGATGAAGTCATTGAATGTCTTTCAAGCAAGGGTCGGTGGTGTTTATAGGCGTTAGATCAACAGCTAGTAGAGAAAGGGAATCTTTTATTCTGTAGTACACGAAGATCGAAATTGTATTTGACTTGAGATATAAAACGAGTGTCAATAAAAATATAAGTTAGACAATAATGTACTCTGAGCGACTGAGCTCGCATGGCCACTCAGAAGTCTTCCGGATTTCACTTGGTTTCCTCAAGGTACACATACAGTTCGCCGGTTGATCTACATTTACAGCCGCTATAAGACAAGGGGTTTATGGGTCCTTAGACTAGTGTAATTACATCTAGATCATCTGTCACAAGCCATTCCTCACCCTCCATGACGCCGTGGACATACGCCCAGGTAACCACGCTGTAGCCTTTCTGGCTCGGACGTAGAATCATCGGCATCTCCAAGCCATACAACAGGGTCACCACATCTCCCTCTTGCATTACATCTCCTGCTATCCCCATATGCTGAGTGTCAGTTAAGAACAGGGATTGCCCGCCCAATCTCTCCTGGATGGTGTCATTGAATATCTTTGCAGCGCCGTCTAAGGCAGGAGTCGCAGTAGTGGCGCTGGAGGTGAGCTCGGATGCTTTAGATGATGTGTCAATTGTTGCCTGGGCTGTTGCGTTGAACTCCATGCCATGCTTGATCACCTCAGCCCATTCCTTGTATGATTCGGGTGATAGCTTTTCCTTGTAGGACTTTGATATGTAGACATCTAAGACTTCAGTTGAAGGGAGTTGAATAAGAGTCCTGTAGAATGCCTCGTCGATTGGTTCCCCTGTTACATAGCTGCCAGTGATGTGCTGGCAACACTGGATCCAGTGCTGGAAGACTTTGATATCGTTATCAGGGCGGCTGATTTCTACTGAAAGTGCCATGGAGCGAGTGGAAATCTTGCCAATAACTTTTCCAGAAGTGCGCAAAGTGTTTCGATTCTCAGAGTCAAAGGACGGGCGATGCACGCTGCGGTGAGTCGCACTCCAAAAGCTAAAAGCTGGATTGCCACCAACTACGTCGGTATCACCCCAATCAGGAACCCACGAGGGCAAATCAGGCATACGGGCTCGTGACGAGACATGGTACAATATATGTAGACTTTCATCTTGTTCGATGATTGCCTTAGCTGTCTCTTGAAACACCTGCTTAGCCGACTTGGAGTAATCGGGTGCAGGGAAGTGGACATCAAACGCCTTGAAGATGCCGTGCAATGAGAATATCTTATCCCGCACATCAGTCGCAAGCTTTCCTCGAACTTCAACTGGAACATTGAGTATTTCTCTCAGTGGCGTGAAGCCCCTTAGTAACCGTTGGGGCGAGACACTATCCGGGTGCCGAGAGCTCGCTCTGGCGCACTCAAAGAGTGGTCGCAAGCGGTTAAAGATCTGGGCCGCGCTATTCACCAAAGAACTAGCACCAGGGTCAAGTGCTCTGCTTTCCAGAGCTTGCATAAAGGTTTCCCATCTCATCATTTCATCACCGCGGCACAGGTACACGGCATTGGGTGATGCCATTGCTACCTCTTGAATTGTCCACATCCGTGTGAACCATGGCTGTTCCAATATCTCTTTTGATAAGAGGATTAATCTTTCTCTGTCATCGGTAAGGCTGCCTGGAATCAGAAAATTATTTTTGTCAGTCAAGAATTCAGGATGACTTAGCGCTGAATAAATAACTCACAACGATGTTCGGCTAGACTCTCAAAATAGTTGAATGCCTCTCCTGTGTTTTCTGTTGCTGGACCAAGCCAAACGACAACCATTTCAGCAAGCCTGTAAATATCCTCCATCATGGCGACTTGGTCGTTCCGTTCCTCTACGATGCTCTGATTAATGCAGATAGCATCGACCCACAGATATGACATTTTGTCTGCTTGGCGAAATTGGCGAAGAATTGCCTCGCAATTTTCAGTCACAAGAAGCATCTTTCCATGACAAAAGATTCGCCTGCTAGGCCTCTGAGAGCCCCAAGTATATGATACGGCAGCATAAGAGGGTGGATTAACATTATCCAATGCTTCCTCAGTGAGCTCGCATACTAGCGCAGCAGCCTCGTATCGTGAGGGATATATTTTAAGGATCCTAGTATATTTTGGAGAAGGGAGTGGCTGGTATGTAAAGGGTTCAACTCCGCAAGCAGCTTCCTCAGAATCTTCGTTCTCTAGTCCGTCTCCAGCGGTTTTGCGCTGCTTATACAGCACCCTTTCTGCTTCGTCATGGTTTCCTTGCTTCTCGAGCATCAAAGCAAGATAGCTTAGGGTCGTCAGAGCTTTTGGATTGTCCTTTCCGACTGACTTTAGTAGTAACTCTATCAATTGCCGGAAGAATTTTTCGGCGTCGGCGTATTGTTCTTGTTCGCTAACGGCAATTGCGAGGTTTTCTAAGCTCTTAAGTGTCTCGGGGTGCTCTTCATTACCAAGCTGTGACTCTAATGTCATTAATTGTTGAAGTATTTCTTTGGCGTCTCTGAGCCTTCCGGATTCAAGGAGGACTCTGGCAAGAACACCCATAGTCTTCAACTCCTCAAGGCTTCCCAGGCCAAAAGCATTTTGTTGCAAAGTGATTAGTTCTCGAAGGACTTCCTCTGCGTTGTGGTACTTCTTCTGTTCGCTGAGAACGCCAGCCAGGTCGTTCATGCTCTCAAGAGTGTCTTTATGGTCCTTCCCCAGTACTTTTGTTCTCAATGTCACTAGCTGTCTGTACATCGTCTCCGCTTCATCCCTTCTACATTTTTCGTTGAGCCAATGAGCTAGTTTGCTTTGACTCCCGAGTGTTTCTGGGTGCTCCTTGCCCAAGAATTTTGTCCTCAGTTGTAGCGAGCCTCGATATATGAGTTCCGCTGCATCAAGCCTACTGGTGTCCATTATCAATCGACGCGTATTAGGGTCTTCTTCTTTCAGGTCTGGATAAAGCTCTAATATTTTTTCGTATTTTCCCTGACGATAAAGTATCCACGCAAGGTATCCTGTGGTACGAAGCGTGTCCGGATGAGCCTTTCCAAGTGAGCTTTCTTGTATTTTCAAAATCTGCCGAAACGTATTCTCTGCCTCTGCAAGTTTACCAGCTTCGCGTAGAACTATAGCGAGGCAGTTTAAGCTGTAAGTAGTCCAAGAATGGTCCGTACCGTATACTCTCTCGACTACAGGCACTGCCTTTTTAAGCAGCACCTCGGCCTCTTTATACTCATTTCGACCTGTTAATACAAACGCGAGATGGTGCAAGATTCCGAGGGTTTCGGAATGTTCCAGGCCCAGACTCTGTGTCTTTGAATCCAATTCTCGCACAAGTTTATCTTTCTCTTCATCGTTGCCCATCGCGGTAGGCGTTTGGACGAGGGACCTTGTCGATGGCGCTGTTGTATAACTAAATCAGATGGTAAGTAGCGCGGAGTCCTAGGGTCGAACTCGTTGATGCATCGGTCGACGATAATAGTTAACAAATGGTCGAGGGCCTAAATAGAACCCTCAGTGAGGGGAACTTTAAGAACCACTTATCATCACAGAGCAGATTTGCCCAATTAAACGGCCAGTATGAGGTGATGTCACAGCACTGCCACGTATTCTGGATTGGGCCGAGTTGGGTAAATTCCCGGTAAAGGCATTTTTAGCATTGTTGCTACATAGGTGCGAATGATCTTTGACAAGCTTCCTTCAATCAAAAATGATCCTGTTATGTATAGTATTATTCAGCTGGCATCTCTCATTCTGTCAGCTAACCGGTCTTAGTGAGTGTATCGATTATCCTTGCTGAGATGATAAGCTCAACAAACCCCACCGTCCTCCAGCGCCGCTTCTTGGAGCCTTCATTGACCAGCAACCGGTTCTCTAGAAAGATTGCATGTGCGCGACCGCAACCAATCTTTTTCCCGTCGCCAAACACGTCCAAAATGAAAGCAATTTTCACATGCCCGATCGGACTTGAAGCAGCTCCGGGATGAAGCAGTGGAATTGCTATCCTCTGCTCCTCGATGCGCTACTGTCGAAAAGCAACTAGATATTCAGCTGTCAGTGCCTTGCCGCCGTCGGATGAGGATGCGAGCATTGCCATAATAAGATCACCCTGCTTCGTATTATTGTCTTCTTAGCGATATGTCGTGCTCGATTACTCCAGGCGTTCTCAAATGATTGACATTTAGACACGGCTTGTCCTCCGCCTCCTTCTGGCCGGGCCTGCGCAGTGCAAACGGGAGAATAGCAACGCCAATGGATGTCGAACATAGTCCCGGATTTTGTCAAGGAACGAGCACTGTTCTGGCTTCCCATCTGATGCGCGCTCCAAGAAGATCAGGTTGTTAAGTGTATAACCCAGAGCATGAGAGAGACCAAGCCGGTTCATGCTGATGTCAATTCTGAGGATCAGACTCTTCCCACCGCCGTCTTCGACGGAATCAACAGTGAACAGGAGTTCCTAAACGATCGGCTCTCTGATCTTGTTAGAGGGGGGTAGCATTACAGCTAAAGCTCCCTAGTTGTCGTGCACTGTGGACGTCTTTAAACATGCATCAATATTAAGTTTATTAATAATCTTAGTAGGCTCGAGGCGCACATCCCCTCATTAGACACTATGATCGCTCGAATTATCCCTTCATATCGGACAGCACCTGATTACCTCGGTTTGTTGACTAGCTGCCCTTACCTATACGAAACTGTAACATTTTTCTGGCTACGAGCGCCTTCCGTAGCATACAACCGCTTGTATTAAGGAAGTTCCGGAGGTTGTCAGTGGATCCTGCAACAAGAAACGCAGTAGAAACGTGATTCCGCCAGCAAGAGCATCGACACCGCATGGTAACAAAAGGCAGCGGTATGCTGAGCGTCCGACCTTTCACATCCAAGATGTCGATGGAAACTTCATATTCGAATTTCCATACAAGTCTTCTCTCCTCTGGATCATCAATTACCCTCTCTGTGGATTTCATATCAAGAGAAATTCTTTCTTCGTCACTGGCCCCGAATTGCAGCAATGGGAAAAGAAGCATCGCAAGGCGATAACAATTCAGGGAATTTTGGAACACCACATCGTTCAAGGTACGCAAGTTCCTACTTCTCACCGCTATTATATCATTCCTTTCCTTATAATATATACTTGCAGAGATATGGTATACTCACAATAACGGAAATCACTAGTGCTCGGGGGTTACCTTGAACGAGGCCAAAGAAAGAAACATGGCGAACGAGGGTGAGGGCCTGATTGATAGAACTCTAGATATTCACGTCTCTAACAGGCAACCTTGGGACGATGCAGTTAAAAAAAAAAAAAAAAAAAAAGCAGATAGCGATCCCCGGCATGAGAACGCGGATAATTACGAAATACCCGAATTTAGTAGGTAATGATCGAAATCGCTAACCTCCTATTTTCTTTGACGGTTTACACATTCCAATGCTCACAGACCGCACTCTTAAATGCCGATGACTGAATCTATTACAGTGTATCCCCTGTTGCTACAGGGATTCCGAAATTTAGTAATGAATTCACGTGGTGGATGGATATCCAACCTGCACTTGAGTTCAAAGCCCAGATCTGTCACACAGAAGTTCCCGTGGGAACCTATGAGTCCTCGGCTTCGTCGAGCGAACCAGACATTACCCCAGCCAATTCTACCAAATATTTCAGGGACTTACAGAGACGATAACGAAAATGGCTTTGGCAGATTCCTATATCCACTACCACCAGAGACGCGCTCAAATCTCGCTCCATCTCCATACGCCATATAATACTCTCTTCAAGATGTTGGGCACACCCAACTTCAGACACAACAATAACAGAAACATACAACCAATGGCAGGCGCATTAAAACCCAGTCGTCTACGTGAATAACGTACAAAATGCCAGTTCCCCGTTTCTGTACCCGCCTGCTCGCAAGCTGGCAACGCCCGAACACGCGACGGGAAAAGAGAGAAGCCAATAACAAGGTGGGCTAAAACGAGTGGAGACGGCCTTTATGGTAACGGCAGTACTAGCCTGAGGTTCCTGCCGCAAGGATCGCCATTTCGCGCCAGAAAGCACAAAGGAGAAAAACGCGAGAGCCGCGCTAGCCAGGGTGCGCTGGACCAAACCTGCGGACGTGGACGAGATATCACGCGAGGATAGGGGCCGGCCACCCACCGGAAGTGTACGTATAATAGGTGCATGGATCCCTAGTTCAGAAGAGCAGATACCAAGAAGGCAAGATTTCGTATTACGAATATCGAATCTTGTCACACCTGTCATTATTGTTCCATTGAGAAAATACAGATAGACAGATAATCAATACTCGAAGGATATCAGACGAGACATAAACTGCGATTTTGGGGACGATGTTGAAGAACTTGCGAGGCTAGCTCGATAGGGATAAATCATATCTCGATAGCTTGAGGGCAATAGATACACATGGAATTACAATGATAAAAACACTCTCCCGACGTCTACCTATGATGAGGCACGATTAGTATAATTAATTACACACATCGGCGTTTCCAATACGCCATCCATACTACTATGATGAAATCCGTTATTTACAATTTCTTGACCTATCCGCATACCAAATAAGAAAGTCAAGATTAAGCTACACTCTGAAGCTACTCGAATACAGGTACTGACGTTCGGGACTGCTAAGGTCAGGTTGAGGGTATCAGCAATGAGCATAGGTAGATTCTAAACAACGCTTAATAAACCAAACCCCCCCAAAGCCCCCACAACTCCCCAATCTCAGACCGACTCCTATAACCTCGCAGAGCTACCTCGTCGATGCTCCGTTTCCCAGGCCCCGATTCCCAATGCGTTTAGTGTTATTATGCATGCGCTTATTTCCTCCTAGCATACATAGATATATATACTTCAAAAGAGCGAAATTCGTCCATCTATCTCCAAACTCAACTAGATACTCTAATACAGCACCCAATATATAGGTGTTTACATATGTAATGACGTGCAGTGTAGGAAAGACAAGCACTGTTTGTATGTCCCCATAATAATAATAATGGTAACAACAACGATAAAGGAGACCTAGAGAGAGAGAGCAAGCAAACCAGGCAAAACCCCTCCCTCTATTTTATATCCCGCCCGTAAAACCAACCCCATTAATACCCAAACCCGAATCCATCCAGTTCTGCCAGTTGACGACGGCCTCGTTGGAATCCATATTGACGTCCTGGTCGTCGGAGGCTGCCACGCCCATGTTGCCGTACGGCCCGGTGAAGCTACTGCTATTATTATTATTACTGATGGGGATGGTCTGCGGGTTCCAGAGCCAAGGCGGAGGGTGGTCATCCGTAATGGCGCTGGCGCCCATCTCCATGTCCATCTGCAAGCCGCCGCTTCTGCCTTGGTGATTTGGTAGTGCGTTGCCGCCCTGTGTGCTGAAGTTCTCGATGGGGATGCCCGGCTGAGATGACTTGAAGGTCTGCGGGCTGGCAAACGACGCGTCGCCGTTCAGAAGCGCCTGGCTCGCAAACTCGGTCGTGTCCCCTGCGAATGCGAGTGGGAAAAGGTTCTCTGGGCTGAAGAATGGCTCGACCATTGTGCAGTCGAGCTGTACATCTGCTGCTTTTTGCATCATTTGCTGCGGCGTCGCCGCTGTTTTCTCCGGAATGCGGATGTTGTTATTGTTGTTATTCAAATGTATAGGATTAGGTGCCAGTTGATTTACACCGTTTGTACCGACCAGTTTCCGCCATTGGTTTCGCGCAAGAGTGCTACGGACGGAGCTAGGCAGATGTTGAAAGCTGGCTGGTGGGAGTTTGTTGTGCTCTTCGACGTCGAGCTCCTCGGCGGCTTGGGGGTTGGCCCGTAGCCGCGCAATCTCACTCTCCCGGTGTCTTTTTGCTTGGATCATGAGCTTTCGCAGGAGGTTCCATATGACGGGCTTGGCGAAGTCAAGATTCTTGTCTTGGAAGGTGGCGTTTAGCGCGATCCATCCTCTTTCGACCGAAGCAGACCAGGACCGCCGACAAACCTCAAGTAAAAGGTACGCGACGGCATGCCATTGATTATATGTCTGGAAAAGCCATCTCCAACGGCGGATTTTGTGTTCCGAGTTCAAGATCCTGCTATACTCGACAACTTCTATAGACGCCATGAACAGGCGGTCGCGTACATCACTAGAAAGCTCGGTGCCGGTAGAAGGCATCAGGGGTTGGTAGATCACGAGGCTCATCTTGGACATAATGAGTCGTGCGATAGTGGCAGAGACCCAGTTGAGAAGGTCGGTTTCCTTATCTGGGCATAGCTTTAGATACTTCTGGTCGATATGCTCGTACATCTCAATCAGTTTATCTTCTTGCTCTTGCGGCGTACTCCGCGAATCTTTAGGGCACGGCGACAAGCCGCTCGAGGCAGTATGTAATCTCCTGGACAATCCGCAGATCTCGTAACGAATCAGGCAGAAAGTCATATCCGTTGATCCTAGTCGCTCCGGGGGAAAGTCGGTCATGTCGGGGCTGATATCATCGTCGTTGACGTTCAGGGGGAATGAAGTATCAAACGACCGCTCTACCACGGTTAGCTCGCAGCCTTGATCCTCTGCAGATCGAAGATCCAGCACGCAAATAGCCCACCAGAGCCTTCGTCGCATTTCAATATCAAAGGGGCTAATGTTGTCGAAGTGAGTGCCATCTCGATGCAGTCCAAGCGACTGGGCAATTTTGACCACTAGCCCAGTGAGCGCGGAAGAAAATTTCGTGTCGTCGTATCGCCGGACAAGGATGAGGAATAGCACAAAGGCTTGCAGTACGACCAGTTCTGAGCTGGTCACACAGTTTGCTTTAGCCAAAGCCTGCTCGGTGGCAAAGCGATACCGCGCAATTAGTTGTAGCTTCTCAGCGCCGAAATTCATCGCGACCTGTGATTTAATAGTTAGAGTCGCTTGCTCAAAGATTCAGGATTGGAAAACATGGCATACTTCGTCCTGCTCCATCGAGGTAATTGCGGCGAGGTAGATGGCAAACATCAGGGCTTCCACACCAGGAGTCATCGTGCTCATGTCGCTCCTCAACTCCTTGACGATTTTGGTCATGGTTGGCACATGAAGAAGCTTGATGATTGGGTCCACGTTCTCCATGTAGACCTGCCAGTAGAACAATACCTGCGACGGCAGCGGGTGGAGCGATCGCAAGTCGACGTTGGACGAGCTGTAGCCGAATATGAAGCCGTGGTGGTCGATGTGTCGGTCTGACTGTGGATCGGCTGTAACTGGCGATGCCTCGTCGCCAGAGGAGTCGGAGGAGTCATCGGTGAGGCGCTGGGTTTCCGAGCGGAGGGCTTCGATCTATTTCACGCATCAGTCTAGCACGGGCGACCAAGCACCGCTATGGCAAGCATGCGCACCTCTTCGGTAATTTTACTCCAGAAGGCGTTGTTGACGTAGCGGACCTTGCCCTTCTCGTTTAGCACAAGCTTGCCAAAGTCCTTGTTCACGTCGGTCCCGGAAGGGCTCTTGGCATTCGCAAGGCCGCTGCTCCCCACTGAGCCGCCGGTGCCGGTGCGACGCACTGCAGAATAGCCGGGCGGTGCATTGTTGGCCGGCGACGGGTGTTCGACCGACGGGCTGGCGGCCGGCCTGCGGCGATCGCTTTCGTGCGCCGTGTCAGACGTTGCTTCAGGCGACTCGCTGTTGGCGCCATGTTTGTATGTCTCGAACTCGATCTGGCCGCTCAAGTCCTCAACAATGCCCTCCAGCTTACGCAGCCGCTTCATGAGCTCCATCTCACGCTCGCTCGTCTGCTTCGGGGGCGCATTGGGGTCTTTGGCGCGCGGCCGACGGGGGGCTCGACCGGGAGCCGGGAAGACACATTGAATCTGCGCTTTGCGACAGTTGCCGCACGGCATGTGCTTGTCGCAGCGCACTTTACGGCGACGACATGTCACGCAGCTCCGGGGATTTAGGGCCGCCGACGGCGTGGCAAACGGATCGAGGGTGATGGGTCCGGTGATGAAGGACGGAGCAGCACCGGCGGACGGTGGTTGGCTGATTGGCGGCGTGGCGGCAACCGGCGTGTGGTTGCGGTCGAGTGGTGTTGACGGATGCGGCGAGTCGTTAGACTGGAGCGTCGGCGACCTGCCCGACGATGTCATAGTGGATGGCGTGTCTGTCGCCGCGTGGGCGTTCATCGTCGTTGAGACGGTGTCAGGGGCTGGCGGATTGTCTGGCTATCTTTTACAACGTTATTACTACTGCCGCCGCGCTGTTGCTCATGAAACCGACCCCGGCGATCTCAAATAAGTAAAACGGTGTCGGCTACCAATGAATGAGAGCTGGATGGCGTATATGTCGTTGTATCGAGGGCGTCGTTAGTGTCCTGGGGCTTGGTGCCACCAAGCCGATGACCATTTCACAATTTCTGTGCCGCAAAGGTTTTGCCGCCCTCGACGGAGCGATTTCATGCGATACTGTAGATGAGAATTAGAGCTTCTTTGTTAGGTAAATGTAAAAATTTTCGAGTCTTTCTAATTTTCCTGGTTTTCCTTGTTCTTTTTTTCTTTCCCTCGTTTTCGCCCCCGAAGCCAGCCCGTCAGTTGATAGCTAGATAGATAGTATACGAATGTGGAATCGAAGATGAAGGCTTGGAGGCTTGGAGGGGTATGAATTGAAAGATAAGATGATGGAATTTCCCTAGTCAACTTGGCGCCCGCGAGACCTGGATATTACCGGCAACAGTTTGGAGAGCTTGGCAGGCCAATGAGAACAGGGGTAGCACTGCTACAAGGGGGGGCTTGAGTCATCACCCTGATCACCCGCTACTGTAAATCGTCAAGGTTAGGTAATATGTAATATGCAGTGTACAGGGTAGTTGTTGCTGTACATGTAGACCAGGATACAGCTATATCCGAGCGACTCCGCTCCGGCCATGGCTGTCTAGATATCTGGATCTTGTCATTGTATTGTGTGTGATACTTACAGCTGGTGACAAAACTCATACGCATTGCTATTCAAATTTACTATCTTACTGATTCGAATGATAGATTGAGAGTGGCCTGGATACAACTTTAAATAGCTTGATCTGAACCTTTCTTGCCTATGGTGGCCGTGCCTTGGGAAGATAAGATGAGGGTGTGGTTTGTTCGGACCGGAGCGCTGACGGTTGCATCGGTTTGAAGCTCGCGTCATAGGGACGGGGCGCCTCTCCGTACTACGCGGCAAAGGTCCAATCAAATGGACAAGGTATCAACTAATATTAATTCTCTCGGAAGTATATTTTTCATCGCCGACTAAAGACACTATGTATGTATGTACGCCCAACCAGTCCAGAGTCGATGAAGACAGTCGTTTCCCTTGATATCGTCACGAGCCAAACGAGCCTAAAAGCTACGTGTGCTATGCTAAAAATGAACAGCCTAGTTTAAATGTAGGCTTATGCTGCCTTAATACGCCTTCGTTGCCCATACTCTATGAATTGATGCCAAAGCCAAATATTCGTCATACTCAGTGTCATGTATCCCAATTTTTGCTTTTGAGCTCCTCGCGCCAGTACCATCCAAAGGTTAAAATACCGTGCGAATTCGCATTCAAGGTCAGTGATATTAGCATGAGAAGCCATCCGTTGAATCATCCGCGTCACAGCTCGTGGGAAAAAACGGTACGCGCCGAATGATTGCTGGTGATACTCTGCGTTGCATTATGTTGTGGGGTTTCTGCTCCTCGATCAAGCCGCAGTCGTCTCGGCACAGTCGTCGCAGTCGTCGCAGGCATCGCAGTCCGCATTTGTCTCAACCAGCTGTTCTATCCGGGGAATCAGTTCGGGTATCCGAAATGGTTTCGAAATAACGTCATCCTATTCAGAAGAGTTAGTGCATAGTTGGGGGGATTATCGTTGTTGAGAGGCTTACCACCCCCGCGGCCTTTGCATTTTCAATCTGCTCGGGCCGTGCATATGCTGTTACAGCAATGATGGGTATATGGCTGACGATGGTGCCATCTCGCTCCAGTTCGCGGATCTTGCGTGCGCAGGTCATACCATCCATGACGGGCATCTCCAAGTCCATTAATATAACCGATATATCTTCCCCTGAAGATTCGTTGCCTTGCCAGTAGCGCGAGGCCTTCAGTATCTCAAGAGCCTCTCCGCCATGATTCGCTACCTGGGTGTTGTTACCAACGTTGCGGAGTGACCTTTGCAATACCTTTTGATTGACCAGATTGTCTTCAACGATAAGAACGTCAAACAATCGTCGGCCGTCCTCCGAAAACCTTGGCTCCGGGCCGGGAGTCTTTGAAGAGCGACTGAGCAAATCTCGAGCGCTAGCTTTTGGCCGTTGGGTTTTGATCGTTGTAGAGGAACCAGGCGCTCGCGTAAGAGGAGGAACGGATGGAAGGGCCTTGTGTTCTGCTGGTGGAGCATCTGTCTTGCGGCTCCTGATGTAAAAGGAGAACGTGCTGCCAACACCTTTCTGGGAGGTCACGCCGATCTGGCCACCTTGCAATTCTGTCAGGATCCTAGAAATAAAAAGGCCTAGCCCGGACCCTCCATATTGAACATGAGTTCTAGGTGTTGCCTGTGAGAAGCGTTGGAAAAGCAGTTTTCTCTCATGCTCATCTAAGCCTCTTCCGGTATCCTGGACCGAGAAGACAAGATTGATCTTGGCTCCAGTGCCCCATTCGGGTTGATCCGTGAGGTCGTCTTGGTCCGATCGATCGCTCTGAAAGTAAGTGACTCCAGACTCGGTTATATCCGAGATTTCAACCGATGCATCGAGAGTTACAACGATGGACCGTTTGGGATGAGACTGCGTAAACTTAATTGCATTGGTCATCAAATTAATCAAAACTTGAAGAAGCCGGGACGGGTCCAGTTTCACCCAATCGACACCCAAATCAATGTACCGGTTCTTCACCTGAAATTTCATCTCGATACCGTTTGTGTTAAGCTCACCCTCAAACATTTTAAGCACCCGCTGGACCACAGCAAGTGGCTGCACATCAACCGGGGTAACAAGGAGGAGTTGGGAATCCAGCTTGGACAACGTTAAGATATCGTCGACGATACGTTTTTGGTGACTTGCACATAAGCTGATAGTATTTGCCGCTTCGAGACAGCCTGCTAAAGCAAGTTTTAGGTTCTCGCTCTTCTCATTAGCGTCCTTGGTCAAGTTGTATGTGCTCAGAGTACCTGCTATCTCGTCCGCACATTGCAGAATTGCACTCAAAGGGTTGCGCATTTCATGACTCGTTATGTCGATAAAATTCTCTTGCTGTCGCTTAAGCTCGACAGCCTCTTCCCTACGCTGCATCTGTATCTGCTCGGCCAATTTCTGCTGCGATATGTTTGTGATGCAGCCAAAAATCCCTTTAATCCCACCCTCGGAATCTTTTTCCGGATAAGCGCTCATCAGCACCCATGTGTCAATGATAATACCCCCTTCATGGCGGGAGCATTTAAACCTGAATTCGTGGGTAATAGCGACTTTTTCGAGAACAAGTTGCCGCCATACTGCTTCAAGAGCTGGACGGTCTTCATCCTTGACACTTTGCATCCAGTTGTTGACGCTTTCGGACCTGTTATGTCGAGATAGATCCCACCACATGTCATTAGAGTAGGTGATGTGTCCTTGGTGATCGGCTATGAACATGCCGACAGGGGCAAATTCTGCCATTCGTGTGAATTTGAGTTCGCTTTCCTCAACTTCTCGTGTGCGTATGTGCAATTGCTCGGTCAGTTCCTGGCGGTCTCGCAATGCCATCTGAGCCGCGCGCTGACCTCGCCGGATTTCTTCTTCGAATAACACAACTGATGCGAGAGACGTTGCCAACTGTCTTGATAGCAAGTTGATGAAGAGCTCATAGTCCTCGTCATATGGCCGTCGGGGATTGATACCCATCACCATAAAACCGACAACACTCTCACTACCAGTTGTCGGGTGAACTGGGAAGATTGCAACTAAGCGGCACGGTTCCCCACCACCACGCAAATGAAATCCATCCATAAGGCCCTCAGGTAAAGTGCCTTGCTCTGCTGATAAGGTCACAGGCCTGCCATGGTTCGACATGGATTCCCGCATGTACGGTGCAAAGCCTTCGTTACTTGTCTTCAAGTCGAGATTATCGACTAAGCAGCGGTGGCCGAGAGGGACACCGAGAGATGCTTCGAGATTCAGCTGTGGTGGGTTCATCCAACTGCCTGAGTGCATAGAACAAATATCGCTCTCTTGCTCCTCCACAACAGAGTATACCAGATTGAATGGCACATCGTCCTCGTTAAACTCGAGTCCCTTGTTTACCAAACTCCAGAAACTCTTGACGTCCCGAGCGAGTGCAGTCTTCTCTCCAACTTCACGCAGTGTGAGCATCATCCTTTCGGCCACTTTCCGCCGCGTGTTTTCAAAGGCCGGATTATAAAGTCCAACAACAGTTCCATCTTCCCCAACTAGTGGTACGATCGACCATGAGAAAAAAGCCTCCTCGTTGAAATCCGTACGCCGTACAATGAAACGGTCGTCATTTTTCATCGTCGCTTGGCCAGACTCCCATGCACTCTCAAATATTGTTTGGATCTCATGCCAAATCTCAGGCCAAGCATCCTGGTATCGTGAGCCCATCAGCTTCGGATGCTTTCGTCCAGCCATGGCAACGTAAGCCTCATTATAGATCACCGTGAGTTCTCGACCCCAGTAAAGCGCCGCGGGATGAGGACTGCCCATCACCAGATTGGAGATCGTACGTAGCTCTGGCGACCATTCTTCAATAGGGCCCAGCGGGGTGGATGCCCAGTCCTGAGTGCGGGCAAAATGAATGTGGTCTGGTAAATCAGGAGTTAAGGGGATCCTAGTCCAATCGAACGATGGCTGAGGCAGTGACTCAAGAGCTTCAGGTATAAAATCATGGGACCGGTGAATAACCATGGGTTCTCCTATGTCGTTATCAACGCCTGGTTGAGTCTGACTATCAGTACTAATTTCTCCAACATCACCAAAATAATCACCCTCGTGAATGATGACATCGCTTGGTGTTTGAGGCTGAGCCATTGGTGTCAAACCCCGACTCCGTGATTCAAAACTAGCTTCGCGCTCCAAGAGCGGCTCAGGGGAAGGGTGTGCGATTGACGCAGCACTTGTATTGGCACTGACAAAACGAAACCTATTTCTGAGTGTAGAGCACGTCCATTCAACGCCACCATAGTGATACGATGGCATAAAGGCATCCAATCCTTCTGTGGGATTTCCACCCGATTTAACCCATGTTCTAAAGTTGTTGAACTCCGTCTTTCCATCGTGATTTTCGTGAAAATCCCCGTAAACTAATCGTCGGATAGCGTCTGACACGTGAAGCGCCGGGTTTGCATATAGAATTGAGAAAGGGCCTGTAGGTGTGCTATTGAGAGGATTAAGACTGTCAACAATGAACGTCGGGCGATCGTCTTGTTCAAGTAATTCTAGAATGCCAACACTCTGAAGTACTTGCAAACTTGGGACAGAGGCTTGCGTATCAGGGCTACGATTTAGTGTGGCTGCCTCGATAGACGACCAACTACCTGGTGTGCTTGAAGATCTCGCCGGGCTCGCCGCATTGACAGTGCCTCGTGCTAATTTCAGAGTTGTCACCTCGGTGCCATCTCGCACTGTCTTTAACATTGTCGTCGCCTCCGACCCAGTGTAGCCGAGTGGCAGTGGCCGGATGAGGAGTGGCTTTTGTCTATGTGAGAAAAAGAGGGGAGAGGTCAGTCCGTCCACGAGCTTCGGTGGTATAGTAGGCTTCGTGAAGCTACTCAGGTCAATTTTCCGTGGGGGTGAGAGGCGAACCCTTTGCTTTTTCGAAGGTGGATTATTGTACTTCTCCCCAGCTTCACCTTCTGATAACCGTTTCGTCTGTACCAGTTGGGGCCGAGGCGATATTTGTACAGCAGTAGGGGTTTTCCTCTGCTTGCAATCCACCTCGTCCAGTAAAGGAGGAGTCTGTTTTCTTTGATTTTGTATGTTAGCGTCGGATACAATAGGTATCAGACCATAATGACCAATTTCCGTCGCAAATTCCCCGGTCCTTCCTGCCTTGGGTGTACTCGCATCGGTATTGGATATGTATTGATTTCCCCGAATCGTCTTAGTAAATATAGTCGGATCAACGGGCGAGGGTTCGGACGGGAAGCTCTGGTGAAGAGGAGCTGTCGTCGTCGAGATATCGCCCGGTATTGCTGGATGATGAGATTCGTTGTAATTTGTTTCTCGTGTCATGAAGTGGTCTCCCTAGCTGTGAGGTATATGGTCGATCACCGCGCGCCAAGCTCCTGACTCCAAGCCCTGGCACACTCCGTTTCTACGGATCCGGGAGATTTGAAGAGGTCAGATTTTTGTTCGGCCGTGGCCATTGACGGATCCAAGTGTCGGGTCGGGGGGGACTTGATCAGCAAAGTAATGCTCGGGTTCTGCTCCTATCGTGGACAACGCAGCAATAATAGCCCGAAGTAGTCAATGTTCCCCGCCAACGAACCACCCTGCGAAAGAAAATGGACGACGCTAAGCAATTTCGTTGGACTTGCTGAACTTGCGAAGATGCGATAACTCTTCACGCAAGGCCCAAACAGCAAGAAACAGTTTCCAGAAGCCGCTCCAGTAGTAAACACGTCCTAGCTTCGCAATGAAGTGCAGTGCTGTGCTACAGTGAATGAGCAGTAGAAGATGGGAGGGCAGGGGAATAGGTATAAACACGGGCCAGCAGAAAAGTGGACAGGCAGTTATCTATCAGCCGATCAGGGTTTCGCTCTGGAGTAGCAGGTAGTAGTGTGGTGTAGTGTACAGTAGTGCAGTGGGACGCGGAGAGGTGGAGGAGCAGCAGCAATACGGAGTGTAGGTAAGGACTATATGGACTGTATGGATGGTGTGTGTACGTGGTTCGGAGTGAGTTATGTTACAGCAGCGTGCTAGAACTTTGAAGACTTCAACGTTGTCACTTGTTGACTAGGTAGATAGCATGTAAGGAAGCTGCCGTCCTGGACGTAGAGATAGAATACCAGTACGCAGTAGTGTGTCTATTCTCTTCAGGGGTGGAAAAGGCCTAGCTGAGCAGAAGAGACAAGAGGAAAGACGAGAGAGTGAAAGAGAGAGATGTGCCAGACTCGAGTATACAGTATACAGTATACAGAATGTTCTCTCACGTGTCGCAGCAACTGGAAACGCACATATCAGGAAGGATGGCACAGTTATCACTGGCCAGAGAGAAGTGCCCGAGTTGAAATGAAGACGCCAGGGTCTGCAGGACATCGTGTGTTCCAGACCTGGAACCTTGAGAGTGAAAGTGCGGATCCTGGCAGGACGGTCGTGGTTTAGGGAAAGTCGCCAGGGCCACGGACAGGGGGGCGTCAAGCACCTGCTTTCTGACCTGCTACTCACCAAAGCGCTAAGCTCAACCTGGCCAGAATATTCCGACATGTGGGGATTTACAGCGTTGTCAGTCTTTAAATTTTCTTCGAGTTAGTCCGCTCTGAGCATGCGCTCGACTAAGTGGACCGGATCTTAGCACGCAGTGCAGACCAGATACCTAGTACCACTACCTACGAGGTAGGCATGCTAGCCCGGTAATAATTCGTTTCTAGTGGCTCTCGCTGTGGGCTTCTTGGAGAACCGTGTTCCAGGCTCGTGGCCTTGGCATAGAAGAAGTTCGTTTTCGTGCGACAGAGATCGCTGATCAGCCGGTAGTTAAATAGTAAGGTAGTGTAGATAGATATACGGGCTGTTCCGTACGAGTATGGATACACACTTATCAACCGGTACCACAGCACAAGGTCTATACACAGACACTAACATAATGTAATGTAGACAGAGCATTTTAAAAAAAAAAAAAATCAATCGTACCTAAGTAGCTTGCCGGTTCTAGTAGGTACATACGTGCAGTGCACATCGCACAGCAGAGCGGGTAGTTCCCATTCGCCCGACCAGATCTTAAGAGGATGGTTTAAGCTTGAGCCTGAATGATATTGCTCTGAAATGGCCACTCTGCAGAATATGACGACGTCATGGTAGGCACATATGCTGTTACTACCTAGGCTAGTAGTAAAAGTCATCATCTATACGTAGTACTACAGTAGTATATAAGTCGTCCAGAGCCTCGAACTAGGAGGGTTTAGGTTAAAGGAGATTCTGATAGGTACTTAATGTACCAATACCTTAGTATATATGCGTATGCATAGTATAACCACTCTGCCGCTATATGAGCTCTATGCTAAGTTGCCTAACCTTTATTCGAGATTTGACAGCAGCTTAGGTAGTTAGCAGCACGTATATATACTTCAGAAGAAAATAGGTAGTCGGGGCTATCTATCCTCACTCCCTTCGCTAATATGCTCTAAGCGATCCGGTCGCTACCAGATGTAAACCAAAAACATAGCTAGATAGGCAGATCGTTGTTATTTTGAAGAATGTCAAAAGCCTAAATTCCAATCAATTCTGATTTATCAAGATTCCGAATGGGTCACTCTCTCCCCATCCAAGGATTACCTAGCTACTGCGATCCGTTTTGCTCTTTAGACTCCCTAAGTGTCGGCTTCTCTGCCTATTACGTATGCACTATACATTGGTCACTAGAATCGCCTCGATAATACCAAGTTCGAGCTATTTGGGGCTGACTAGCACATTGCGAGCCCTACATGTACTATGTATATACACTAGTCGTGTTAGGTACTCACCGATTAGCGTACTGTCAACTCGATCGCGATAGAAGTGGATGCGAATAAATAAGGCGATTTCGCTCGCCCTAAGGAGGAGGAAAAATTCGGACAGCTCTTGTTTGGAGATTTGAAATCTGTAGCATTTAAAGTGTTTCCACACCCTAACACCAAGATATATAAGCATAACACACCTTCTCAACTGCTCCCACCGTGTGATGATCGAAATCATAGACTGATACTCTAGATTTACGAGGCCACCTAGAGTGGCCGTAGCCCCACCGCCATGCATCACTAGTAGTGCCACCACCCAAATTAGTAGGCAACCTTACAAAGGTACCATATCCACCCAATATACCTACCTCAGCAATATATATTAAAAAATAAACTTATACGTTAAAGCAATCGCTGCCTGCTAATTGAGAATTTTTATGATTTTTTTTAATGTTATAAAGCAATTGCTAAAGCAATTAATTTAGCGTTTTTATTTAATATTTTAATAATAATAAATAATAATAACAATAATAATATTATTATTATTTACTACTTTTTTTTTTATTAAATAATAATATTGTTAATATTATTAACATTATTAACAACTTTTAAATTATTTAAATTTTTAAATTTTTATTTTTAAATAAACTAAAAATAGTTTTATATAATAAACAATAATAAAATATATTATAATTATATATAAATAGCTAAAATATAATTATTTTAATATTTATAATAATATTATTGCTTTATTTTAACTTTATATTATTTTTTAAATATAAATAATTTTATAAATTTTATTTTAATTTTTATATATTTTGTAAATTTTTAGCTCTTTAACTTATAAGTAAAAAAAAAAAAATAGTTTAACATAAATGTTTTTGCTAATTTTAAACAAAAAAAAAAAAAAAAAAAAAAAAAAACATTAATTTCGTTTTTTTTTTTAATTTATTAAAGTTATTTTTAGCTTTATTTTTTGCTAATTTTTTAAACAATAATATAATAATATTTAAGTTAAAATATTAAGAATTATAAAAAAGGTTTTAAAAGCTTTTATAAATATTATTAGCTATTAAATAATTAAAAAATATAAAAAAAGTTTTAAAAGCTTTTATATATAGCTTTAAAAGCATATTTTTAAATTTTAAAAAAAAAATTTAATTTATTAAGGTTATTTTTAGCTTTATTTTCTGCTAATTTTTTAAATAACAATATAAAACCAATGTTTAATTTTTAATAATTAAAATTTAAAGTTATTTTTAATATTAATTAACATTAATATTAAAAAATAAAACAATTTTTTATTAATTAAATAATAAAAGTTTTTAAGCAAAAATTAACTTTTTTTTATTTAGTTTATTATTTTTTATAAATTAATTAATTTATTATAAATAAAATAAGCGTTAAAAAAATATTTGCTTAGCTAAGCATTAAAAAAAATTTATTAAAAAAAAAGCTATTAATATTTAAAAGCTTTTTATTTTAATAATTTCATAATAATATTATAAAGCTATATATAATAAAAGTTTTAAAAAATTTAAACTTTTTTAAAAATAAACAATTAATAATTAATATTGTTAAAGTATTAAAAAGCAAAAATATTAAAAAATTAGCTAAAAAAAATAAAAAAAACCTTATTAATAAAATAATAATAAATTAAGCTTTTAATAAAAAAATATAAATTTAAGCATATTTTAAACAATATATCGTTTAAAAATAATATATTAAAAAAAAAAAAGCAAAGTAATAATTATAATAAAAATATTAACAAGGTAATTTATTTTAATAGCTTTTAATATTATAATAATAATTAAAATTACGTTTAAAAAAAAAGTTTAAAAATAATTAAAAAAAAAAAGCAAAAGAAATAGCAAAAGAAAAAGCATAAAAAAAGCTAAAAAAAAGGCTAAAGGTTTAATTAAGCTAAAATTGCTTAAAAATATAATAAAAATAATAGTACGTGCAAATAAAAATTATTATAAAAAATAATTTATAAGTAAACAAATAAATATAAAAAATATAAAACAATGTTAAAATAAATAATTAAAAAAAAATAGCTATTATATAATAGCTTAAAAAACCTTTAATATTATTAACGTTATTAATAAAATGCTATATAAATTAAATATTTTAAAATGTTATTTAAACAATAGTTTTTAAATAATTTATAATTATTAATATAATTATATAATAATAATTAAAATTATTATTTTATATTTTAAAGCTAAAATAATTATATTATAAAAATTTTTTTTTTAGCTTTTTTTAAGTTATTTTTTTAAATTAAATAATATAAAACTTTTATATTTTTAATATAACACTTTTAACATTTTTTTAAAATAAACATTTATTAATTAAATTAAATGTTTATATAATATATAATAATATATAACTATTTATAGCTATATTATTTATAGCAAAATTAAAAATAAAGCTAAAAATAATATAATTATAATATATAAAATTTTTTATAATAAAGCTAAAACTTTTATTTTAAAAGTTAAAATTTAATTAAAAAAAACCTTTATAAAAAAAACTAGCTATTAGTTTTTAATTTAAATATTTTTTAAAAATAATTAATAATATTACTTTAAAGTTTATAATAATAAATATAATTATTTTTTATTTTTTAACTTAAAAAATTATTAAGCTTATTAAAAAAAAACCAATATATAAAAAAGCGTTATTATTTAAAGCATTAATTTTTATTGTTATATTATTTATAAAAACATTAATAATTTTATTATTATTTATTAAAAAACATTATAATTAACTTTTATTAATATTATTAATATGTTTATAATTTTTTAAAAATAAAACAATTTTTAATTTAAAATTAAAATAAATAAATTAAAGTTTAATATATTGTTTATATTTTTAAAATAATTTTAAATAATATAATAATATTATTTAAATATTTTTATAATAAATTTTATATATTAAATAAATAAATATAATATATTGCTTTTTTAATTTAATAATTATTTAAATATATAAACTTATTTTAATATTATTTATATTATTATATTAAATAAACAAAATAATATAATAATATAAATGTTATTATATTATAAAAAGCTTTAAAAGCATTTATTAATTAAAAAAATATTTTTTATAATAATTATAAATTTTTAATTTTTTAAAAAATTAAAAATAATAAAAATTTAAAAGTTAATTATTTAATAATTATATTTATAACATATAATAAAAAACATTAAATTAAAAGCTAAAAATAAATAAAAAAAGCTGCTTTTAAAGTTTAAAGTTATTTTAATTTAATTTTTAATATTATTAATTAATATTATTTATATAACAAAAAAAATGTTTAAAAAAATAACAATAATATTAACTATTAACTTTTATAACATTTATAATAATAATAGCTTTATATATAATGTTAAAAAAATTAAACAAATTTAAAAAATATTATTATAATAAAAAAATTGCTTTTAATTATAATTTTAATAACATTTTTATGCTTTAAAAATATATAATATATATAATAACTAAAAAAAAGCTTTAAAAGCATTAAATAAACTTTTAAATAAAAATTTTTAAACAATAAAAAATTATTAATTATTTAAAAAATATATATATAATTTGCTAAAAAAAATAATATTAAGCTTATATTAAAAGCTATTATAATTTTAAAATTTATATTTTAATAAAATTAAAATTATTGCATTAAAAGTTATAAAAACATTTTTTTAATATTTAAAGCAAAATATTAATGCTTTTTTTAACTATTGTTAAATTAAATATTAATAAAAAAAATATTAAAAAAAATAAATAATAAATAATAATGTTTTAATTTAAAATTTATAAAAAATATGTTTTAAAATTTAAAATTATATTTTATAATAATTAAAAATAGCTTTTAATTAATTTATAATTAATATTTTTAAGTTATAAAAGTTTATTATAATAATTAAACAATTAAAATTATAAATTATATAAATAATTTTATAATATAATATAATATTTTATGTTAAGATTTTTAATTTTAATAAATAAAGCTTAAAAAAAAATTAAAAAAATAAGTTTTTATATTAATATTATTAAGCAAAAAACTAAAAAAATATAATTTTTATATTTAATAATAAGTTAAAAAAGCTAACATATAAAAAATTAATGCTTTATTATTTATTTAAAATTTAATTTGCTAAAAAAAAACATTAATTATAACTTTAAAATAATAATAAAATATATAAATATTTTTAATTTATTTAAAATAATAGCTGTTAAATATTTTATTATAAAAAAATTATATTTTAAAAAAGCAGCGCTATTTATAAGCTTTAAATAATTTTATAAAAAAATAAAAGTTAAAATTATTAATAAAAACAAAAGTTGCTTAAATAATATATATATTTATAAAAAACTTAATATTAAAATAATATTATTATAAATAACGCTATTAAAAATAATATATTAACTATAAAATTAAATGTTTATTATTTTTTTAAAAATATTATTATTATATTTAATTTATAAAAAAATGCTGCTAAAAAAATTATAAAACTATTATTTTAATTTTTAATATAATTAATATTATTTTTAATTTTTAAAAGCTTTATTAATTTTTTATTATTTTAATTTATAAATTTAATTTAATTTTTAATTGTTTTAATATTTTAATTTTATTTATAAGTTTTTTTACTATTTATTTTTATAAATTTATAATTAATTTTTTAAATATTTTTTAATTATAAAATAATAATTATTAATAAACTTTTACTATTAATTTTTTTAATATTATATATATTAATTAATAGTTTATTAATAATATATTTTATATAAAAAAAAATTTATTGTTTAAAATATTTTTATAGCAATATTATAAAATAATAACAGCAATAATATTTAAAATTATTTGCTAGCTTATTTATTTAAATAAAAAATAGCAACAATAATAAAAATTAAAATAAAAAAAGCAATTAAAAAAAAATAAAAGTTATTAATAATAATATTTTAAATTATTTATTAATTTGCTTATTTATTAATATAATAAAAAAAAAGTTATTTTAAAAATTATTATAAATAAATATTAATTATAATTTTTTTAAATGAAATAATTATATTTATTAAATAAATAAATTTTAATTTTAATAAAAATATTAAATTTAAAAAATTAATTAACTTAGCAATTTTTAAAAAGTGGTATTTAAGCTTTTATTAACGGCAAAAATAATAAAACAGCTATTATAACACTAAAAAAAATTACAAACCTTTTTAATTAGCAGGTGGCAATTGCTTTAACTGCCTTAACGTATAAGTTTATTTTCTAGTATATATTGCTAAGGTAGGTACATTAGGTGGATATGATACCTTTGTAAGATTGCCTACTAATTTAGGTGGTGGCACTACTAGCGATGCATGGCGGTGGGGCTACGGCCACCGTAGCATTTACCTACGGCCACTCTAGGTGGCCTCAGATTCACTATTCACTATCCACTGCAGTATATCGAAGATTTTTCGATTAGACTTACCTGCATGTAAGTCCCTACACTAACATGTCATGTATACATATAAGTAGAACCACGCTGCATGCAATAATCACTTAATAGGGAAACCCGTCTCCAGAATTTCTCTCCATCCGGGCCATACACGTGCGAGATGGCAGGGAAGTCTCGCAGTCGACTCACCTGATTTTCGGGGCTTGTGGATTCGCATCCTCCCCGAGCAGTATTGCCCGAGACAACCATGCGACTCTTGAAATCCCATCCAAGAGCAACACCAAGCGTCATTTTTAGTGTAGCCCTATCTAGTCCCCAAACGGGGCAACACGGCCATCACGGTCTAATTTCGGTGTCGACATGCCTTTTATAGCGTACAGGTTTGCGACGAGGAGCTCCTCTCATGTGCGGCCTTGGTATGTCATGTCTAGAACACACACATGCCGTGTGACATGAACTTGGCTGCCTTGCCCCGTAACTTTCAGTCGATCGCTGAGTCTAGAGTGATCGAATTTGACACAAGGCGCGAGTCTACCCACTAGTGTACACATTTCATTCTGTAACCGAAAGTCGGGCAAGGTGGCCCCGATCCCTCCGGGAGACTATTACGGATGCTTGGGGAAAGTGATCAGCCAATCCTACCTCTGCAGAGGGTGCTGAGAGGGCTTTCTGTCTAACGTTCTATGGCTTTCGGTCAACACAGCACGCAAAATTGGAGACATTTGTTCAAATACGAGTCCGAAAACAAGCTACAGATGATTACTAACATCACCCACTATGAACCTTTACCAACCAGACTGCAAACCAGCAGCTTCAAAGGTTTCAGCTTGTTGCATACAAAATGACGAAGTTCTGTCTCGGGATTCTACGAACGGCCGGGCGGGAAGCATAAAAATTCCTCTGTTTGTAAACGGGGAAGATAGGCCCCCGGAATATGCCTCAAGGAGGAGCTTAGTGCGCTATTCTATGCCCTCACTATACCTAGACAGTGCCTTGAAGCCAGCCAGTCTAAGTTCTTGATTAAAACATGAAGGTAACAGACTCGCGCTATTGGCTAGGACGAGTGCAAACTCGGGATTGTGAATTACTTGCTTAAAGCTAACAGTACTCCGAAACCGAAGATACTAAAAGCCAACCTAGGTTACAATAGCGTTGCACACGCTTTGTATGCCGAGCCTCTAACTATAATAAACAACATCAACACATTATTCACAAGCAGTCTCAAAATGACTCAAACAAGTGACCTGCCAGCATCTCCCTAATCTAAACACCTGAAGATTAGGCCGAAACATAGCAGCCACGACGGTATTCTACTTACTCTCTATCGGCGAACTGAGTATGATATGTGCCTAGAGGCCTACCTCACCTGCATAGAGTAGATAGAGGTAGGCTGCCCTTGTTGCTGCTGAGCTGCGTCACAGGTGCCTATGAAACAACTTTTACCACAGTATAATGGGATCCTCACTGAAGACAGGGCCCGAACAAAGCTTATGTCTACACATTTGTATATTGAAATAAATGAGTTTCCGTAAATCAATCCAAACGCCAGTCGCGGTATGACCACGAATGCACCGGCGCACCCCAATCAATTGAAAGTACACGTACTTGTTCCAGAACCGATTGAGGTGCCCCCAGCGTTCCAACATATATATTCCAAGAACAGCCGATTGAGTTATTGTTGGTCATAGTCTCCGAACTCTCCATCTAAGGCCCAACTGCCTTTCTCCTCATAGATGAAGTTGGCTGGTTGACGCATGCCTCGTCAAAAGCAACTTGCCACGCCGTAAAACACTCTGGATTTCCTGGGAACCGGATCACCATCCAAAACCAGGGGGAGAAACTCCTTCAGCGTCCTATCACGAAAGAGAACCATTGCTTCAGTGACACTTTCACAATGACCCTTTCAGTTACATTGTCAGACTATATGGCAAAGGGACCGTGCGGCGCATTCCGATATCGACATTGTCCATAAGAGCAGAGAGAATGAAACGATACACCGCAGTCCCCTCTATCGGTTCATCTTATTCATGCTCTAGCATACTTCATTAAACAGAATGAGATGCCGCCCTCAAGCTTCTCTAGGCTGTTTCTGGTCACTGCGAACAGGCCAAAGCACGGCGGAATACAGACTTAAATGAATGCTACATGAGGTGTCGTATATCATACCACTCCCCACCTAAAACTTCTCAACTATAACACAGACTAACATCGGCAAGCAGAAGCGTCTGAGTATTCCGTTGAAGCTGCTGGATTATTGCTATTTTGCAATCTCTCTCAGCACAGATCCGGGACTTGGTTCGGCGATGGGAGACAGTGCCAGAGGCCATAGCGGTGCAGTAGACTGTCACAGTTGTATTAGTTTCTCCGGTATCGAGTGCGACGCAATGAGAAATCTTGAGGTTGAGATTCTAAAAGTGATAGGTGATTCCGTGGTACCGCGAGACCTATGATCTACGTCGGTCAAGACAGGTTCTGATGCGTTAGCAAGAACGCTATAGGGATGCAAGTCTTCTTCAACTTCGCCTTTCTCGAAATATTGACTTTGTTTGACTATTCAGTAACCGGTGCTGTCACAGTAGTCTACGTGCCGGGGAGTTAGCAGACGACTACAACAGTCCGCCTTGTACCTCATTGCATTGACGCCGGCACGTACGTTGAGATTGCATCTCCACGTAACATGATCCTTGCCGCAGTAGACACACTGAGGTCTGCTTGTTATGCGCTTTGGCGTTATAATGCCCATGGAATATCTGTCACAACGAAAACATTGCAGCGTTGGACAACTGTCTTGCGTATGTGGACCATAACAAAGCATAGCAGAATATGAATAGCCTATGCAGGTCAAATCGTGGTCGAGGGTTAGGTACTAGGTTGCTTTTGAAGAGAGATTGGTAACTTAAGTAATTGGTCAAGATTAAATTATTCAAACAAGAATTGAATTTTCATTGCCTCATTATTTGTCTCGTGAGTCGCAAGAGCGCCTTTTCTTTCGGCTTGAATTCGTAACCAGCTACAACGTACATACTTATTCGTAAGGAGACGGATTTAAGAGTTGGGGGGTCCTGGAGAAACGCGGCTCTTATTTTGCCTAGCGCACCATGTAGCCAAGTTATACACGTATACATAAAGAGAATTAAGATGTTCGAAGTTATAAGGCCAAGAATCCTAGATTACAGCTCAGGAAGTAAAAGGGTCTTCCCCTACTCGCGTTGTATCCTCGGGTTGGAAACTTTAGGACCGAACTTGATAATCTGCTGGGCTTATATCCCGATGTAAAGCTGAGGTGGACATATGATATTGAATAACTCCGGGATGCGGGCCATTTTGGCAGATTGTGCTGCAATGTCAACGGTGCGACACTGTTAATTGAGCTCTCGGGACGGGTGCACGATTTGATTAGGGCTCTTCCATGAAGGGCCATTAGTGCCACACTGACAAAACGTCCGGAGATAATACTTAGCACTTAGCAGATAGCACATAACATATACATATGCTTAGCATTTAATGTTTAAAATTTAATATTAGCAGTTAATATTTAGCATATGACATTTATTTAATAGGTGCATTTTATATTTAACATTTAGTATTTAGTATTTGTTATTAATTAATATAGACTTGCTCGAAGAAAAAAGGGGAAGGGGGGGGGGGGGGGGTAGGTGTGACCTAGCCACACCTGACCTAACCCAACCTGACCTGCCTGACCAGGCCACACCTAGCCACCTTCGACCTTTAGGTAGCCTAGCTTTTGTAACTTACCTATGTACTTTTTTTATATATTATTATTTTATTTTACCAGAAATTACAAACTTAATTATATAATTTATTATATAGCTAGCCTATTTAGCTTTAGCATACTGTAAGTGCTGCGCAGGCTATATATTTAATAATATAATATTAAAGTACTAACTAAGTGCTATCTTCCGAAAATTATCTCCCGAAAGTCTATCTCTGACGTTTTGTTAGTGTGGCACTAATGGCCCACCGTCCTCTTCACCTGCCCGGAAAGCTGCGCTATAGATAGGCGCCGTTGTGCCTCAATTGGTATCCTATTAGTATTGTATCGGAGGTCGAGATGGAAGGTCCATGGAAAACCGTTACCCTGTCCCTCCTCACCCTGTAGAGAGTAAGTTATATCACCGGCATTCCGTTGAAAAGAATCTAGATAGGTAGGTGTAACAAGTCGACAAGAATTTAGAGTAATTGTATAAGCTTTATTCCGATTTTCTTTAGGCAACCATATATTTGTCCTGGCTTGTGATCAGCTCGTCACAAGAAAAATACCCTAAAACTACCGCAGCCTCAACACATAAGTTGGCATTTCTAACCAGCCTACAGTGTTAATGCAGCTTGGCTATGATAGCCATTTCAACTCATGCGAACGTCCAGGTTGCAGCCACAACGCTATCCATAGGCTGCCCGTAATCCCCGCCTAACTGGACATTGTTCTGTACAGGCGGCCGACAGGGAGCAAGGGTCATTACCATCGCACCTTGGAATCGTATGTCGTATATAATTCAGGTAATATACTTAGAGTATACTAGGTATACCTATTCTGACGGTCGAGAATAGAGGCAAGAGCTACTTACACTATGTATGTATACAGGTAGCTTGGAGATTTAGAATTTGCAATCACCAACTTACTTAGTAGGTAGATACTTATCTCGTTTGAAAATGCCATAGAAAATACACTGCTTTGGTGATGATCATATAGGATCGGTTCTCTAGCGAGGATTACCGGAACGAGTGATGATTCGAAGGGTTTCTACCTACACACTACCAGAAAGTCGGGTGCGATCCTTTGTATTTATTTCACAGTTGTACTATCCTGCTTCGGCATGCAGGCGTGTTGCTGTATTGCAACCCGCAAGTTCAGCGACTAATTATAGAAGCTGGTGGTGCACAACAGGCGCTGCCGGCGATTTCCATTTGCTCAAACTTCCGGATACCTGGGTCGCGTTTGAACAATCGTTTCTGATATACCGCTCACAAATAATTTAAAACTACGACAGATGTCAAGACTGAGGCAGTGAGGTTCTCTCGAAGACTCTTATACAAATGATGAATTGCACACGGGCTATTTTAAATATCTTACAGTGCACTTACCACCCGACAGTTGGGCCAATAAGCCAGATGATAACCCCGGGCTTCTGCCCGGGAGTGGGAGCACTTACACTAGCGAGCTAGATACCGTAGTACCCTTAGACTCCACAACGAAGATGACAGGGTTCTGGACAGGGGGGGATTGGGGGCAGAGGCTGGAATCCCTGTTGCCATAGCTTGGTTGGACAAGTCGTGCGACGATTGGCGGATCTATATTCGTGGATCCATCAAGTCAGGCCAATCCTAAGACGGCACACCATGCTGCCGAGAGCAAAAGCGTCGGCAAGGTGCAGGGTAGCCCGCATTGTCCACTGACACTGCATAGCTCGGCGCTTACAGTCCTCCCTCCCCTCGTCGCCAGCCTCTCTCATTGGCCTGCCTCCACCGTATCACCACCCTAACGTCTGTGATCAGCCCGCAACCGCCTTGCTGGTGCTTAAGTCGCGTCGGCACCCGCTGGGTGGCTGACGGGTGTTTCTTAAAATGGGTGACCCCCAAGCTGCATGGCCGGTCGACTTCGACCTTGTCCCAGCCTCGAACTGACTGACTGATTCTTCGCTGTCGACGACATTCTCGGCAACGCTGCGAGACTATTGACTATCGAGTATCTGGCGGATGTGAACCAGTCGAGTCGCAGGTGGACGTTCACGAGAACGTCTCGAGACCCCTCAGGCCAAGGTTGGAGAAGCGACGCCGACCGTCTGGCAAGGGCGCGAGACTCGCCCATCACATCACCAACATCATCGAGGTGAAACGCCACCGACATCCACATTCACATCACCGCCATCATGGCATACAGGATATTTAAGAGGAAATGGCCCTCAACGGCCGCCATGTGGATCATGATGATAGTCGAGCTTGGAGTGTGCATCACGCTCCTGGTCCTCACTGAGCTCGCACGACCAGACAAATACCGAACAAAGCTGTGGCAAGCCGGATATGAGCTGGGCTTCAACTCAAGCCCCAACGTCATTGCATTTGCGCTTGCGAATGGGAAACCACCACCAAAGATTCCCTTCGTGTGGTCAAGCACGTGAGTTTGGCGATGCCCGCCCTCTAAGAACCCCTTGTCGAAGCCTGAGGCTGACATTACCGGACTTAGGATAACCGACTATAATACCGCCATCTCCATCATCAGCCTCTTCTTTCTTATCACAAGGCTGATCGCCTTCATCATGGAGTTTTGGCTCCCTATTATCGTCCTTCCCATCAATTTTGCCTTCGTGGCTCTGTATGCCGCCAGTCTCGGTGGACAAGCAGGCCCGGACTACCTGGATCCCAACCGCCCCAGCCGCGTAGCGTGGTATATTGCAAAACCCTGCAGCGTAGCCGCGAACCGTCAGGTCCAGGGCTACTGCACCCAGGCGAAAGGCGTTTTTGCCGCCTTCTCGATCATGTTGTAAGTGCCCCTCCCAATCGTGATCTTAGTTCTCGTCCAATCTTTCCCCTCTCCTAACAATTCCTGAAATTAGTGTGATAACCCTCGTCAATTTCGGCCTCAATATCTGGGCCATGTTGCCCAACGAGCGCGACACGCGGGACTGGGATTCGGATGATGAGGACGACGAGCCGCTTCACGCTCGAGGCGATAAAAAGGGCTCATCTTGGGAGATGCGATCAATCCCGCCGACCCCGCGCACGGGTCTTATGCCCTACACCCCGCGAACAACGGCCTTTAATACCCTAGAGGGTAATAAATCATCCCATATGTACAACTAAATTGAAAGATGGGCTAGGGATGTAAGTACATGGGGTTAATGCTTATTCACCAACGGATTAAATATGAAAGACGTTGGATTCTCAGATGAGGCGCTCCGCCAATGACGACGACGACGATGATGATGAAAGGACAGTTAGCCGTGAATACTTTCTGACCCAAGTTGATTCTGTTTGCAATCTGTATGGAAATTTTGTAAAAATTCCAGGTCGGCGTTTTGGCGCATACTACACATATACCTGTGTATCTAGTATCTTTTTCTTACTAACGTTAGAAATACCAATTTCTCGTTTTAATCTTGACTTGGAGAGGAGCTTTCTTTCCTTCCCGACTCGATTATGTCTAGACACATGGAACATTGAGAGTGGGACATACACTTCTACACGTCCATATTTCTCACACGTACCTCCAGTCTTAATAGTACCCTAACTTAAGACTCCTAAGTTGGATTAGGTATCTGGGTGAATTAGGTACGCAGTTGGTTATCATCATCTCATTAATTTTACGTGGTTATCCCTTACTGTCCCCGAACTTGCTCGTCGACATGACATAGACTCATAACCGTCAACTCAAACAGCGCCAAAATCCAACACAACCGCCTGCGAGTCCGGAACAGCAACCTCGACAGCACCCCCTTTAACTTCGACCTTCTCTCCCGTCGTAACATTGGCCAAGCGCACTGGCTTGCCGAGGGCCAGCTCATAGTTGTAGCTGACGCCATCCCACGAGATGCCCGTGATGGCATCGCTTCCGTTCGCGAAGAGCCTGCGCACAACGGCTTCCCGGCCGTCCTCGAACCCGTCCACGCCGAAGTTATACGTGCGAACCTTTCGCGGCGCCGGGTTGAGCGCGTCTAAATCACCCGTGCCGTTTAGTGTGTAGTTGTATGCGCGCATGTTGATGACTATAATGCGCGCCAGAACGTCGTCAACATACGCCGCATACGCCGAGTCCCTGACGCCCACGTCGGTCTCAGTGCCATTGGTAGCTTGTTCCTCCTGCGCCGCGAGATCGAGGTGCGCGATCCGCACAGGCTCGATGCGCAAGTTTCCCAGGAACGCAGCTACCGCGATGTTGCCGTAATACGGCGCCCTAGTTCCCGCCACGCCGAGGTCCGTGGTGATCGGCTGCCAGCTCGCGTACCTGTAGTTGGTGCCCATGTGCATGTGCACGCGCCCGATGCCCACGCTCGCGCTGTACAGGCTGAAGTCGATGGCCCAGAGCGCGGCGCCGAACGAGTTCGAGAGGCCCGGCTTCCCCTGGTTGTACAGCGAGTTCGTCTCGCCTAGGATCTGCACGAGTCCAGGTGTCGCCGCGGACGCAATCTCGGCGAACTCAGAGACATGTGTGTCCACGCTGGATTTGGTGCGCGTGTGGTTCATCAGCGTGCCCTGCAGCGTCACGCCAGGCGAGGTTGCACCTGAAATGTAGCTTGTTCGAGCCACGTTCGTTAGCCGACAGCCTCGGGTGTAATGCTCAGATCGTGGCGGAATTTCGGGTTTCATTTATTTAATCTTTTTCTTTTCTTTTTCATGATCCCATCATGACGAAGGCAAAAGATACGATCGACTCACTTATGGGTAGAGAAATATCGTATGGTTCCATCTGCGTCGAGACCATCGGCCCATGTGAGCGGAGCCTTGAGATGGTTCGCGACACCTGCGAACGATGGCGCTATATACCCGTACGTCTCATTGCTCAGCAGGTCAGGGCAGGTCTCGGCCAGAACGCCCCTGATGGCTCGTGTGCCGGCCAGCCACTCAGCCACATAGTCGGACTCGTTGTAGTTGGACGGCCTCACAGGTCCTTGCGCGCTCGTGGCGAAGAGGTCTGGCTCATTGCCGTATTCCCACCAGTACAGCTTGTCCGTGCCCAGCGCTTTGCACGCGAGCGCCGCCGTCTGCAGCAGCGTGGGCCACTGTCTGCTGTCGTTGTTTCCTCCCATGTTGAAGCCATGGGAAAACTTCACGTTCGGCCATGTCGAGTAAGACTCGAAATACGATGGCCCGATCTCAATTGTGGTCGGGTAGTCCGGTGACCGAGTCGCGTTGATGGTGCCATTGAGCGCGATGGTCAGGTTTGGGTTGTAGATGGCGTAGTCCTGCGTGTTCCCTCCAACCCGGATGTATGGCTTCGTCCCTGTCAGATAGCCTATGTTGTCAAGCAGATTGTTGGAAAACTTGTTCGGGGTTGATGCATTTCCTGCCTGTCATAAGCGGGGGTAATCATAATAAGCGCCGCGTCATACGACACCAACTTACCGGCAAAGTCGGGGAATGATGAGAACTCGATGGAGTAGCTCACGAAACCATCAAGCGGCTGGCCCACGATGAGATCGGCAGCAAACGACGGGTGCCTTGATGCATTCGATACGATTTTGGCTGTTGCCGGCGCACTGGACAGCGTCAACAGGCAGAAAAGTGCAGCGGCCATGATATGCTTATTTGCTAAACCTATGGGAAGGATTGACACTTAGTCCATCAGCTCTTCTTTGGTCGTTAAGCTTATTTTTTTCTGTCGGGGGCGTTGGGGACTAAGGCACCAGAGCAGGTGGCTCAAAATCGTTGCCATGAAGATGTTCCTAGATTCATATATTTAATATCTAATACTATACCAAAGCCTTCACCACCTCCCGTTTTCACCTTGCTCACGTGCATATGCTTGACATGCAGACGGCCCGATGAGCATGTGGTAGGCGATTTGCATCCTTGCCCCATTTCCTGATCGTGGAGGCGGACGGCATCTCTCAGGGGCGAGTTTTAGATAGAGTGGACTACCACGCGGAGCACGCGGAGGGCAATGATGTGGTAACACCAGCTGCCCTATCGGGGTAGCATTATGCACTCTCGGTCAGGATAGTCTCAACTTAGTCAGGTGGTACGGCTGTCAGAGCTCTCTGCAGCGATCCTTGTAGTATATTCATCCGTGAACATATGAACTCTGATACCAAATTACTTGCCCACCTAGCTACCACAAAGTTGAAACTCAGATATTAGAACTTGGGGATGAGATTAGGTCTTCACCACAAAACCTAATTAGTAGAAAATTAGATATAGGATACCTATTCGTATACTCGTTTGGTTGTCCTACCAATTCGGTTCAAAATGCAGCTTGACCATAACTCAACATCTTTCTGTTTTTCTTCCTCTTTCTCTCTCCCAATCTAACACTATTCCTCCGACATCATGAATACGGGATCGCGCCGAGATGATGACGGCGGCGTCGAGATCACCCTCTCCGCCGAGGTCGGCAGCAAAGACTCCAACCTTTTATGTGATGATAATGTTCCGGGCCTTAACGCAACGCGTAGCAATATCCCGTCCGACAACTATTGCCAAAGCGAAGATAGCGAGCTCATCAGCTATGCCGATGAAAACCAAGCCGGCGGTCGGATCAGTTTTTCCGACGATCATCCTGTCATTACGAGCACTACGAAAGCCGTTCGCTGCGCTAGTCCCATTGCGGAGTTTGCTATTCCTGGCGCCGCTGTGAATGATCCTAACCGTGACAATGGCGACGATGCTGTGAAGGAGAAAGAGAAGAAACCGCGACTATATATATCTATACACAAGAAGAAAAAAGGGCGAGCCGGGCGTGCAAGGTTATACACGTATCGCGACACGAAAGGAATGGCTTATTATATTCCAATTTATTCCCGGCTTAGGGAGAAGTACCGTAGCTTCGCTACTAGGAATGAGAAGTGCGAGTTCGTAGCCAAGAACGCGTGGCAGAGCCCTTGATACTGCATCTCAAGGTTGCAAAAGGACGAAGTATCTTGAAGATCGAACAGAAAACTGGAGGTGTACAAACCCATTTCTCAAAGACCTCCCAACAGGGTATCGGAAATTCCCCAACCCATTGTACTGGATCGCCCACTCGAGAAAAAGTTACCGAGGCTACGCTAAGACGATTCAAGCATTGACCTTATTCAGCTCATGTGTTAAGTAAAACATAACTCTTTTTTAATATATCTCTGCTTCTTTTTAATTTCAGAGGCAGATAGGATTAAGGGAGTATTTTAGATAAAGTGAACATAACGTAGGACATGTGAATCTGGTGATATGGTGATACTAGCTGCCTATGGGTTGTAATATTCACTCTTGTTTAGGTAGGATGGTTAGTATGATGAATGCGGGGCAGCTAGCCGTTATATCAACCCTGCATCCCACGCTGTAGATCTACTGAGTATCCATCTCAACTTACTACTTGAAGCCCTGACGCCGAGGTCTATTATACTACATATGAGAAAGCGGGGGTTATAATTCGGAGATATATGTTACTATAATAGTGAGCACAACTTGGTAAAGAATTGGTTGTGGCACTATGCGTAAATGAGTTATATGCGTCGACGAGTTTCTCGGTTAAGCCAAGCTACGTCGTCACAGTTCGCCTACTGCTGGTAAATCCAGTATTTTTCATCTTAGCGTTAGAATCGACTTGGGGTGAGATATGCCCTATATATAACCTAAGTTACGACTTAAAACTTCTACATGAGCAGTTTCAAACTTTGTTAATAGTGGAGAGGCGGGGGTGGGAGGTCGCTCAATGGTGAGTTGACCCCGAGATCTGAGTTGTCTCTACAAATACTTTTACTAACTACAAATATTGATAAGTAACGGAACCATCCAAGAACAAATTGAATTAAAACAAAAATTTCCCGAAAGATACCAGTATAATGCATAAATCAGGCACTGATAGTATAGTATCTGAAATACAGATAGTAAACATACTACCAAAAATCCTAGTCGCCATAGTCATGCCTGGAAAATGTAATCACTGCACCGGGAACCTGAAACTAGAGTCATCACTCCCTGCTATAAGTGTGACCGCGAGTGTGCATTGGAGAGGCATCAACTCCATGCCTCGGACTCCGGTAGGGTTGAAGATGGAAAAATTAGGGAAATGCAGATTCGGCACGCATATGACCCTGCGCCAGATAAGGTTTATATGCTGAACACGACTATATTTGGACCCCCTGGCATTGTATAGTTGTATTTATACGCTGGATTGAAATAGTACGGGAAGCACTGGCTAGCGATCTGAAGCTGAATTGTCCTTGGCTGAGATCGACTGTGGCGGAAGAGCGCCTATGATTGTAATGAAGGACGAATTTAGATTGCAACTCCGAATCGAGGTGCTTACTTGGGCCAGGTTAAGAGTGATTTAACTAGTGAGTAGTTCTGATACCGACTTGTGTCTACATAATGCTAAATTAGTACCTAGCACGGCCCGGACTTAAAAGTTAAGGATACTTGTTCTCGGATTGCTTCACCCGGATTCTGTTGGCGTCGGACCGAGCAGAATGCTAATGTAAAACCGATTGCATTGCGTTTGTATATTCTCTAGGAAGATTTCGTTCTCCTCGTCCTCACAGCAGGATAACACAGGGCCAGAAAAGTTATGAAACATGATAGAACATGCACAAGTGTTAATGAAGCTTAAAGTAGATATAGCGCCCGCGAGGAAATTGCCGCTTTAATATGTAGTTAGCTTTCGAAAAATCCACCAAATCAAGGAAATTTATGAAGATAAGCCTTTACGGCTCTGTTGTATGCTTATACTTGGGCTGAGCCCATTATATATAATGTACTCTTTGTTAAAGTGCTAGTGAGAAGAGGCATCTCGATACAGTCAATGACTGGTCTTTTGAGGTCCCGGCCACGAATACAAGGGGTCATATAAGGACGGGTAGCCAAATAGAATGGCATTCCCTATGCATTTCAATGCCTGTGGACCATTTCGATAGCTCCCTGGCCCGATGTTGAAGATTTAGGTCCATGTATACATTAAGTACTAACTTCGCTAAGCAGCCCACATTGGACCGAAAGGTAAAGTCCAGATGCTTCGGCACACACAATCTGTCACATGATCCTTCTTGGGTGCATGGGTTTCCAGCGAATCACAGCCCAGCGAACGATGAGCGAATCAGGTTTGTCTAGGTTTCCTAGGTGAAGAAGAACAGGCTAAGTGAGGGTCATCAAGGGGACTGTCTCTTAGATATGGTAGTATGGGGAATGGAAAACCTAGAAATAAATTCGGCAAGCCATCGAGCCTTAAACAATTCGTACCATCTGGCAGATAAAACCGTGAACCCAGCCTAGAAAATCATTTCGATAGTTCCCCTTCGACAAACGTGTTTTCTATCATAGAGTTCCTAACAAACATTTTTTATCCTACAGGCTTACACACACGTGATCAGCCATATATAAACTCATGGAGGTGGGCGAAGTCATCCAAGTTTTTGGCCTCGTGCTAGTGTTACGAACCAACAGCGGGACGACCTGTTGGGAGACCAAGGTGACCAAGGGACCCAATGAGGGGTACTAGGCTGGACCAGGAGACAAGCCACAGCATAGGTACGGTCACGTGATACGCAGCTCTGTGGAGACTGAGAGCAGGCGCTCTCAGTGCTCTGAGAGCAGACAGAGCAGGCGCTCTGAATACAGACAGAGCAGGTGCTCTGAGTGCTCTGAGAGCAGACAGAGCAACAGCAGAATTGGTGAAGGAAGGACTGTTTATATAATAGACTAACGTTTTTTATGTATTTAGTTGTAGTTTTTATTTTATAATTCAATTTAAGCATACAGCGACTTTTTGGAATAGCTGTGTGAAAGTAATCTTTTGACGACTATTTAGTGACGATCCAACTGTACAACGTTTGCACCTTAGGCACAATTTAATATGTGGAGCTTTAAATATTAACGCTTTTACAAATACTAACGGTTTGTTATATTTTGAATTGTTAGACTTATTTAGTGTTTAGAAAACAACTGTGTATAGTTACGATGTTTTTGCAGTAGCTTAAACTAACACCTGCAATGATATAAAGTTTTTTAATGCATTTATAAAACAAAATTAAACAGTTAAAACAATAAAATTAACAACTAAAAGCATAGGTAATAAATTTATTAAGGCCTAAGCTTTTTAAATTAATTAAGCTAACTAGGTTTAATAGCAACTAAAAGCAATTAAAGAGATTTTTAACCTAAGCAAAGGCTTATGTACAATATTACAACAATAGTTTTTTATTAAATAAAAACAAAGTAATAACGGCTATAAGATTTTTTACTAGCAACGCATTGAAATGGTTTTAATTTATAATAAACAATTATATAATAAACGATAATATTAACAATACTAGGAAAAAAATTAAAATAACATTTAAATTTTATAATAGGTTTGAAATGGCATTGACTAATATGTACAAAAATTTAAAAAAAGAAAAACAAGTAAAAAAAAAGCTGCTTTTAATGTTTTAAACAAAAGCTGCATATAAGTATGCAATAAAATTTCGAAAAATAGCAGTTAAAACAATATAGTTTAATAAAAATGCTTTAATAACGGCCTTTTATTAAGAGTTAAAAAATAAGGTAAAAAATAAGTTGTATAAAAACAAACAACTAAATAATTTTAAAACTTATATTGCTAACGCAATAAAAATTAATAACCGGTTGTATAAATAACGTTTATAAAAACAATAATAAACCTAACAAATACCTAACTTAGGAAAAAAATAAACTATAAAGTTAATAGCATTAAGTACCTACGCGAAACTTATAAAACTAAATGCAATAAAAAAAAAGCAAGACTTAAGCAAGGTTAAGTGTTATAATTGCAATTAAAAAGGACATTATGCCCGGGTTTGCAACAAGCTTAAAAAAAAACAATAATTTGAAAAAGTAAAACAGGCTTTATTTATAATGATTGCAATATTAAAAATTAGCGATTAGTGAAGTTAATTATAACAACGATATATTAAAAGTGTACTAAATTGCGATATGTGTAAAAAAAAAAAACAAGTGTGTTTAAAACACCTTTTTATAAAACAATTAAAACGAGCAAAATAAAACAAATATATTTGCGATTTTATTAACTGCTAAAAATACAACATAAGCATTAATAACAAAACCAAGCAAAATATGGTTATTTAAAAAAATTTTATTTAGACTAACAACAATAAAAATAATTAAAAAAATATTAAACTAAAAAAAATTAAAGATTTTATATAAAAAAAAGTTAAAAACTTAACTTATAAATATTAAAAATGGCTTAAAAGGGAATTTTGTTTAAAAAAACATGTGTGCAGCTATATTAAGTGCAATTATTAATTTAAATAAAAATAATTAAAAAATTTTGTAGCTAGATTTATTTAACAAAAAAAATGTTTAAGCAAAATATTAAACGTATAAAAATTTTAAATAAAAAAAGCTAAAATAGTAATAGTTTATACGCTAAAAGCTAAAAACAACATGAAAATATAGCCATTTTTAAACGATGTATAGCAATATAATTTAGCATTTATAATAAAAGCTGGAATAGATACCAGCAATTAACTTAGCCTGGCTACTGAGCTTATTGCCAAAGGACATTATTATAGCAAGGTTATAATGAGTTAAGAACCGGCAGAAATAATATTAAAAAACAAAAGACATAAATAGATCTTTTAAATATACTGTGTAATATATTAATATATTTACTATCTGCAAAAAAAGCTATAATATATGTGGTTTTTAAGACGATTAAACAGGAAATTTATAATGCAACCTTTATATAAAGCAGATAAAAAGAAAGTAATATTAGTATACCAAAACTTATGAGGATTTGCAGTATTTAATAAAGATTTACAGTGGCTTATAAAATGTATGCAGTAGATTTTATAACTAAAAAACTGCACTAACAACGGATGTAAAATCTATGCTTAGTGGAAAGCGACAAAATTGTATAAAACAATAAAACAAACGTAATAAATTAATTAAAACCAATTAACGTTTAAAAAAAAAAGCTTAAAAAAGTAATAAAAAAATTAACTGTAATGGCGATAAAACGAATAAACTTTAGCAAAAGATTTTTTGAAAATGCAATAAACTTTTATAAATATAAAAAACCTAATATAATCTAAAATGCAGAAAATAAAAAGATAAAATATTATTTAAACGGAAATATAATAGTATGCTCTAAAAAGTTTTAAGCAGCAATTAATACAATTAAACAATTTAATAATATGTTAATACGGGCAATAAATAGTTAAGATTAGTTAAAAAATAATAATGAACAGTTGTAATAAATTAACAACTGTTTTTAGGAAAACCTAAAAAGCTTTGTGCTATAACAGCTAAAAAAAGCAAATATATTAAAATTAATTTAATATATTAAAAATATAAGCTATAAGCGCTTATAAATATAGGAGCTTAGGCAAGCTTTATCTTTTTATAAGTTATTAAGCAATTAAACATATTAACAAAGCTTAAAGACGACTTTTACCCACTTTTAACCGTTAATGGAAGTTTTATTGCGTATAAAAATAAAATAGTTTTAAAAGAAATTGCAGAACTTTTTTTTAACATTTTTAAATATAAAAAACAATTAGTGCTTAATATTACAGAAACATTTAGACATAATGTTATTTTGGGAATACCTTGGTTACAAGAGAGCAATCCCAAAGTGAACTAAAAAATTAGCCAACTTTAGTAAAACATACCAAGAAAAAAATTAGCTAATGATAAATTTAAAATATAGGTATTAAGCAATTTTATCGGATTACTATTGCAAATTTGTATAATAATCAAAGAGTTTAAGCTTATACTTAATAATAAAGTACTAATAAAATATTAAAACTACGGCAATATGTTTAGTAAAACATATAATAAGTTACTAAAGCATAGTTTATAAGATTATAAGATTCCGCTTAAAGAAAAAGCTGAATTATAATTATTTTTATTATATTATATAAACAAAAAATAACTGGAAAAATTATGGAAATTTTTCCAAAAAAATCTAAAAAAAGGATTTATTTGATTTTTAAAATTATTAGCAGGATCACCGGTACTTTGGGTACTACGCAAAACCAGAAAAGACGGAAAGCAACGTTAGAAATTGGTAGTAAACTACTAAGACATGAACTTTAAAACTATTAAATTTGTAGGACCAATACCTAAAATTAACAACTTACAAAATAAATTAGTGCATACAAAATAGTTTATGGCATTTAACCTATTAAATATATATAATTAAACAAGAATAACATTAAGTGATAAGTAGAAAATGGCATTTTATATATAATATGGATTATATGAATTTTTGGTAATATCTTTTGGACTTATTAATGCCCTAGCAATATTTTAGGCATAAATAACGCATGCTTTACGGAAATTTATTAATATATTTGTAATAGTATATTTTAACAATATTTTAATATACTTAAAAAACCTTAAGAAATACCGAGAGCACGTTAAAAAAGTATTAAATGCGCTATAAATTGCTAAGTTAAAAGTGAACCCTAAGAAAAGCAAATTTCATACTTAAAAGATTGATTTTTTTAGTTTTACAATAATTTTAAAGGAAATAAAAATTTAAAAGTTTAAGATTTTAACAGTAAAAAATTGGCTGGTATTTAAGTTAATAAGTGATGTAAAAGCGTTTGTGGGATTTATAAACTATATCTGAAGCTTTATTAAATGGTTTAATAAACACGCCGGACTTTTTTTAGACCTGATAAAAAAAAACAATTTTTTTTAAATAGGAAAAAAAAAACGAGAATTTTTTAAAAAGGTTAAAACATTTATATTAAAAGAACTTATTTAAAAGCTTTTTAATTTAAACAAGGAATTTAAAGTAATAATTAATGCTAGCGAGAGGGCAATGGGCAAACAATTAAGTTAACAAGACAAAAATGAAAAATTGCACCTAGTGGTATATTTTTTAAAAAGATTTTTAGGACTAGCAAAGCGATATATGCTACTAAACAAAAAGCTTATGGCTATTGTCCAAGCATTTAAGGAATAAGAATATTACTTTTATGAACTTAAAAAATTAGTTAAAGTGTATACAAACTATAAAAATTTAATTACGTTTATAATAACTAAGGTATTAAACAAATGACAAATTAAATAGGCAGAGTTTTTATTTTAGTTTAATTTTATTATTTTTTACATTAAAAGAAAAGAAAATGTAACAGCAGATATTTTAAGTCGACAAAGCGATTATAAAAAAGCAGAAATAAAAAGCTAAATGTTATTAAAAAAAACCTAACAAGGAATTACATTTGCAGCTATAACTTTATTTAATTATAATAAATAAATTGAGAAATTATGGAAAAACCATGGAATAGTTTTATGGGCACTACTATAATTAACGGATATACCACCAACTTTTAAGCAAAATAAAAATAAGGATAAAAAGGTTTATTTGAATTTTAAACAACGATTTACAATTAAAAAACTAGTGAAAGCAATGTATGAACATTTACTAGCAGGACATTAGGAAGTGTACAAGACACTATTTTAAATACGAAAAAACTACAAATGCAAAAGACTTAAAAGCATAATAAAAGAAGTAGTTTAAGAATGTGTTTTATGTAAAAAAAGCAAAGCACTACAACACAAACTATATGGATTGCTATAACTAAAGCAAATACCAAACAAGGCTTGGAAGTTTATTGCGTTTAATTTTATTGTTAAACTACCTAAGTCAAAAAAATTAATAACCGGAGTATTATACGATTTAATACTAATTATTGTGGAAAAACTCACAAAGTATAAATATTTTATATTTTACTTGAAATTAAGTACGGCAAAAGATTTGGCTTATATAATAATCAAACATGTTTTCAGTAAATATAAAGTTTTAAAAAAAGCAGTTATAAATAAAAAAACAATTATAACCTTTAAATTTTATTAATTATTAATAAAAGCATTGGGCGTTAAGCACTAATTATTTATAGCTTATTATTTATAAACAAATAAACAAATAAAAAAATTTAATTAAACTTTAAAGCAGTATTTATGCTATTACTTTAATAAACAACAAAATAATTAGGTTAAGCTTTTGCTTATAGCAGAGTATGCTTATAATAATTCTAACAATAAGTTAATAAAAATGTTACTATTTACGGCAAATTACAAATTTAACCTAGAAATAAATCAAATTGCAATTAATGGCGTTATGGCGCTTAAAGCAAAGATATAAGCAAAACAAATCATAGGTTTATAATAGAAATTACAAAATAAGCTAGTATTTTTACAAAACCGTATAAAAGCTTATAGCAATAAGCATAGGTTGTTAAAGCTAACCTTAAAAAAAGAAAACAAAGTATATTTTTTAAAGCACAACATTAAAATAAAACAACTAAGCAATAAGCTTAACTTTAAATAAATCAAATTATTTAAAATTGAAAAAATTATTTCAAAAACTAATTATTAACTTAAGCTACCTAAAAAAGCGAAAATATAGCTAAAATTCTATATTTCTCTTTTTAAACTAGCATTAAAAAATGCCAAACTTTAAACACAATTAAAAGTTAAACTAAACAAAGATTTTTATAAGGTTAAAAAAATACTGGATTTATGTTAAAATAAAGATATTTTTAAATATTTGGTTAAATAAAAAGGTTATTTATATATAAAAACTACTTAAGAACTTATAAAAAATTTAAAAAATATAAGGTAAATAATTAATTAGTTTTATTATTAATACTTTAACCAATTAGCGCTAAAAAAGCGGGGTTAACCAAAAAAGAAAAATTAAATGCATTTTAGTTTATAAAAATAAATAAAGCAAAAAAGTCTTGCAGTTAAAAATGCTTTTTTTTTAAACGCTTTTGTTTTTTTTTTAAACATTTTTGTTTTTTTAATTTTTTTAAATTTTTAAAATTGCGTTATGCTATTTTTATACCCTTAAAACAAAGGAATTTTGTTTAATGGTTTAAACGTATTATTTAACCAAATAACTCTTAGAGTTGTTAAGTGACCAAACGCTTTTTTTTACTAAAACATTGGTGTTTAGTAAAAATACGCTCAAGCAAGTTAATAAAAGTGTGATTTTTATTGCAGGTAGTAAGGTTGGCATTATTGCAGTTTTTACAACAGTTAATACTATTTAACATTTTATAAGTAAGGCTTTTTTTAAAATAATAAAAATAAGGCATGATTTTAAAACTAAAACTTTTTATGGCTAAAAAAGCGTTGCAGCAACAATTAGTGAAAAAAAACGCAATAAACTTTAAGATTTAATCTGCTATATTAACAACGGATCATAAGCAAAAAAAAAAGAAAAAACCTACAAAAACTTATAAGGCGGAAAAAACATGCTAATATTTATTAAGAACAATAAACTTAGGAAAAAGGGGATAATATTACAAACTAACAGCGGGACGACTTGTTAAAAGACCAAAGTGACCAAAGGACCCAATAAAAGGTACTAGGCTGGACTAGGAGACAAGCCACAGCATAGGTACAGTCATGTAATACGCAGCTTTATAAAAACTGAGAGCAGGCGCTTTTAGTGCTCTAAGAGCAAATAGAGCAGGCGCTCTAAATATAGATAGAGCAAGCGCTTTGAGTGCTTTGAAAGCAGATAGAGCAACAGCGGAATTGGTAAAAAAAGGACTGTTTATATAATAGACTAACGTTCTTTATGTATTTAGTTGTAGTTTTTACTTCACAATTTAATTTAAGCATACAGCGACTTCTTGGAATAGCTGTGTGAGAGTAATCTCTTGACGACCACTTAGTGACGACCCGACCGTACAACGTTCGCACCCTAGGCACGATCCAATACGTGGAGCTTCGAGTACTAACGCCCTTACAAACACTAACGGTTTGTTACAGCTAGGCTATCTTAACGTTGTCAACTCCCTTGTGCCAAAGATAAAGGACGCAGGGCCAACCGTAGCGCAAGTCAGAGTCACTGTCGGTCTGGGCGTACGGGACGGTGGTTTTGACTTCGGCGGTGATCTGCCTGATGTTCGACTTTTTAACGAAGTTGGCGTATTTCTTGGTGCCACATTCGACCCGGGGAAGATCATGGAAGGAGAATTTGCGGATCTCAAGGTCGAACAAAAAGTCGAAAAGCATCACCATACTAGCCAGCAACCTACTTACGCTCTCTTTGTGGGAAATTATGATCCCGTTTGCATTTCTCACGTCTCAATCAAATGGCCAAGTGGAGAGCACTGCGCTTGGTTGGCAGACTGGGGCCGCAAGTGTAATGGCAGCTGGTATCATTCTAATGTTTACGCCGCCCCTGATCATAAGTCAAGCTGCCTATGGATAGGCCTTGACAGCAGCACAACAACCACAGGGTTTCAGGTCCACTGGCCAGAATTTGTCAATAATTCACAAAACCCCTTGCCGGAGGACAAAAAAGAGAAGGAAGTGAAAGCCAACTTGTTTTGCAGGGGAGCACCATCGTTCAAGATGTTTAATTATTCAGACCCGAAAACCGTCAGCTTCTGGTCCTCCCATCGAAATTCCTCATATGGAGGAAATTGGACTATTAGTACCTCCTTATTCGGGCCGCCGAAACCTCCCCCTCCCGTTGAACTGCAACCCGCGCCACAAAAGCACCAGCCGAAAAAAGACCTAAAGTCAATTATTCGCAAGAGCTTAGTAGTTGGCGGGAACGAGCAACAGTCTGCTGAGGGTCTCTGTGAAAGTGCTGCATCGTTTGGACCGAGCTTCCTGGATATGAATTCTCGAAAATATTGCCGCATGTCAGATAAGACACTCTGGCCAGTCTGCGAAGAGGGAAAGACCGAGAAAGACTGCTTCGACACGGACCAAAAGAGACTAGTTGCTGATAGCATCACGACAAAGCAAGTACCATACACCAACATTATGGACTGGACATTGAAACCCGAAAATGATTGAACTTCGCTCTGTTGAGAGTGCAACGCAGTTGGCGGTCAAAACTCCCACCTGTCAGAAGCTGATACTATCCACACTCTTTCTATCGCGAAACATCATTTTCGATTATACTGTTATCTTCTTTTGGTCATTTCCTATCACGGGAACACTTCATGAGTCCGGCATGCCGCAAGCTTGTTTGCGGATAAAGAATGTTAATCATCATCCCCATCCATCCTTCGACTATCTATGTATATTTTCTTTTTGTTATTAGGTATTGTGACGCTATTTTATGACTCCAAGCGTAGGCTTGGTTCATGATAGGACATCCCCTTTTCTGTACAGATTGTATTGAGATAGTATATACCAGAACTACAAGCAATTAAGATATCAATATTCGCTTTACTTACAACGTGACATATCTAACTGTGCTTGTATATCTGGAGAATCATTTAGCTCCTAGATGACTTAGTTCCCGGGCAGCGAAAGTCGGGTGGTGGATCGAAGCTTTGGATCCTTCGAGAGAACTGTTGGTCGAAAAATGCTAGTTTCTAAGTACCTGTTTGAGCGACAATGCCTATGATTTCCGTGTTCAAAGGTTATTCAACAACGAAATAATCGATTGACTATCAACTTATTATTATCTCTCTCTATATTTGAAGTTGTTCAAATATTCACAAGTAGCAGTTGATCCAGCGAGGATGGTTGGTTTGACGCTTAATCAAACCTTGTTAGGCATAGCTTAGGTCCCTAGTTAGGTGGATTAGGGACGCGGGGCTTGTATGCGGGCGCGTTTAGTACGGCACCTATCTAGCCCCTGCCTGTTCCAGTAGGTACAGCCGATGTCTGCGGTTTATAAACGTCATTGACGCTATTGACAAGCTTATTCGAGCTTCAGAAATAAAAAGACCGTCAGCCCGATCTGAAATTCCCGGGTCTCAAATTCCATTATATCTCATTTTCCGTGCTCATCATGGCATTGATACACTCTCTCCGTAAGGGCGCAGCATCATCTGCACGACTCGTCATTAGATCACGGTTTCAGAAAACTAGTCTTCCGCTAGTAGCATCGAGATTGGCCTCCAATCTAACGATTCAGCTCAACGACCCGTCGTTATTCAAGACGGACGTCTGCTACGTGAATGGCGAATGGGTAAAAGCCGCCTCGGGCAAGACCTTTGAAGTCCACGACCCTGCGACGGGAGAACTCGTTGGGACTTGCCCCGAGTTCGACGGCAAGGACACCGAAAAAGCTATAGTAGCGGCCAGCGAGGCGTTCAAGTCCTTCCGCACGAAGACTGGTCGAGAGCGGTCTAAGTTGCTGCGGAAATGGTACGACCTAGTAACGGAAAACTCGGAGGATTTGGCAAAGCTCATCACGTTAGAGAACGGCAAACCTTTCGCAGATGCAAAGGGCGAGGTCAACTATGCCGCGCAGTTCTTTGAATGGTTTAGTGAAGAGGCCCCGCGAATTTACGGCGATACGATACCAGCTTCTATCCCTGGCAACAGAGTCGTTACGCTGAAGCAGCCCGTGGGCGTCTGTGGGCTGATCACACCGTGGAACTTTCCTGCAGCGATGATAACACGTAAAATTGGCCCGGCTCTCGCTGCGGGCTGTACAACAGTGTGCAAGGCGCCTGGCGAGACACCGTTCACATCACTGGCGTTGGCGGAACTTGCACACCGGGCTGGGATACCCAAGGGCGTCGTGAACGTCGTGACCTCTCTCCACAACACCCCTGAGGTCGGCGAGACCTTGACGACTCACCCTATAATCCAGAAGATCTCGTTTACAGGCTCTACGGGAGTGGGGAAACTCCTGATGAAGCAGGCTTCATCGAGCCTGAAAGTCTTGTCGATGGAGCTGGGCGGAAACGCACCGTTCATCGTATTTGACGATGCCGATGTTGACGCTGCGGTCGCCGGTGCCATCGCGTCCAAATTCCGTTCATCCGGCCAGACTTGTGTCTGCGCAAACCGTATATACGTCCAGAAAGGTATCTACGATGAGTTCTCAAAGAAATTCGCCGAAGTTGTCAAGGGTTTCAAGGTGGGGCATGGATTTGACGAGGGTATTACCCACGGCCCTCTTATCCACGATCGCGCCGTCTCCAAGGTCGAGGCACACGTAAGGGATGCCGAGAAGAAAGGCGGAAAGGTTGTTGTGGGAGGCCAGAAGCTGCCAGACCTCGGCTCTAATTTCTTCCAACCTACCGTGATCACGGGTATGACAAAAGACATGGCCATCGCATGTGAAGAGACATTTGGGCCTGTTGCCGGTCTCTTCCCATTTGATACGGAGCAAGAAGTCGTGGACCTAGCGAACGAGGCCGAGGTCGGATTGGCCGGCTACTTCTTCTCAAGAGATCTGGAGAGGATACACAGGGTGGCGGAAACATTAGAGGTTGGCATGATAGGCGTCAACACGGGTCTTATTTCCGACGCAGCCGCGCCATTTGGAGGCGTTAAGCAGTCTGGATTTGGCAGAGAAGGATCCAGGTACGGCATAGAGGAGTACCAGCATATCAAGACAATTACCTACGGCGGTATGGGCAAGGCGCTGCAGAGCCAGAAATAGATCGTTGCATATTTGTCGGCTTGAGGAGAATTTCGTGAATTGGAGCAGCAGTGGGTAGAAATTTCAATTTTGAAAAAACAGTTCAAAACAAACAAAAGCATAAAAGCAAAGTCTTAGGACTCTAAATAATCAATCTAATATCGATTTAATTAATAATTAGCTATTGCTTTAATGGCTAAAATTGTCTAAATAGTTGAAGAATACCTGTCAGTTCCCCTATTTATTGGATAGGGCGATATCCCCCTTTATAGTATATACTGGCTTTAGAGCATAAATATTCCACTAAAGTTCACTTATCCGAGCTGTGCCTTACCCTCAAAATTTCGGACCGGGCAATTCAAGCTATAGCCAATATCCGAAGCCACTTCAATTGAGCCAGATGATACGCCAACCATTGCACTCGGCCGTCGGCCGCACGAACTCTGACCTCAGCCGAGTCACAGACGGCATCGCAGCGTCTCTACGCGCATTCTCCACCGCCCAGCAACTCGCCGCGGACAACAACATAAGCAGCAATGGCAGCAGCAGCCCGCGGCCGACCGGAAGGCAACGCGCCGCCGCGGCGTTCTCCGACCTCGTGCAGATGAACACATCACCATCACAGTCCTCAAGGGGCAACACAGTCTTCAGAAAACTCGACCTGCGGTCCGACGCTAGCCCCATAACGATCCCCCAAGCCGCCTCCCCACGCGGTCCTAACGTTATCCGCGGCGGCTTCAGAGGCAGAGGCAGAGGTGGGTTCGGCCGTGGCGGAGAAGGAGCTCGCGGTGGAGGAGCTGGTGGACGTGGGCGTGGGCGTGGGCGTGGGGGCGGGGAGGGAGGACGGCGCCGACGAGACAAGAAAGAGAAAGGCGAGGACGAGGGCTCCCAGGAATACGAGTGGTCCCCCGCGGTGCTCGCGATGCGCCAGGCGAAGGAGATAGGCTCGATGCAGCAGTTCGACCCCTCGATCTCGCTTGCGGACCTGGCGGGCTGGGGCCCCGCGGTAGCGACGGCCGGCTCGCGCATGGCCAAGGACGACACGGTTATGCGCCAGGCGCGCATCCTCGGCGGCGGCCAGACGTTCCACCCGCTCAGCTCTGCCGGGTCGGACGACATGTGGAAGCAGTACAAGGACGGCAGCGGCGTGTTCTTCCCGAGCCAGGAGATGAAGAAAATCGCGGCGGGTGCGATGGGTCTGGAGGCTTTCCCGCCTGTGCCCAAGGAGACTAAGGATGCGGTTCTGCAGAGTGCGCTGCTTGGTACGTACCAGGGCCCTCAGTACACTGACGCGAAGGACACTCTTGGTTCGGTGCGGAATTATGTTAGGAGGGACGCCTCGTGGAATTCGGATGCGGAGAGGCGAATCGAGGAGAAGATCAGGAGCTTGCTACCTGGTGGAAAGACAGGGCCTGTGAAGGCTGCTGGCGAGGCGAAGAAAGGTGCTTAGAAATGAGCCAAACCTTTGAAGACTACAGACATTGAAGAGACGGGAAAGACAGCTGTCGAGGAGGAACGGCTTCAGAGACCGTCATGTTTCGACTCTAGTGCTCACTGTATCATACCAATATTGTAGAAGAGCAACCTTATGAATATAAATGTACATGTATCCCAACACTTGCATTTAATTCACGTCTTCGCTTTTAGCGTGAGACTATTTCCCTAAATGACGAGCAGCGCTGCGTGCAGGCGAGAGGTCTAGATAAATATATCTTCCAGGATGTGTATAAAAACCCCAGTATACCGCCCAAATTCTACTGGAATGCCTTAAGAGCGTTCTTCTCAGCCTCATCGATCTCAGCAGTAGCAGCCTTAATGACCTTCTCCAGCTCCTTATCCGCCGTCCTCTTCAGATCAGGACCCATAAGGCCGTCCTTCTTCCAGGTGGCATGCAGCTTATCCCGCTTCTGGCGGACAGCGCGCACGCGCTCGCGCCACTCGTGAGCGCTGCCTTTGACCCTCTTGACGACGTCCTCGCGCTTCTCGGGCTCGATCTTGAGGATGAGCTCGAGCTCGTTGTCCGCGTCGCGCTGCGGCTGCTGGTTGAACTGCGGGCTCGCCTGCACCGCGCTCATGATGGGCTTCACGTAGTCGGCTTCGTGCACCAGCAGCGACACGGCGCGCCCGCCGCGGGGTACCACCTGCGCCAGCTCGCGCAGCGGGTATGTCTCCCCTGTCTTCTTGTCCGTCGCCACGCGCAGCGCCCCGATCACGTCTGCGTCGAACTTGGCCCCGCTCTGCTGCTTTAGCAACGCCTTGAAGTGCTCCGTGTGCTTGCTTAGACGGGATTCGACATCGGCGAAGTTGAGGGGTTCGTCGGGAGAGGGCTGGGGGTGTTTCGGTCCGTCGTCTGGTGTGTTGTCGGTGGTTTTCTCTGACGATTTCTCGGCGGATTTACCGCGGCCGCTGTTGGCGGTGCGTTTCTGTGGCTCTTCTTTCTTCTTCGACTTGGACAGAGCGGGAGAAGTGTGCAAGCTTCGTAGACCGTTCAAGGGCTTTGAGGACAATCTGGGGCTTGAAGAAGCCAAGAGCGGTCGCTGCTCACAGCGCTGGCATATCGATCTGTAGGGAGTTGTTGCTCGTGCTGCATCGTAGCTATTATTGGAAGCGTCAGCGAGGATACTTGAAGGGTCAATTGGAGGACCATACATTCTGCCTATCCGAGGCCGTAGAATTCCATGTTGTAACAAGTTACGGGCTGCCGTGTTACTCATTTTGTTGATGCTTCCCTGAGGGGTGGTACCGAGTCTAGTAGCTTCCTTCAGGATGTGTGAAGCAGAGCACTTGCTGTTAGTTAATCTGGCAGATCAAATGCCCCACATTTTAAGCAACAGAAGCATAAGGTGACTAGAATACAAGCATGATTGCTACAATAGGTACCTATATAGAATTATTTCCAAGAGGCAACTCAGAGAAGCATACATAGATAGATAGATAGCTATTTGAAAAAAGAAAAAATATTGCGGAATGTTTTGGAAGGATTGCTAGGCAAAAAGGGGGTATGAATAAACAGTGTTCTCGCCCGGGATCGAACCGGGGATCTCATGTGATCCTATATTTCTTCTCATCAGAAAGAATGTTATGTAAGACATGCGCCATAACCACTAGGCCACGAGAACAACTTATTATTTTTCCATGATTGGGTTGTAACAAATGGATGCCTTAGTGCTCTATAAATAGTCCAAGTACCACGGTACTTGCCGTAAATGCAGCCCATGACTATAATGACTTAGCATTCCCATGCTAATCAGCACTGCTTTACTAGCATAGCACACTGTTCTCAACAATGAAAATGGAAGCACAAACTCTGATTAATATAGGTCCTCAATTAACTTTATAGCCTTAAGGGAGGCGAAACTGCTGTGACCTAGCACGTTCCATGGTACTGTATCTGTCCCCTGACTCGACTCTCATCTACATCCGGGACCAACTTACCAGTATTACAGTGATAACAACAGTTTCATGCTTTAGTGCGGTTCAATATCGATAGAAACGTGTAAATCACATGTCTGATTCTATGGTCTGTCTAAAGATACAGCGAACCTTATACCCCTATCCCGTTTCGCAACGGAACATCTAGCAAGCCCCTATCTATGGTCAAGATACCCCCCAAGCCTCAATACCAACGCCAGCAACCAAGACCCTCTCCCCATTGCTTGACCCTCGCGGTCCATCCTCGTGCACGACCTCCAGATCCCCTGCGTCCGCGACGCCGCTGTACACATCGTCGAGCAAGTGCACCTTCAGAGAGATTGATCTCCAGTCCACAAGCCGCCATGTCTTGACGCGCTGGTCGTTGCTCGTGGTCGCGATCACGGCGTCCCGCCCTTTGTTTTCTAGCCGCACTATCCCTATACCTGTCACTGCGGCGGCATGCGCGGAGCGAACGATGGATTTGCTGCGGATTTCGTACTGGGGTTCCTTCTGGCTTTCTTTTATTTGAGTTGGCTCTAGGGACGATTCTGAGACTGGGGTTTGGTGTGATAAGGAGGTCGAATTCACTATAGAATCGGAGCCTCCAGTTATGTCTTCTGCAGAAATTAGCTTAGAGGATGAAGGTGGACGGGGATGGTATAAATGCAAGACCCCGATCGCATCATCGTCACCGCCTGTGACGACTAGGTACGAGGTCCCGGTTTCAGTAGTGATGCTTCGCATATCTAGTGATTTGATAGTGTTTTGGTGGAGTTTAGTGACAAGTATATCCGTGGAATCCTCGGTCTCGTTCCCGGAAGCCTGTACATGTGGGAAAACAGCTAAATGGCCATCAGTCGCGGCTGTTAGGACTTGTAGGTGGCATCGATCCGCGAAATTCAGATGTCTAAGCTGCGTGAGACATGCGCCTGTATACGTCCGTCGGCCCAGAAGTTGAAATTTATTTCGCGAAGAGTAGAGGTAGCTCTGCACCGTAGAGTTCGAGAGCGTCATCGTGATGCAAAATTCGAGCTCGGGCCGTGATTCACCCGACTTCAGGGCAGCGTCTTCCTCATCAGTGCTCGCAAAGTCGTTCAAACACTGCACATCGAAGTCCGTAATCCGCAAGTCGCCCACCTCAGAGCGATCGGGAAATACGGCCTCGCAAACGACACCGAGCGGGCAGATATCGCTTTCCAAGGCCGTGACGCGCCAAACGTAGAACTCCTCGTTGCCGCCACTGCTGAAGAGATACTGATCTTTGTACCACTTCAGCTTCTGGATGCCTGTGTTGTGCTTTTCCAGGGCAAGCAGGCAGCGAAGCTGCTCTCGTCCTTCCCCTTCTCCGTTGCCCAGATCCCAAATGCGAATCACGGTATCCTCGGCACCCGTAGCCACGTATTTACCTGATGCGACCGCCACGGCCTTGATCTCGCGGCCATGTCCGCCTATCTTCAGCGGCAGATGGGTTGCACGCGTCTGCGAGTAGATTTTCATCTGCGATGCCTTAGTACAGGCGAACCGGAACCCGTCGGGATTACCGCTTATCTGCACCTGATCGAAGACGCGGTGTCCGCCGCCGCAGTCGATTGCCGCGACCTCGTTCTGTTGCGTCACGTTCCATATGACGAAGTATTTGCTTCGGAAGCCGTAGAGTAGGAGATCGTGCTTTCCGCCGCCTCTGTCGAAGAGCCAGGATCCTTCGATCATGGTTCCGATTGTGGATTTTGTCTCGTGCAGAAGACGGACTTGGGTGTTGTTCGTCGTGCCAAGGATCTCGTATATTCTGTATTTTCCATCGCGAGCAGTCGTGAGGAAATAGAGAGGAGAATGCTCGGACTGTTTGGGGAGCGGAAGAATGGAGGTGATCTTGTCGCCGATCTTGACTTCCATTGTCAGGAGAGGAGCGTAAATCCCGTCTGTAGTCAATGCAGAGATGGAGATGTTCCCGTGTCTAGAGCCAAGAATGAGGTAGTTGTGACACCATGCGGCGGTTGTCACGATGAATCCATCAGGCGTGTTTACCTCTGCTTGTAGTACTATGTCGTGGCTGTGGTTAAGACGGAGAAGTTCTGCTTTCGTGCTGCCGAAGACGGTGACGAGGATGTCGATGTAGCCATCGCCATTTTCTGCGGAATGACCGCATGTAGGAGGAGATGAAATCCAAGTATCGGAAAGGCAGATAATATCTATAATTTTTCGTTCTGCTTTATAAATTGGCCGGAGAGAATCATCGCTGGCCTCATGATAGTAAAACAGTTCCCCATTCGGAGCGCCAATAAAAGCCGTCGAGGCTCTTCTGGAACTTCGTAGGATAGTATATGATTGTATGGTCGTACGTGTTGCATCGGAGATTGTGAGTTCTTTCCAGTCCGTTTTGTCGTTGAATATGCCTAAGAAAAGACGCCCCGACCTTGTGGTGATTAGTAACCTGTCGCCTGTGATAAATGAAAAGCTTTGGAACATCTCTTTTCCGTTTCCATGCTTGAAAGATGAGATAGAAGGGGGAACTCCAGCGGATTTGTCTTTGCACTTTTCGATCAGATACGTTGGAGAAACATCAAGTTCTTGGATAAACTTTGGGTGAGGACCCGTGCCACCGGCTGCATCACCGATGATCCGTGATGCAGGAGCTGAGACATTCTCCATGAGTGCTATCTTACCGTCCCCGCCGCCAGTAGCTATCAGAAGACCATTTTTATTAACAGTCATAGCGTGCGACCAGATGTGCTTTCCACTATGGTTCGAGAAAGTCTCGTTGTGCGTCAATCTGGAAAGCGGTTGAGCTGGGCTGTTTGATACCCCTATCTTTGATGTATTTGAAATGGCTGACTGGTTGGTATTCAGTTCGAGATACCACCTTTGTATCGTAGCATCCTCTCCAAATGAGTAAACTTCAATCGGATCTTCGTTTGAAAGGGGACTTAGGCCGTTGATCTCAACTTGCCATATCCTGGATATATGACCCATAGCCATTGCGATACATCTGGAAGAGCTGTCGGGCAGCCCTACTGAGCCAATAATAGAGTCACCAAACCCAGTTTGTCTTGCGTCGGATATTTGTGTTTCGTACTTCTTGTCTTCATTCGTAGAACCACCATTTCGTTCCGTGATATCCCAAATACGGACCGTCCTATCATCACTACAACTCGCGAGAAGTCTAATTGTTTCCCCCGTACTTGTTTGTATCTCAGGTGAGATGTGAACACCGAAGATCGAGCCTTCGTGGCCCGAGAATATGAATAAGACCTGGTAACCGACAGTTTCTTTCCTTCCTTGCGCATCGTCTGCTTCAATACTCTGATCGCTATCGTTTATATCGATATTGGAGGTAAGATGACACTTCCAGACCACGATCTCGCCAAAGACGGTCCCTGCAGCAACGAGCACACAGTCTCGCTCAACCCAGAAGAAGTTTCCCGAGTATAAGATGGGTCGCGAAGGTGACTGCACTCGACCTAGCGCGAGTGCCTTCCCATCCGCGCTCACATGGCCTTGGATAACCTCATTATGCGCCGTGAGGAGAACGATATGACTATCATCAAAGGGCGAGATGCGGCCGTCGAATATCCAATCAGGAGCTATAGCTTCCGGTACACACTCTAGTAATTCAGACACCTCACAAGCGTTGCGAGGCGAACCGTCATCGTCGTCCCCGGAGCCGACAGATACTAGATCCTGAACGATGCGACCAGGAAGTACTTTAACGACATTACTACCCCAGACGAGGATCTGAGGGGCTTTGCCGGGAGTGCCACCGCCGCTACTCTTGTGCTCGGCAGCCGGCGGCACAGATATCCCGTGGATAGGCTGTGCACTAAATATGGGAATTGTGCCGCAAAGTCGGTACGTCGCGACGTCGTAGACTCTTATATCTGTGTCTTCGGCCGCGAGTAGGTATTGCCCCTCACCCAGCGTCAAAAACGCGAGCGCCGTGACAGGATTCAACACATATTCACGACGGAGTCGACCGCGAAGTGCCGCCTACCAAAAAAGAAAACGTTAATGACTTTTCCTTTCCTTTTCTATCGTTATTATTTTGTTTCTTTTTTCTTCTTTCAGATGATCGATTTTCCCCCGTTCATCGAAACGGCCATTCTGGCACTCCAGATCTCATCGACTTTATGGGAATTTGGTGGGACTTATGGTGTGGGGCCGTGACGAGGATTTTTCGTTTCTGACAAAAAATAATAAATCAACACGTACCTGGTGAGACATTGCTCGAGCGAATTCATAACTCTACCATATGCCGCTTTAAAATATGAGATATAAGAGAAGGTCTTGTAGAGGGAAATTCAAGTGAGCTCCTGTTTGCAAGTGCGAATGGGTCTGGGGATTTATTTTAAAGCTAAAGCACGTGATGTCGCTATTCAAGTTTGAATGAGAATCAAACCTTCACATAATCTAACGACCATGGTAGGACATTTAAAACGAATTTCGAATACAGTCGTGTATTTCATTATGATATAGATCTATGGCAAATCCTTGGGTATTTATCCCTCTTCTGGCCTATGTCGATTCTTCACAACCCTTAGAAACATGGTAGCCATTCAAATCCTGTCATACCCCAACCAAGCGCCGGCAAATGCAAATTTCAGAAATATAAACATCTGTGTTTTGTGAAACACATCTTGATCCTATTGAAATCATACTCCTTCTAGACTTGGGAATGAGAATAAGGCTCATAAGCAAGGTCGGAACGGGCACCACCACGCTGAGCCGCGGGATAGTTGTAGTTGCCGTACCCAGAGTTGCGGTTGTCGCCAAGAGGAGCGTATGAGCCTTGTGGAACCAGCTTCTCGGTGTCGGCGTGACGCGACCGTCTTGCGTGGGGACGGTTCTCCGGCTTGCAGCAGCAGATGGTGAAAAGCCAGAAGAGACCGGCGCCGATAGCGAATGCAACACTTAGCCAGGTAACGGCCAGGAAGCTGGTGTTGAGGTCTGCCTTGACTCCGTATGCTTTACCCACGCCCAGAATGAGACCAATAGCAGTAGCGCCTGTAACGGTCAAGAGGATAGCAGTGGCGATGATAGCGGCCGTGGCGAAGCCAGAGATGATCCAAGTGACGCACGAAACAGCGCGAGAGCATGCTGTGAAAAGTCCGACGATAAGTTCAAGGGCCAGGGCGATGATGGCGATAATGAAGACTACTTCGGTCCACTTCGTAATGGTCTTGTATACATTGAGACCATCGTTGAGCTCCTTGGGAAGAGTGATGTTGAGTCCGGTTAAGCGGCTAGCCTGGCTGTTAAACTGATCCAGCCAAGTCAGATTGAGCTTATGCGTGGCCCAGTCAAACTCGGCCTTGGTGCAGTTCTTTGTGCCGTTCTGTGGAATAACACAGAAGCCCCAGAGAGTGAAGTCGTATTTGTTAGCCAGACCAAGTGTCGAGGCTGTAATGTTTTCACCACTGGTGCTGCTATCACCGAGCGAATTGAGCAAATCGCTAGCCTCATCGGTTACGCTGTCTCGGGCACTGAACATGCTAGGGTCAAACTGTATAGGCGAGCGGCTGACGATGTCATCTACTTTGTCGCTGACATCCTGCTTAACTTCGTCGGTAACATTGTCCAACGAGGTGTCCGACAAGAGCGAGCTAGCATTGCTGACGAAGTCGGATAATTGCGCGACGTTTATGGAGAGGTTGGTAACGTCGACGCGGAACAGATATAAGTCGTTGCTGCTCACGCCGGTCAAGCCGACAATGAGAGCGGCGATGATACTCGCGACTGTGAGGATGAATGGCAGAGCCACGCAGAAATATCTTCCGACACCCATCTTTCAGTGCTTTGGGGGTAACCTGTACTGCGACTGCGACTGTAACTGCACACTAGGTATGATTTTAGTGGTGTGTCGCTATAGACTACGACGGTTGTCGTCTTTCGATAGTATGTCTGCAGCCAAACGAAGGTGAGCTGTCGCGGTCGGAAACTGGCGATATTAGATGGATATAAATGAGGATGAACGAGAGAAAATGATGAAACGAAATCTTAAATCAGGGAGCAGAGGAAGGATGGATTCTTTTGTATTTTATTAGCTGGATTTGAAGGATGAGCGCAGATCCCAGTATGTTTGGCGTGGCGCAGCACCATTTCTGCAATATACGACGCTGAGGGCAGTGCAAAGACAGAGGTATTACCACCATCTGAGGTACATATACTCAAAAGATGGCTGGGCCATTTCGGAAGTACCCTAGCTCTAAATGGTACCCAGCCAGGCATCTCTCCAGGTGTGTTTGCTGACTGACCAACCCCTGCGGACAAGTACAGTACAGGTAGCACCCGCAAACATGGCCACGTCGGTAGGCTATGTGGCCCTCCATTGTCCAGGTCCTTTCAGCCCAGCTGACAATGGCTCTGTTCCAAGGTTAGCAGGAGCTCAGCCCCTCGAAGACCCGTACACAGTACACTAACAGCTTAGTGACGTCCCTTATTCTCGGCACTTCAGTCTAAACTATATACAGTACACGGACTGCGTTTCACAACGGACTGGTAGTTCGTCAATGCGGGGGCACTCCTCAGCCGATTTCCCGAAAGAGTTATTGAAAGTTCTTTGTACTTTTATGTCAAATTACGTGGGCGCGGTATTAAATCTATCATCAACTTGTCAAGAACTTTTCATTGCTCTACGAGACATACGATCAAGCTGCAATTAAAAAACAACTTAGACTATATTGCCTTGCTGTTACCGTACTGTAGAGGTTCTTGTTCGATCCACAATACAGAGACACCAAATTCAAAACCGAGTCAGCCACTCAGAGTAGCTGCCGATCGCGTTGCATTGCCAGAACAACCAGAGAATTATGGGGGCTGGGCCGCGTCGCCTTTGCCCGCCAAGCTTGCCGGCGCAATCTGTAGACGTCAGTGTGTTACATAAACCGTGAGGTCGGATGCGTAATGTCTGCATTTATGTCATTGTAGCTATTTGCTATGTATGGGTAGAAAACTACCCTCCAATTCTATCAAGTGCTGTAAAGCAAAACCCGGAAGCCAATTACTTGCGTATGTTGGATATAGCAGACGGGCATACGCCGCGTACCCTGACATTGATGGCGTCATTGGAGATATCATTTAATCATGTTTATGAGTACCTACATACCTAATCATAAAAATAAATACAGCATATAACACCTGTATTTATCAAACAAGAGAATCCAGGCAATGATAATCACTTAAAACGCATCGAGGGGATATAATGGAAGTCTTCGCATACCTACCTCATAGCTTATAGGTATGTTCTCAGTTATAGTGCTTCTAGCTGCCCCAGGTGAAGTTAGCGTGGCTTCTAGCGTAGATAGACGAGTAGGATTTGTTTCGTTCGGCCGCCGACAGTTCTTTAAACATACCGGTATGTCAAAGCCTTGCCCGGCTGTGTACACAGATTATAGCATACACACTTACCTAGCGTGACAGTATACACCGCTAACTACTTGCATACAAGTAGTACCGGGTATACGCTGTCCAGCTGCACCATCGTGGCGCATTACTCGGCGCAGGTCGACTCTGGCGTGACTAAGTGGGCACGGTCCAGAGTGCCCCAAAATCCGGGCCGCTAAAGTGCCGGCATGACCCATGATTGGTCTGTTGACAATGACTTAAGTCCGACACTAAGATCTAAAAATAAATCCCAAGAGTCCTACCCACCTCTCGTGCGTTTTGAGTCCCTTCTAACCAGTTTCGAAAACACAACAACTACGTCGTCCCTAATATTCTGATCTCTGCTACATGAAACTTGATCAATAACCTAAAGTCAGAATATCATCGCTCTGCATTCCCTAACCCAGGTATCATGACGACTTCGGTTATTGCCAAAACAATGTCACTAAAGTTGTCGAGATGCAAATATCGACGTAGGATCAACCTATGCTGAACATGCAAGAGACAGGTGAACCTGGGTGCTTAGGAGCTATCAAGATATAAGTGAGACAAAAAACCTTGCTCTGTTCCAAATATCAACTTCACGTTTTGGGCTGACTCGCCTGTTCAGAAAACATCATCTACTACTGTCGGTATTGCACTATTTGTAGCGCTTGAACAGATATAAAAACGAATAGTTAGCGTCATTGCTTAATCAGCTCAGTTTTGAGGGTTTCTTCAGGATTTATCAATGTCTGGACCGCTCCACGCGGAATCGACGTCGGGCTCAACATGATTGAAAAGACTATCTTCCTGACTTGGTGTTACGACAATCGCGTCAACCCAAGCTCATACAGATGGCACATCTGCAGCCATTACCACGCGCGCGGGCCGCAAGTAATTCGACACCAATGATGGTTTGCCCACCGTGGGACAGCCGATTGGTCCTTGGGTTGCAAATACTCATATATACTTCTGGAGTCGGAAGTGTCAACAGTGTAGGTGAGGCCTAAGCAGGGTGACATTGAACCTGTCAAGGTTGGGCTAACACTCTCTCGATCTTGCAGTCAACGACGTTGGACCACCAGGATATCCCAATAGCCTGCATACGACCCGCGCATCTGGTAACGCCTTTTCATAGTTAACCAAGCCATGTGCCAAGTGACGGCCAAGGAGACAAACATTTTGCGGGCCTCTCTCTCAGGCCTTCAAGATTTTCGTGGTACCTTGGCATTGGCATAGCTCCAACTGTGCTTGTTCTCCTCTTACCTCATCCCAAGTGAATTATCCACGGTTAGCAGCTGCTCAGATATCTTGTAAATGGTTTCGGACATTTTAATCTGCGGATTTTAGATACAAATGCCGTGGTCCGTTACCCGAAGAATCCTCGCTCAATACGGATGTGTCGCCACGGCTATGTTCCACGACAAGCCCGTGAGGTGCCAGCGACACGCTTTACCTGAAGTCACTGCATGGCCAACAGGAGCTCCCACAGCGCTAATGCGACGCAACCTTAGAGATATCAGGCTGTCATGTAGAAGACGAAGTCGAGGCAGATGTCCTGCCCATCCGGAAGACGTTGAGGTCTGCTCATTCTCGTAGGTGGGATTGGAAGCTCTCCGATTCACATGTCGAGCGTCTGTGATTGGAAGAGGAACATGTCGACGCGAGAGCGACGAAGAAGTAACGGGTCGCACATATGAATTAACGCGGCACTTCTGATTAGCCGACATGGAACTGCATCACCTACATACAAGGCCCCCGGCACGCAGCAGTGTCACATTGCACATCCAGACGCCATTACCTCACTCGTCTTCCTCTCCAGTAGGCTATCCCTTGTGTAGTGTACGACCGAGGTTGGGGGGTCTTCCTTGTATGTGTACCCTGAGGATCTGCAGGTGGGTAGACGGTTCATATGGTATCTTGCAATATGCCTTGCATACACTAGAGACGGACTGTTCGACCTCCACGGGGCTGAAGGTGGTGTGCTAGTACAGAGTCTGCGGAAAAGGCGAGGAGGAGGATGCTTGGCGAAGGAATGATTGGAAAAAATAATCATCGTGATAACCAAGGTCACAAAGATCAATAGTTACCCAAAGATACCTACTTAGGCTAGCGTGTATTCAAGCCCCACATGAGCGAGGCCCAACGCTCCAAAAAACACTGCCCAAGGAGTCGGATAACATGGTATTTATCACTGTATCCAAGCTACAAGGACTGTTACAGATATGCTGTGTCGCATTCGGTAGCACTTACGGGAGTGAAACCCACATTCGATGCACCTGTCCCCATGGCTCCTGTTCCTGTGCCTACATGGATACATGCGCCTAGGCTCTACCGGCATCAACAGAAGAAGAAGGGGGAAATGGTTCAAATTAAACCAAAGAAAAAAAGAAGTGTTAAAACAAATACCTATGCATATTTATACTTGGCCAATGCCCCTCGCCTCTCGACACCTATCACAGCTCACGACATGCGCCGTCTCTGCTAGCGTGCGAGCACCGCAGCATTTCCCCTCCCCAAGACATCCAAGACATCCAAAGACATCCAAGACGTCCCGCATCCTGCCAAGTTAGCCTCGACGCCTTGGCACCGTCGCCTGCTGGTTGGCTCGCCTGTGACCCGTCGCCCGCCGCCCTCGCCTGTTCGGCCGTCGCGCGTCTTACCTGTCTGCATTCGTTCTGCATTCTCCATTCCACAAGTTCGAAAGCCCACGCCTTATCGACCACTTTACTGCCACCACGACCAAAGAACAACGCGGCAACCTGAAACCGCACCCGTCCAAGCCTCGTGCGTGGTTGCAAGTCAGGCGTCTTGGCAGCGAAACGCATCCCCCAATACGAAGATAGCTAGCCACTGTTGCTCCCTGGCAGTAACCTGGGCATCATACTACCTGGGGTACTGGGTTACCTGCTGACCAGCATCCTGACCAGCATCTTGTCTGTCATAGATGCACTCACTACCTTGCCTAAACAAATACCTGTACCTATAACTATACCTATACCCATGTACCGTAGGGCATGCCTTAGTACTACTGCTAGGTCCTCTGTCTCCCGTCTCTTTCGTCTGCCTGTGATCGAAACATTTTATACATTCTCCCCGAGCATCCCCAGCACACGACCATCCCCACGATACACGCACCCACCACCACGCACGCATACGTCGTCGGAGGCGAACCCGACCTCGATCGCACACCCGTCCGCCCAACCCGCCGCCGTCTAGCGTGCCAATGATAAGAGCCCGCCGTCGACTAGCCCAGTTTCTGCCCAGGCCAGCTTCAGACGGCGAAACCTTGCTATAGCGGCTACCACGCCTAGTACGTCTAGCTCGTCCAGCTCCAGCCATCCACCCTGATCCGTCCTGAACTTGGCGCCGTGACCGAGTTCACCGGTACTCTCGTCTCGTCTCGTCGACGTCGAATTTGTTTCCTTTCTCTCCCCTGCCAGTCTCGACAAATCGGCAACCTCTGCGCCCTCTGCGAGTTGGGTAGGTATGGCTTGATTCCCTACGTTCGCCTGTCTCTCTTTCGCTCTTATTCGCCGCCGCCTGTCTTTGTCGCCGCCTTTTCCCGCGGCTACTTGTGCTGGCTCCTACACGCACGACTCTAGTTCTTCCACATTAACACACATCCACTTTTTGCACAACCTGCGCGCAGGCGCTTCCTCCAGGAAACACCAGGAAACCTCCTCCCCGCATCGCCAGTCCCTGTCATCGCCTCTGTTTAATCTACCTCGCACATCCATCTTATTATCTGCATGCGCGCCAATTGCCTGACCCTTTGATGTTTTGCCTCGGGCACACCGCCGTAGCGCCAGCCGTGTCGGGTTTGAAGTGAAGTGAGCAATGTGAGCTGATCTCGCCCGCCTAGAAGAATACGTCTCCACCTCCGCTCTCGTCATAGATCAAGACGGCCACCCACGCTTAACCCTATACCTCCGATATCCCCGTCCCCAACGCCGACGCAAGGCTTTGAGATTCTCGGCCCTACCCGTACATCGCTTGCTTCCGACACTCTTTGCAGGCATTCTCGCGCCTTGATTCATAAAGACGGACGCCACAACGGCTCCCCAACCCTCCTCCGTTCTCCTTGCCGTTCTGGTCCAGCTGTTCCATCCCCCCTAGTATTAGTCACACCAACCAAAACCACCGGCACCTGTGTACATCGAACAATTTCGGAGGGCGGGCGTCTGGGCACTCGTTTCCTTGGTTGGATTTCTTCTACGAGGCACGAGGCTCGGACCTTCTTTGTCACCACCACTCTCCACACTCCAGCTGAAGGATTATGGGAAACCAAAACTCGAAAGAGGGCGGAGGCTCCAGAGGCTCGGCCGGCGCCGCGCCGGATGGCCTCCAATCATACCCCTCCTTTGGAAAGTCTGATACAAAAGAATCGTCGCGCTCATTCAAGGCGCTTCGATCCAAGATACCCGGCAGTGGGAAGACAGACAGTCCTCGAAGTTCCACCGTTCTCTCTAATGGCGAGACGCTCGTAGACAAATCCGACGTCGCGTCCGTACGATCCGGGCGTAGCAGTAAGTCGGCCGTGTCTAGATCGAGCCGTGTCGACTCCATGACGAGCCCCATGTCACCAGACTCGGTGGCCTCCCCTATGGATGACGATGACACGCAACCACCACCATCGCCTATACAGTCGGCGTCCATGAAAGGGGGACATGGGAATATCAGTGCTGCTCAAGCCTGTGGCGAGGTTGACCACGTCTCGGATCAACCACCTTCTGGTGTTGCTAATCCCAATCCACAACTGCAGCAACAACCTGGGGCTTCGATCCTCGTAAAGAGGGAGAATGCGACCAACCCTATACAATCCGGGGCTGCAGATGAACAATCTGGTGGCGTAGCAATGGGCGAGATCAACGACATCGACCTTGACGATTTCATCAAGCGCCTCCTGGACGCCGCCTACGCTGGCAAAGTCACCAAGAGTGTCTGCCTGAAGAACGCCGAAATCGTAGCCATATGTCAGAGAGCACGAGAAGTTTTTCTTTCCCAGCCGGCCCTGCTCGAGCTCGATGCTCCCGTCAAAATTGTTGGAGACGTGCATGGGCAGTATACCGACTTGATCCGTATGTTTGAGATGTGTGGATTCCCACCCACCGCCAACTTCCTGTTCCTCGGAGATTACGTCGACCGAGGAAAACAGTCTCTTGAGACGATACTTTTGCTGTTATGTTATAAACTCAAGTACCCCGAGAACTTCTTCCTTCTCCGTGGAAACCACGAGTGCGCCAATGTTACCCGTGTTTATGGATTCTACGATGAATGCAAGCGACGGTGCAACGTCAAAATTTGGAAGACCTTTATTGACTGTTTCAATACTTTGCCCATCGCTGCCATTGTTGCTGGGAAAATCTTTTGCGTCCACGGTGGCTTATCGCCAGCGTTGAGCCACATGGATGATATCCGCAATATTGCTCGCCCAACCGATGTCCCCGACTATGGGTTGCTCAATGATCTCCTATGGTCTGATCCGGCCGACATGGAAGCGGACTGGGAAGCCAACGAGAGGGGAGTAAGCTATTGCTTCGGTAAGAAGGTCATAACTGACTTTCTCGCCACGCACGATTTCGATCTCGTTTGTCGTGCGCACATGGTGGTAGAGGATGGTTATGAATTCTTTAACGACAGGGTTCTGGTCACTGTTTTTAGCGCACCAAATGTTTGTACAGCTGATACACCTCGCCAAAAATATAGAGCTAACGGTGTATTTAGTACTGTGGCGAATTCGACAACTGGGGTGCTGTGATGTCTGTCTCAGCAGAGCTCCTCTGCAGCTTTGAATTGCTCAAACCACTTGACTCCTCTGCGCTGAAAAGCCACATTAAGAAGGGCAGGAACAAGCGCAATAACATGCTTAACAGCCCGGTATGTTAACTCTACTACAAAATTCTACCGCAATCTCGTGATCAGAAACCTAACCATTCTTACGTAGCCCGCAAGCGTCTATCCTCAGAGCGTATAGGCCTCATTTCAGAACTAGAGATTGACTGTCTCATCTAACCTATATTTCATACGCGCACGATACACATGCCGCCCCCCTGGGGCTCAAGTGATGATCGCAACCGCAACAGCCCAAGAGCTGTATCCACTGGTTGTGAGCAGCTGCGTTTTCCTTGAAGAGACCTTCAAGGATGCAAGCACGTCGATACACCAGCATCACGTCGTGTCCAATTTCTTGCCACACGATATCACCGAATTCATTTCGGCTGATTTGCCTTTAACAAGGCATTAGGAGACGTACATGGATTCAAGAATGTAATAATTCTTGTAGTAAAGGGATAGTAGTCCGGAAACGGGCCTACTCACAGGGCTTAACGAACTTGCACCCTCAATTCGGAGGAAACTTCTTCATTTGAGGGTGGGGTATGTCTACGTGTTTCAACGGGCGTAATGGTAGACAGGACTTTATGTATATTACCTGGGTTTCACTAACTAACATTAATTGCTGAAGGGGCGCTGATGACCAATAAATCCTGTGCTCAGCGGATATATTCGACGGTGAATGATACTTAGGCAGCCTAAGGTGATGACTTGGTGAAGTGATACACATCGTCTAAATGATAACTAAACACTTAATGGCGACACTGCAGGTGTCTCGAACATTTGTGGAAGAGCTGAAAGAGATAGCTACTCGGTAATGAGGCTGACTAACAAGCAGCCAACGAGAGGTGCTATCCCTATGACTCAATTTGATGCCCACTTGTGATAGAATGTTTCATAACTCTGCTGTTCTCGTATACAATATTCTAGATATATATTGTAGCAGGCATAGCATGTATCACGCTGTAAACGTAACCATTTCCAATGCGCCGGAGAATTGACCCCCACGAGAAGGATACCAGTTCCCGATTGTCTTGGGGGACCAGGTGGATCGGAATCACATCAGCGCAAAGCACGCAAGAATGCAACGGTTAGTATTTAATCGTCTCCGCCTGCTCTTCATAGTCGGCACGCTATGATCCGATATCTGGCTAGCGGAGCCCGTCCCGTGGAGACGGAGATCCCCCGCATCTCAATCCAGGGTGTCACATCGTAGTGCTACTTATATAATTGTCTATTCTACGGGGAATGAGTGGCTATTGCTCTGAGAGAGCGCAGCATTCACTCTACTGGCCGAATACGGATGTCGATTTCCTTGATATAGGCTACTGGAACTAAGAATCACGCGACTCTTACGGCACTATTTATTAATAAAGAAAGAAATACACGCTTGGTCCCTGAGCACGATAGAAGGAGTGAACTTGAGAACGGCGAGAGAAATGGATCAGAATCAAGACTACGACCTCGGTCGTCCGGTGGGTCCGCTACAGGGCATGAGGCAGGGCCTGACGTCCTACGGAGACGCGCACTTCTCGCTTTTCCTGCGCAAAGTGTTCATCAAGGCGCTCGGGTACAGCGAGGATGCGCTCTCGCGGCCCATCGTGGGCGTCGTCAACACGTACTCGAGCTTCAACCCTTGCCACGCCAACATCCCGCAGCTCATCGACGCCGTGAAGCGCGGCGTCCAGCTTGCCGGTGGCCTGGCTATCGACTTTCCGACTATTAGTCTTCATGAGTCCTTTGCGGCGCCTACGAGCATGTTCCTGAGGAATTTGATGAGTATGGATACTGAGGAGATGATTCGGGCCCAGCCTGTTGATGCCGTTGTGCTTATTGGGGGTATGTTCTTCTTACCTTCTTCGTGATATTTTGTTAGTTCGTGTGTGTTGGTCGCTGTGGAAGCGTCTGCTGAGAAGATATAGGATGTGATAAGACTACGCCTGCACAGCTCATGGGTGGTATCTCGGCGAACAAGCCGATCTTACATCTTGTTACTGGCCCGATGATGCCGGGGAGTCACCGCGGAGTGCGCATAGGTGCTTGTACGGATTGCAGGAATAATTGGGCTAGCTACCGCGCGGGGACTATAGATATAGAGGAGATCGGGATGATCAACGAGGAACTCGCACCAACTGTAGGTGCACCCTTCAATGCCGTTTTGCGCCACCCCTTTTCAATAGAACGTGGCTGGGACTGGCGGGACTCTGTTGGCTATGTTTTGATTTTCCACTGACGGATCTATAAGGCTGGTACTTGCGGCGTGATGGGCACGGCCAGCACGATGGCATGCATACTAGTAGCACTGGGAATGATGCCCCTGAAAGGGGCCTCAGCACCAGCCGTTTCATCAGCACGTTTACGTGTAGCAGAGCAAACCGGCGCAACGGCGGTAGCCATGATAGAGGCAGGAGACGCTCTCAAACCGCAAAGCTTACTAACGCGCGAGTCCTTCCTCAACGCCATCACGGTCCTGCAAGCGATCGGTGGCTCAACCAACGCCGTCGTGCACCTGATGGCCATCGTCAACCGCCACCCGCACGTAGCGGGTTCCATCACACTGGAGACGATCGACGAGATAGGGCGGAAGACGCCCTTGCTTGTGGATCTCAAGCCCAGTGGCGCGAACTACATGACGGACTTCCACAACTCGGGCGGCATGGCGGCTTTACTGCGCGAGCTGAGACCGCTTCTTCATCTTGAGGCTATGACGGTCTTGGGGAAGACGTTGGGCGAAATTCTTGATGCTGAGCCTGTGATTCCGATACCGAGAGAGCTGTCCTGCATCGCACCTTTCAGCGACCCGTTATACCCGGCCTCTTCTCTCGTCGTGCTGCACGGGAACTTGGCGCCCAGTATGCATTCTCATCCAACCCCTATCATTATTGGTTTCAAAAACCTATTTCTCCTCTTACATATTTCTCCGTATCACTCATCAAGTACAAGCCCAATTACCCTGTGAGGAATAATCACTAACAACCCCGTTTTCATATAGGAGGCGCAGTCATGAAAGCCAGCGCATCAAAGAACCGCGCGCTCCTATCGCACTCGGGACCCGCAGTGGTGTTCTCCGGCTCCGCGGACATGGCGCGCCGCATCGATTCCGAGGACCTGGACGTTACCCCCGAGAGCGTCCTCGTGTTACAGAACATCGGCCCAGTCGGTAACCCCGGCATGCCCGAGGCTGGACTAATCCCGATCCCACGGAAACTGGCCGCGCGCGGCGTCCAAGACATGCTGCGAGTCTCAGACGGCCGGATGAGCGGCACCGCGGGTGGCACTATTGTCTTGCACGTCGCGCCTGAAGCGGCCGACCCGTGGTCTGCCCTGGGTGTTGTGAGAGATGGGGATATTGTTACTGTTGATGTTGAGAATAGGGTGCTGAGGGTTGAGATCAGCAATGAGGAGATGGAGAGGCGGATCAAGGAGAGGAGGGCGGAGATAGAAGCTAGTGCAGGTGGAGATGGAAGAAGCTATCCTTGGGTTGAAAGGCGGGGGATGAGAGGATATAGGGGCTTGTATATGAGGGAGGTGAATTCGGCGGATCAGGGTGCCGATTTCGAATTCCTTACAGCGGACGGCCCGGTTTAGGTTGGTTACTCCTAATGAGTTGTAGTACTAATATATATAACTGTATTCAAGCATGAAAAGGTGTCTTTCCAGGATAAGGAGCTTAAGCTAATGCTGCCAGGATTGAAACATGTGTACGATGAAGAAGAACCGAATGCTTATGCCGGACTCAACATCCCTTGATCGGAAACTGGCTGTTGCCTTTGTCCATGCCTTTGACACAAGCATTATTACTTCCGACTATCTTATCACTCAGCCACTTCGAAGTGAGACAGAAATGTCTATTAGAGATCCAGTCTCGAATTAAAAATCATTTCGTTGGTGCTCCGTGTACAATTACAGCTTGTATGACTAAGGCGGCTTGTGAGTGCTAATTAGGGCTCCATGGCCAGGATGAAAATCTCGGTACCCCATGGCATCCGACTTCCGTGCTTATTTAATTAGACTTAGCGATAGTTCATATCTTTCCCCGACTACTCCGGTCCCGAAGAAAATGATATACCAGTATATAATGGCCCATTGGCCGAGCGGTCGGATGTTTGGCATCCCATTTTGATTACGTAGTATTCCAATTCCTTGAAAATAACCATGTGTACTTGATCCCTATTTCGGGAGGTCTCCCGACGTCTTTGGAGATGGGCACCGGAAAAATGATCGGAATCATGTATATAGGGTCTCAGTCCCGAGAGGAAGAGTAGTTAAGTACATTTGGTTCTCCGGATGGATTTCAATCACCCTTGTGTGCTATGCGTATTCTACGTATGTCAGAACCGATTCTTAAAGAATCTAGGTAACGCATAAAAAATGTTGCATAGCTGCAAATAGCGTATATATAACAAAATCCTATTACTTAAAAGTAATGTCGAAACTCAAATCAAAATGAGGGTCACTCTTCTCTATCACTTGTAGACTTGTAGTCCTAACCTATTCTTCACATTCATCTCGGTATCTCACAGAATCGATCTTGGCTGAAGACATCATTTGATTCAATGATTTATTTATTGGAGGAGGTCAAATAAGCTTTAAGCTATAGCTTTCGACAATCAGGTAGAAGTATCACATCCATATGCACTGCTAATGGCCGGGATTCGGGTTTGGTCAAGGTCGTCTGTACAGCTATATTTCCACACCCGAAGACCGAGGCATTTGCATGATTCTTTATTCTAAAGCCCGAGACGTTGCACAATGCTTTCTTCGTCGTGAGACGGGGTGGAGACGGACTCCTAGCATCAAAGGCGGGGAAAGTCCGAACGACGCGGAGGAACTATCAACTCACATTGCTCAAATCGGCACCGTTAGCTACGAGACATATAAAAACGAATATTCGCCCTACGTTTCTAGTCGTTGATATCCATATCTCCCATCACGTTCAAACTCACCGCGTTTACACCCCGATATTGATCAAATATGGCCCTCGTTCACATCGGTTAGTTGAATTCCCCACGGAAACGAGGAATACATGGCCCAGATTAATTTCCCTTTTACTTATCAATTGTGACTAGTTCTCTTCAAATTCCGTGAGGATGTCGCGGACTCTCACAAGGAAGAATTCATCACGGAGTTGCGAAAATTGAAAGATCACCCCTCCGTCTTGAACTCGAAGCTCGTCGCCGGTGGACCGTCTGTCACCGATCCGGTTCAACGTAGCCAAGGATTCCAATATGCTCTTGTGAGCTATCACAAGGATAAGAAGGCACTTGCGGAGTATCAAGCCAGCAAAGAACATGAGAGGTAGGCGCGGCCGTTTCACGGAGTTTATCGCTTACTTGAGACTGATTGATTTCGTTCAGGGTTACGAGCCAGTATCTTTGGCCGTTCAAGGAGGATGTGATTCGATTTGATTTTGAGGTTGATGGGCAAGATGCTAGTGCGATTCTGTCCTGAAGTTTAGGCGAGTGACGGGGATTAGGGGCGGCGGATCTTGAGACTCAAGACTTGAGTCAAGGTGTTTTGAATGTAGAACTATTTCCCTTAAGGATTGTGATTCACGCAATACTATGCTCTACTCAACAATAGGATATAAACCTTAGACTGATTTATTTTGAAGGTATTACCCATTGCGCACACTGAAGCATTTCGATCATGAAAGGAAATGGATTGAAATGATTGCCTTGACCTCAGATCTCTGGCGCTACTCAAACGCTGAAAATATCCGCATCACTCACTGCCCCTTCACCACTAATGAAGGCTTTCCTACCTTGATACCCTCCGCATTTAGTGCGTCGATCTCAGCTTGAACAAGAGGAATACCTGTCTTTTCCCTCTCTTCTTGCCTCAACTGTTCTATTTCTCCTGGAAAGTATATGCGGTCAACTCCAGCTGCCTTATCCGCCCCAACTACGCGCTGGTATAAATAATCCATGCGCTCACGGAAATCGTCTAAGCTCATGAATAGATCTGGCTTGATAGCAATGAGGAAGTGGCCAACATCTGACGGCTTGCTTGGATCGTAAGGTCCAGTTACATGGCCGGCGAATGCAGAGCCTAGGCATCTGTTAGCATTCCCCTTATACCCGTATCAGTTCACTTACCAGAGAGTACACCTGAGAATAAATCCATCATAAGGGACAATCCCGACCCCTTAGGACCTCCCATAGGTTGCATTACACCTCCAAGGGCTGCATCTGGGTCATCAGTTGGCCTACCCTCGGAGTCCAACGCCCAGTCAAGCGGAATCTTTTCGCCGCGTCGTTTTGCCTTGTAGATCTTTCCGCGAGCGGCAACAGACGGCGCCATGTCCAGTATAAAAGGTCTTTCCTTGCCACCGGGCGCACCGCATGCAATCGGCGAGACGCCAAGGAGCTTTTCCTTGCCACCAAATACAGGTAGGGCGGGACTTGAGTTTGTGAAGACCAGGCTCATCATGCCGGCATCTATGGCCTGCTGCACGATCCACGCCGACATCCCAAAATGGTTGGAGTGCTTAATGCTCACCATCCCGATTCCGAACTCGCGGGCCATGTCTACCGCAGCTGCCATCCCCTTCGACGCAGCGAGAAACCCGAAACCATTTCTGCCATCCACTTGAGCAACAACGGGTGTGGTCTGGGTCAATTCAGGGGTTGCTGTTGCGTCAAGAACACCCTGCTGTACCCGAGTCATGTAAGAGGGGATGCGGTTCATGCCGTGAGTGTCTACACCCCGAAGGTCCGCCGCGATGAGACATCGAGCGACTATCCCCGCGTTTGAAGCTGGCACTCCATTGCCTACTAGGACGTTCTCAACGAATTTCCTGGCCTCGGCTGCATCAACGTAGAATTTGGTGTCGGAGGTCTCAGCCATAATGGGAAGATATGATACTTGAAGAATGTCTTTGAACCCCAAATGGCTCTAACTACCTAGATTTAGCTTCTAGGAATAAGATGTAGCTTATTTGCACATTCTATGTTGAACGTTCCAAGTTAATGATCACTGGTTTAATGTAAACGACAGGATACGGAAGAATGCCGCTGCACTTACAGATCTCGATTCATCCCGCATCGGACTTTCTCCGCGCCTCGGAGCTAAATACCAGGTTAACTAGTGCGGAGAAACTCCGCTTAGCCAAACTACCATTCCGGTGTCTACTTTTTCCAATGGGAATGGACAAATATATTCCATAAGATGAGATATTTACGGAAATGACCGAACCCCGGAAAGAGAATAGTGGTGATCGCGGACCAAGACGCGGGCCAAGGCGCGTGGTACGGCATGAGCGGAATTCTCCGAGGACTGGGTTAAGCTGCCGACGTTGTCAGAAGCGGAAAATACGAGTAAGTTGAGTTAAGATCTCTCGGGTCGGGGAAAGGCTGATTTAATTTAGTGCAATGGTGAATTGCCACGATGCCAGAGTTGCGCGAAGGTCGGTGTTGACTGTGAAGATGGGGAGAGCTTGAAAGCTCGACCCTTGCCTCGAGCGTAGGTCATCCCTTACTTTGTTAGTCTTCAGGAGTTGGCTGACTGTAGCGTTTCATAAAAAGATATGTGCGAAGTCTATGTAGTAGGATAGAATGGCTCGAATCTCTTGTTCGCGTCTGCTGCCCCAACATCGATTTGGGACGTGATGGGCCACGTATTGTGGATGCGCCTCAAATTCGAGGTGATAATGCGCTTGAAAATGATGATAACTTCAGCGTTGAAGAATCTAATCAACTGTTAAGTGAGGTACCAGATTTGCAACCGGATTTTGCTGTGTTGCCAGACGCCGAGAATATGACGCGTCAAGGACCAAGCGAAGCATCAATGGACAACCAAGCAGCTGGGACTGAGCCATCGGCCATCCCTTCTAACACAGGGCTTCCACATGAAATAGGCTTGGTATCCCTTGGAGCAAATCGTGACGCGAGATATATTGGTCCTTCCAGTGGATATGTACTGAGCAAGCTTATGATCGCCGCATCAAGTAAAGCAGGAAAGTTGACGAGAGCCAGTGAGAACTCGACGCCGTCGGTCGCACCGTATCTCAAAGAACTTGTTATTGAAACACAAGGCCCGATCTCCATCACTAAAGACCAGGCAATCAATCTCTGTCAAGCTTATTTCGACATTATTCACATACAGTATCCATTCTTACACCAGCCTACGTTTATTCGGTCGCTGCGGGAGTTCTTTGAACACGATGGCCAGAATCACGTAGCTGGTTTTCAAATATACATGGTTCTGGCCATTTCCGCAACTATAATATCAAGACTTCATAAGGTCCCTCTGTCTGGTGAGAGGTATTATATGACTGCCTTGCAGTATTTTGAAAAGATCCAGATGGAAAGCTCCATTCAAGGCTTGCAATGTATACTGCTATTGCTCATGTTCGCTATGCATAGCTCGACCATTAGACTCGACGTTTGGTGTCTCAACTACCAATGTATAGCCTCGGTGTTAGACTTGGGACTTCAGCGAGCCGTAACAACCAGTAGTGGTATCTCTAAGCTCGATCAAGAAATGAGGACCCGGATTTTCTGGGTAGTCTACACTTTAGACAGGACTATAGCAACGATGATGGGACGGCCAATCGGGCTGCGCGACGAGGGATGTGACTTACGAGTACGTTTGGCAAATGCTCCTCAGCTCAGGGAGTATGCATACTAATGTTGAATTAGATCCCGGCTGATTTGTCCGACGCCGACATCGAAAGCGATGTGATCCCGGCCTCAGGGTTCAGTGTGCCAACGCATATGACATATGCGATTCACCTCTTCAAGCTCGCAAAGATCAACTCCGAAATCAAATACGTGGCGAACAGCGTGAACCCCGATGCACCGAACTACGCTTATCCGGCAGTCATTGATATCAACGCCTGGCAGAAGGAGGTTCTCACACGACTGGATCAATGGGCTGGAGATGTTCCCGTAGCCCGAGACACAAACGACTACAGCAGGTCAATCCTTCTCCTGCGCTACCATTCAGTGAGGATGCTTCTGCTTCGTCCGAGCCCGAATATCCCCCGACCCGATCGACATGCTCTCCGCCACTGCTATTCTAGCGCCGAGGAATCAATTCGGCTCTACAATGAGCTGTACAAGAAGAACCTGCTTGTCCATAATTGGATCACGTTCCACAGCACGGTGCTCAGCACCATCACCATGTTCTACTGTATCTTGTCAGTCCCGAGCATAGCAACAACGCTCGAAGTAGAAGACTTCATGGGTAATGTCAGGGCTAGTCTCAACGTCCTCAGTGCAGTCGGAGAGCACTATTCGGGCGCCAAGAGAAGCCGGGACATCTTGGACGAGCTGGCAGGTCCCATTAGTCGGTGGTTACTGAAGAAGCGTCGTGTGGAGGGGCCCGAACCATTCATACAGCCTACTGCGGGCTACATTCATACAGCCAGCGACGACTTTACATCGCCTACGATGCAGCAGGATGCGATTGATACTATCTCCTGGCCGTCCCTTTGGAGCCCCTTCGACGGTGGATTTAATGGCCAGTGGCTATCTGAGTCGTATGGCTCAGATGATTGCGCTAATCTTGACAGTATAGTTCTGTCTCTATTAGACGATTTAACATGAAATTTTTCGTTTTATTCGTTCTCTGGAGGGGTGCGCCACGGCATACCTAGCGTCTGTATATTCAAATGCCAAGTTGACGCGATGACAGGTATATTATGTCATTTTTTATATAGTGGTGTATAGTGGTGTTGCGCAAAATACTATCTTGCCACCATGCTAGGATATCAGAGACGCCCGTGCCTATGTATATGAATGATATTCATACTAGAAACTGGAAAGGAAACTGATTTTAACATTATTTAGATTCAACTGAGAGATACTTAGTAAGAGCGCTGCGCTGAATCCCGAGGTCCCGTCGGTGTGCTCTTGCGCCCCTCGATTAAAACGCTAACTGGATAGGGGCATATTACAGATATACTTTATACACATGCTATGAATTAAACAGGGTCTTGTCATCCTACATCCAGTTACGTCATTACTTGCGTTTCAGAAGCTCCAGGTCCATGTTCTAGAGCTCTCGTCGCAGCTGGCCTCGAGACAGCACCCGCAACAATACAAACAACAATAAGCATTCCAACCCTTTGCAGCGCGGGGCAAAGCTGGTTCATCGCCAATTCTTGTTTCTTCCATGGCCATCATATCCCATCCCACCCATTCACAAAACTGACGAAACAATCATTGTGCAAAGATGGCCTCCGCCGGCTATATTCAAGCATCCCTCATCTGGGTAGCTTACGCTGTTGCCGTGGGCTTGGCCCTCATCGCCGCCGCTATCACGACCTTCACTCTGCAGACCCACCGCGACCGATCGGCTATCGTCAACACTGTCGCCATAATCAGCATCACTGCTCTGCTTGCCACCGTCTTCCTTCTCCCCGTCGACATCGCCCTCGTCTCGTCGACCACCTCGACCGCTCTCGGCGCCAAGAAAGAGTGGGCGACTCCTAATCGAATCCACAACATCCTCCTTACCCTCAAGATCGTCTACTACTCGCTGTATAGCTTTGATGCGCTGCTGTGTCTGGTCGTTATCCCCTTCTCTTACTTCTGGTATGAGGAGTACGACGAGGTCGAAGAGCAGGAAGGGCATCAAACCTTTGGCAGCCGACTCTGGGGCGCCCTCAAATACACCAGCGCATTCATAATCCTGGTCGTCATCATCTTCTTGATCGGCTTCTTTGTTCCAGCAGCGGGCAATCGCGATGGCAAACATCTAGATCTCGACTTCTTCAAGCGGCTGCTGGACGAGAACCATGGCGAGAAAGCATTGACGTTTGGACTGGGTCTTCTCATTACACTCGGGACTCTGCTCTATGTTCTCTACACCGGCGCCGGCCTCGCCCTTCTTCCCATTTCTTTCATCAAGTCGGCTCCTTCGGTCTCAGCGCCCCAGCTTTACGAAACAACTACTTCGCAGCTCGAGCAGAACAGAGAAAGACAACGGCAACTTGAACTGCGCAATTCGGGCCGCCCGGATGGAATGCCCGCTAAGGATAGGCGTGAGCTTGAGGCCCTTGCGCGCGAGGAGCGAACCCTCGTGCGCCGGGAGCGGCTGGCTGCTGAGGCGCAAGGTCAGGGCAAGACCTTCATTGTGCGCACTTGGGCCAAGATTTGCGCCATCTTCCGACCAGTCAAGCTCATTGGAGGCATATTGCTCGTCCTGCTCTCTCTCCTAGTCTGGGTGTCCATGCTGATCACAGGTATCGACAAAGCAGCCAACTCCGTCTGCAAAGAACACTGTGGCTACATCCTGGCTCACATCAACGTGTTCCAGCCCATTAACTGGATCTTTGTGAAGACGGCTCGCGCTTTCCCAGTCGACTATGTACTGATGGCACTTCTGATATTGCTCTTCTTCAGCAGTTCGATCTCGGGTCTTGCTACTGTCGGTATCCGTTTCTTGTGGCTGCGAATTTTCCAGATTCGTAAGGGCCGAACGGCACCACAAGCCCTACTCATGGCGACCGTCATGCTGGCACTCGTCACTCTCGCCATCAACTATTCCATAGCCATGCTGGTCGCGCCTCAGTACGCAAGCTACGGTACTCAGACGTTCTGCGACCTGCCGCCACACCACCCCGATGAACTGCCCGACTGCAGTAAAAATCCCGAGGCTGTCAAGCCATGCTCCGAGTGGGTCAACTCACATAGCACGGCTACACGCGTCTGCACTCCGACCATGATGTCCACGTTCCTCAACCGCATCACGCTCACTTGGCCCGTGTTCGGCGCTATCGACTTCTGGGCTCAGTTCGCATTCCTCGGTGTATTCCTCATCGTCTTTGTGACCGCGCTTTTCCGGACTCCCAAGCTGAATCTTAGCGAGATCGACGAGGAAGCTGAGGCTGATGAGGAGGAAGGTCTGCTTGCCAGCACAGGGCGTCGATTTGGCGCCACTTGGCAAGACATCACCGGCAGAGCGAAGCGTGACACATACGGCTCAACTGGAGCTGGTTCCGGCACTGGATCCAACTCTAATAGCCACTAATCGCCTCCCCATGCTCTTCAAGCGTAGGTTGGAAGGGTGGAGTAGTTTTCTGTTTGGTAAAGGGATATTGTATAGCGTTATCACATTGTAAGCCTGTTCCTATGCATCATTACCATTTCATTTGTACTTGTGGTCAAAAAGAACCAAGGAAGGGTGGAATTGTAGGTCCTACTGGAAAATCGGCGGCTTTGGTGGTAACTGGTAAAGGGAAATCAGCTAAATTGTGAGGAGTCAAGTGCATAACTTAGGGAGTTTAGTGTCCTTTATTTTATTTTTCAATTTGAAGTCTGCAAACATGGAAGCAATGAGAATCCGTGATAAAAAGAAGCTCTAGCATCTTTTGGCACTCTCGCTTCATCCCAACACGCACCCTTGTTAGAGTACATAGATGATACCGTACCAGCATGTGCCTAGTTCAACTAACGTTAGACTAATTATTCATGCTGGTGAAGTAATTGTTCTTTTGAATGTATGAATCAACCTTAAATCTTAAGTCAAACTTTCTTTAGTTGTTTAAGGGGTTTCTTAGCTCTTTAGAAACTGTTTTTCATTTCTTTATTAAGAATTGCAGCAAGTATTGGCATGGTAACCGCCCTCGCCGCCTTCTTACGCTGGCACCTCCTATGGGAACACGACGTCATCGATGGGCCTAATTGAGCATCATTTCACGTGACACCGCGTCTTCCTGGCGTGGCAGTCTGCCCATCGCTACTGTCTCTTTCACTCTGATTAGTGGCTCTCGTCTAGACTGATGTGGTTTATGCCCCAACTAGCAGGATATAAGAGTCCTTTTTAATTACATTCAAAACTACTCCCAGTGCTTGTCTTTTCTGGGGCAAGTTCCCTCTCGGCCGGGGCCGTGAAAGAAGTGGAGAAGGTAGATAGATGGTTATGCACTGATGTTGCGATATCCTACTGTTGGGGCCGACCGACCACCTTGGCTCATCTCACTTACTGACTGACTCGTTTACGTTGAATCTTCTCCTCTCTGCTTGGCCGAACTCGACGATCGGAATTTGAAAGCATAGTTTTATCCTCGTCTTCATCTCCACCTGATTCGTACTGATTGAGCGATTGGAGATTTGGTGCAAAAGGACTAGGAAAGGTTGAAGACAGGAAGAAAAGAGACTCGGCCCCGGCATCTCGAGATGGACGCCCGGTGCCAGTGCGGGGCCGTGCGCTTCACTACGCCGCTCCCGAAGCCCCTGGCGCTGTATATCTGCCACTGCGCCGAATGTCGCTGGCAGACCGGTTCTGCCTTCGGTACCTCGGCCATTTTCCCGCACTTTGAGCTGCCGAAGACTGATCAACTTTCATGTTACACGTACGTCGCGACTCTATACCATGCCCCTGTGCGTACATGTTCGGGGGTTATGTGAGGTGTGGTGTTGCGAGAGGCGAGAGTTTAGTAATTGAGGGGGCTACGCGTTTATTCGCAGTCAACTAACCCCGGATTTCTCGGCAGGCGACCGACACACTCTGGTCACACTTTATATTGGTATGTCGCGTTATGCTCTCAAGCCAATTCAATTCATGTCATATTATGTTTGTTGCTATATTACCAACCCGTTGTTACAACTCTCACCCGGGGCTGGGGAAGGGGTTGTACTAAGTCTGTCGTCAGTACATCAGATGGAAAAGATCGCTGACACAAGTCCCGCGCACGTAGCTATTTCTGCCAGCGCTGCGGCACAAGGCTGATCCACACAACACCCGTAAGTGTGCATCTCGACTCATCATCATCATCACCACAGGCTTCCCATCATCTCAAGATCCAGCTGACTAAGCCACACTCAGGGGAAAAACGTCGTCTCCGTGAAAGGCGGCTGTCTAAATGGTCTCGATTGGGGCACTGCTATCCACATCTGGACCAAATCGGCTATGGTGCCCATCCCTGAGGGCTCTGAAGCCCATTCTGAAGAACCGACTGAGTCGGACTACGGCAGCGCGCAGGAGTCCCTCGATCAACCTGCCGATCACCCCGGTCCGCTCATCAACAGTGGGGGATTCCCTGAAGCAGCGAGCGTGCCTGAGGTGCAGAAGATAGGCCGTGTCAGAGGTGCCTGCGAACTCAGTGGTGTTATTTAGGCGGGTTTGGAACAGATGCTAAGGAAAGCTTGGTTCTGGCTTTACGTTTGGAAGGAGTCTTCGGGTTTAAAGATGGTGGAGTTTGATGTGTATGACGGAGTTGATTGAAAAATCTCGCCTTTTTCTCTTATATAGTTCGGGGTATTCTTTCTCTTCAAGTACATGGCTTTTTGGGTATTATTTTGTTATTATTTAATGTGCAATACTATATGATATGGATTGACAAGGCTCAAAGGATGACTGAGGACAGCTACCACAGCCACTGATTCTATGACAAGACACATCTCACCGAGAATAATCTCGGAGTAGCATTCTCATGAGAAATTAATATATAAAGATAGAGATGTGCGATATACTTGGAGCTAATACGATTTTCTTAATCTTTACTATCTAGATATTAAGGGTAGGTAGTTAAGGAACACCCAAGGGGTGGTCTCATCGGTTCTGAGAGTAAACAATGGGATTGTATAGGTCATTATTGACCTATCGATCTTGATTATAGTAAATATCTACTTATGATTCGCCACATTCAATTTCACTTTCACTAGGTGACCCGACTGCGGAGGTGGGAAGACCCCGCATTATACTATTGCATTCTGGGCTGGTACTTAGAAACACAGCGCGATCAGATAAACCACTTGCGTTTATTCAGTGGCTGCCAGTTTTCGTGCTACGATGCGAACCAAGTAATCATCTCTTCCGTATTGTTTAATTGGTCCATGAATAAGAGTTTTTGGACTTTACTACACCAACAAAAGGGCCAGTCCTCATTATAAACTTTTCCGGCTTTTCCTGATAAATCAAGCGTGCCAAAGCTATTAAGCTGTAAAGATATCCTGCTACTGGTTACTTGGTGCAACGATGGCTCCCCCGCGAGCTTTGGATTTTGCTGGGGATGTCGCCATTGTAACGGGCGCGGGCTCAAGAATGGACAGTAGGTCGAACAGGATCTCGTATTTTAGCGCGTAATGAATAGCTGTACTGATTAACGTAATAGATGAGATTGGCAATGGTCGTGCTGCAGCTATTCTTCTTGCTCGTCACGGGGCTAAGGTATCTTTGGTCGACTTTAATGTTGACTGGGCAAAGGAGACGAAACGAATGATCGATGAAGAGGGAGGTATATCAGAGGTCATCCAGGCTGACGTGACGGATGAGGAATCATGCAAGAACGTCGTGTCCAAGACTGTGGAACTTTGGGGTGCGGTTCATATCTTGGTCAACAATGGTAAGCAAGACGTATAAGTATTTGTAGTCAATTAAGCTGACAGACAGGGCCAGTGGGTATCATCGGTGCTATTGGAGATGCTACTGTTGTAGACTTGGCTGCCTGGGACAGAGAGTTCCGCACAAATGTAACAAGCATGGTCTTAATGACCCGATACGTTGTACCCGAAATGAGAAAACAAGGACGTGGCTCAATAGTCAACATGTCCTCAATCCATGGGTGTGAGTGACGTTCGTCCCGAGCTTCTCATAACTACTCTCTGACGAGATGCTGTTCGCAGTGCTCGCCGGCCACCCCAGTTTGATTTACGCTACTACGAAGGGTGCTATCATTCAAATGACGCGGACGATGGCTGCGCAGTACGGCCATGAGAATATCAGGGTCAATTGTGTTGCCCCTGGCATGGTATATACCCCCATGGTTCGAGCACGTGGTATGACAGACGAGACAAGACAAAGCAGGATGAACCAAAACCTCTTGAGAAAAGAAGGTACTGGGTGGGATGTTGGTCACGGTAAGTTTCTCATGTTGAAAATTGAAAGCGTGTCTAACCCAATGGTTCTAGCAATCATGTTTCTCAGTAGTAAAGAAGCTGGTTGGATCACCGGCCTCATCATGCCAGTGGATGGAGGGGTAAGTTCATTCAACAAGGGGAAGTACATGATTAGAGTAAATGGATAAAACTAATATTGAAACGAACAGATGACTGCCGGAGAGGCAAATGCGCCAGCACTTGAAGCTGACACTCTTGGTACCGTTGACACGGGAACTTAATATAGGTAGGAAAGCGACTGGATGGCTTGAGAGATATTATGCCCAACTTGCAGGCGACCGCGAATGAAACTGAAACCATTTGGCAACTGAGGATTTTACTTTACTCGCTGTGACCTGTTTCGACTTATTGCATATCTCCTTTGATAAGTCCGGCGCCCAGCTCGGCAACAGCATAGACGACTGCTTGGGGATTCGCCGTTGGCTCCAGCGGCATAATGCTTGCGTCGCACACACGAAGGTTAGAGCACCCATGAACACGTAGTTTATTGTCCACCACGCCACCTAGATAGCGCGGCATCATAGAGCACGTGCCTGTATAGTGGTAGGCCCCATCGGCCGTACGACGAACATAATCCTTTGCGTGTTCAAGGTCTGTGAACCTCTTGGTATAGGGCTTTAGATATTGTATAATCGGTTCCGCGCGGTAGATGATGTCCTCCATGAAGCGGACCTGGCGCGCGAGTACCTCAACGTCTAACGGGTGGGATAGATATTGGCAATCAATTCTCACGCCTTCATTAGTTTTCGCGAGTTCTGGCATAGCGCTTGTGATGTGTACGGAACCGCGGGAGAGTGGGTGTGACAATTCGATTGCCACCGAGATGAACTTGCCGGGAGCACGGTAGGTAGGGCTAGGAGCATCAAAAGGCGCATATGCTGAGCCGAAAACGTAGTTTCCAGCTGCTCCAGAGGGATCTCTGAGAACGCCGCGCACGAAATTCTCGTGCGCGGCTGCGAATTCTGGCGTGGTAGGAGACTGAGATACATCACTATAGTTGCGGCCTATAATGTCTAACAACTGGTCGAGCTCCTTGCGTCCGTTTTCAGTATTGAAGTCGGGAAGCGGAAGTTGCGCCATGGTTATCATATTACTAGTACTCATTGGACCCGTCCCCTGGGTGGTATAGTCCCTCATAGCGGCGCCAACAACATCGGGCTCCTGACGGAAGAACCCATCAATCGTATCTACGTCGTCGCGTGCCTCAAAGACCAATCCTGTGAAAAGGTGGTTTTGGAGATTCTCTCCAACGTGTGGGTTGTCAACTATGACATTGATTCCTAAGCGCTGAAGTAAGTCAGATCCACCTATTCCTGAGAGCTCGAGGAGCCGCGGAGAATTGATGGCGCCGGCAGAAATGATGACTTCCTTGCGTGCTCCAATGGTTTGGAGATCACCGTTCTTGGAAATGAATTGAATCCCTTTAGCGATAGCATCACCATTTGGTGAAGGCTTTTCAAGTAGCACTTTAGTCACTGTCGTCCCTGTGAGGATATTCAGGTTCGGCCTGTCTCGGGCTGGGTCGAGATAAGCATTGGTAGCATAACTCCTCTGCTTCGTTTTAGGATCAATACTCTCCGGCGCGATGTTTGGTCCGCCAAGGCGGCCAGACAATGGATCAGTTACAGGATATCCCAGGGACTGCAAGCCATCAACCCAGGCTTTTTCCCAAAGACTCTGGGGTGCAGCAAGGGTAAGCTGGAGTGGACCTTCTCCTTCGGCCACACCCGATTGTTTATGTAGAGTAAACGATTTCTTCAGGGCCTCCTCGTACGCGGCATAGTCCCAGCCTTCGTTGCCTAGGTGCTTCCATGCTTCTACGTTCGCCTTGGACGTCGAAGTGAAGAGGAAGCTATTGATTGCGCTTGAACCTCCTAGAGCTTTCCCTTGCGGGATCGTGATTTGCCTTCGGAGTTCTTTCTGGGGGGTTGTGCGAAATGTCCAGTCAGCTGGGGAGTTCGAAAGCAACGGCCAAGAGCCGGGAGTAAGGGTGGTCGGGTCTGCTGTACGGTCTTCACCGCTTTCGAAGACGATGACTTGTAAATTCGGGTCCTCAGTAAGACGATTTGCCAGAACGAGGCCCGAAGTACCGCCACCAACGATGATAACATCATAGATCTTTGAAGATATTTTAGTCTTTTCTTTCTAGCTGTAGTAAAGTATTCGAGATCAGGCGTAGAAAGGAATATCAAGGAAGTTATTAATACTCAGAAGGAGTATTCTTGGAACCGTTCAGAATTGGACTATGAAATGTAGACGCTTGCTCGTTAGTCGAAGAGGTTTTTTCACCACTCCGACAAGCTAAGCTACCAACAAGCATTTGTTCGACTTATCTAAGTCCCGTAAAGCTTATCGCTTGCAGGAAACCCCGGGCATCTTGCCATAGAAGAAATGCTGGGGGGGAGCTAAAGGTGTAGAAGTGATACCGGTTGGAGTGGCAAAAACTCATCTCAGGATTTCTACTGGTTGAATTATTACCTGTTGGTCTGACACATATGCAGTCGCTAATTTTACGACTTTAATAGGCCAAAACTTTTAATTAGCCTGATACAAGGGCAATGAGAAAGGCTGTGCGGGGAGTTGTAAGGAAGCGAGTGCTAACTTGCATGTAGGAGAAACCAACACCGCATATACCAACCAACTAACCTAATATGTATATAAACATCTAAGGGCGGGCTTGTTGGTCTTACATGATAATAGCTCGATATTTAAGGCCTATACAGAGAAAAGTGTTTTTTTAATAGACACATGAAGTTTATACACTAACTTAGTTTGCGCGTACACGTTAATTTGTTATTGGAGATTCCTTATCCTCACAAAGGCAGCCATATTAGGACATTATCCAACCGTAGCTACTTGAACAGCATCACTCAGCTCTTATTCAAAGAGCTCACCTACATCGTCCCATTATTACCGCCCCTCAGCCACTTAGAGGCTATGCCACCGTTAGCTTAGCCACTGACGCCGACCGCGATTGATATTTCTATGTTTCGGAAGACAGGGCACCTAGGTTATAAATGTCTACCAGGAAGTTACCAAGACTTATAGGCACAGGGTAGGCCGCTCTCTCCGATAACATAATAGCGACATAGTGTCCATAGTAAATCGTCGGAGCATGGCCAGCTGATAGACAGCTTTGAGTACCTCTCTAAGTACCTAAGGTAAGTAGCGATACCTTGTGGTCGTGATGACAAGGGCGAAGCTGCCGTTCGCTTCTATCTCAGCACGGGCAGTTAAAAGTTAACTAGGAACGCACGTGTAGGATACCTATATCATATGGGCGTCGTGAGAGGGGATGCGGCAGCCACCAGCCACTCTGATCAAGCCAAATTTGGGTTGCATCCGTGGCTTGATGAAGGCGGTAGATTCCGGGCTGCTATCGAATGCTACAGACTTTATTCAGCTACGGAACAAGAGAAAAGTACTTACTAAGTACATTAAATAGAGCAAAGTGCACTTTTCCCCAACGATGTGTTATCCACAGCAATCGAGGTAATTCTGTACCTACTTCTCACGGGTGGCTTTTATGCGCATCCTTCTGTTCCATCAATCAATTAGGCATTAATTTCACCCCGTGAGCCCTCATCTTCCTTAACTTAGAGCATTACACTTCTATCCGTTCTTTGATGACTAGACAATGTCTGGGTTGATATGCTGTGGCATACTGCGTCGGAACTGTCGTAACGGCCATACCAAAGATCAACCGGCGCCCCGACCGACGGTCACTCCAGGATCTTCAGCAGAGTCAAGTTCATCATGTGCACAAGTGCCGAATCCAACTAACCCAAATACTCGTGTGAACAACCAAAGTCGATACTCGACAACGTTGCAGAATGCGCCGCCGTTATCATCTACCCAGGCGGCAGTCGATTCCGTGGCCCCTTCTACATCGGAGCCCGAGAGCCAACATGCTCCTTACACTGCTCACATCGTCGAACAAGAGGCGTGCGACGCGCCTGAACTACCAAAGCCATACGCTAGCAGTTCCGACATGTGGAGGGAAGCTTTGAGCCAATTGGACGAGTCAGGGAAACACAAAATCGAGAAGCTCATAGGCGAACTAGATGGTGAAACTACAAATGTGAAGAGTTTGGCGGTGACTGTCCAAGAGAAGATAGACGCCGCATTCAAGGCGCAGCAACACGACAGCAAGTCGGAACGTATTATCGGAAGTTCCTTGGAATTGGTAGGAAAGTTCCTTTCCGTTGTTGATGTGGCGGTCAGCTTTGATCCCGTCCATGCTGCTCTGCCATGGGCTGCTGTTCGATCTGTTCTTGTGGTAAGTATCCATGTTTCTCGCCCAGCCTGTTGTGTTAGCGAAGAGCTGACCAGTATAGCTTGTCACATCAAACAATGAGTTGAAAAGTAGACTTATCGCTGGAATCGCTATTGTGGCCTCGCTCCTCGCGCAATGCGATGTGTACCAGCAACTGTACATGGTCCCAGATCCCACTCTCCGACCATCTGAGATATCACTGTCTATGCTGAAGACAGCTATTGTTCAGACATACACTAAAGCACAGTTGTTTCTCAGCTTCGCCGTCGAACAACAGCACGGTAAATTGCGGCTCGCAGCTGCTGCATTCAAGGTTGGCGATGCAGAAAGTCATATTGACAAGCTCTCACAAGGCGAAAAGGAGTTGTCTCGAGCTTCAGATACTTGCGAGAGGCATTGTAATCTATCTAATCGATCTGCCGTCCAGGAACTGCTGCGTCTGAAAGAAGAATTCTCCAAGATCTTCCAAGACCAAATGTATGTCATGGGATACCTTTAACGAGCTAAAGCTAACCTCTTCGCTAGGAACCTCCTTATGGACCGAATTAATGATAGAGACCAAATTAAACTGCTAGAGTGGATCTCACGTATACCGTACGGGGAGCACCACGAAAGGATGAAGGACGCCAGAACGAGCGGCACGTGCGAGTGGTTGCTTAGACACAACAAATTCCGCAGATGGGAGGCTTTCAGCTTATCAACAGTCTTATGGCTTCAAGGTTCTCGTAAGTATCACCTATCGGATATGTTACTGTCACAAGACACGAAGAAACACTTGTATATAATTAAATTGCTGGCCACCAAGATTTCCAGCCCTTCGTACAACAACAAGTGTCTTCACCTACCACAAAGTGCGAGGTTCCTGAAAGGTACTTCACGATACTGACATTCAGTAGCTGGTGCCGGTAAAACATTCCTTGCATCGAAGGTTGTCGACTATCGACGTGATCTACTTGAAAGGTCTCCAAACCAGCAGGGTCTTGCGTTCTTCTACTGCGACCGGAACGAGGAAGAGCGCCGAAAGCCTCTCTCTATCCTGCGAAGCTTCGTTCGTCAATTATCAACCACTATAAAGAACCCCGACTATATCAGGACGGAACTTAGAGACTGCTACCGAAAGGCAAGAAGCAATGGATCAGGTCTTAGCTTCAAAACCTGCAAAGAACAACTGTTGGAGTCAATTAACCTGTACTCCCAAACGACACTTGTGCTTGACGCACTTGATGAGTGTGAACCAAACTTACGGGGACAAATCCTTGAGGTAATAGAGGACCTTATTTCCAGATCTGAAAATGGCCTCAAGATTTTTATTTCTAGTCGGCCTGACCGGGATATTAAGGACCGTTTCCTCAAGACACCAAACATCGAAATTCAGGCCACTGATAACGAAGAAGACATACAAAAGTTTGTCCGCGAGAAAATCGTCCTGCACGGAAACTGGAAAGACATGTCACAAGACTTACGAGATACCATCGTTGAAAAGCTCTACGCCAAGAGCCAAGGAATGTAAGGGATATCTAGCATACATTTTTTCCATTTCCTGGACCTTGTTTGAGTGAATAGAGCGCTGATCTGGACTAGGTTTCAATGGGCATTTCTGCAAATTAACGAGCTACTTGGCCTTGAAACGGAATCTGCCATCCGAAGTCGGCTAGGTAACCTTCCCGCTGATCTCAAGATTGCCTACGATGAGATTTACACCAAAATTAAAGCCCGGGATAAACATGACAGAGCGCTTGCAGACAGGGCTTTCAAATGGGTAGCATGTGCTAAGTCGCCACTTGATAGCGTAAAGCTTCTACCTGCAATTCGCTTGGGCTCGAATACAACTGCCCTCGACCTATCTGATACCATCACTGAATCCCAGCTGCTACACCTTTGCAATAATCTCCTTGTCATTGACAGTTCGCGGAATGTATGGAGATTTTCCCATTTATCAGTCACGGAGTATTTTGAAGCAAATCATTGGGATCTTCAGGATGCCAACTGCCATGCAGCCAACGTTTGCCTCAAGGTTCTTCTTCACTCATATCGGAACGTTGGCTCAGGAGGGAATAACGACACTGTCTCCAACGCTAAACACAACTTAGTGAGCAGCCGCATTCAGAGCAATCCATTTGAACGCCCACTTCAAGATTATGCGGGGTATCATTGGATATCACATATCCGAGATCAAGAGAAACAAGAGTCTGACTCTGTATTGGCACATCTTTTGAAGTCATTCCTGGGCTCCCCCACAGAGAGCAGTTTGCAATACCGTGCATGGATGAGACAAGGTTTAATATACCACAAGGGGCCTTTCCTCGAAAAATCACAACTCAAACCTGCAACCACGGCATTATTTTCGATGTGTCGTTTCTCGCTCTATCGTATCCTTCTAGATTGGTGGGAGGATGAAGAATTCGACATCTCGGCGATAACTAGCGACGGGAACAACCTTCTCTCACTTGCTGTCGCTGGTGGATGCAACCAAATTTGTGAGAACCTGATAGGCCGAGGGATCCAAGTGGATATGCAACTGCAACACACCCGATATGGTAGTGCACTAGCAGCCGCAGCATATTACGGACATACCGAGACTGTTAAACTTTTATCTACTGAGGGGAAGGCAGAGGTAGATATGCAGCTACAGAATGGGACATATGGGAGTGCACTTGCAACAGCAGCAGCAAGAGGGCATACCCAGATTGTCAAATTCTTAGTTGAAGAGGCAGGTGCAGATGTAAATTTGCACCTACAGTTTGGCGAGATGGGCAGTGCACTTGTTGCTGCTGTGTGGAAGGGGCAAGTCAGCATTGCGAAATACTTGGTCAATAACGCTGGGGCAAACCCGAATATGCAAGTGCAAAACGGGGAGTATGGTAGTGCACTTGTTGCTGCTATATTTCATGGCGAAATCGATATTGTCAAATACTTGATCAATGACGCTGGGGCAGACCCGAATATGCACCTGCAATGCGGGGTGTATGGTAGTGCACTTGCTGTTGCTACTTCTTGTGAGTATTATTTCTCCCCTCTAATAGATACACTGCTCAAAGCAGGGGCGGAGGTGAACATGCAGCTACAATACGGGTGTTTTGGTAATGCCCTCATATCCACAATTGCGCATGGTCTGGTTTGCAACGTTCAGTATCTGGTCAATGACGCAAAGGCGGACGTCGATCAGCAAATTCAGAATGGGATGTTTGGTAGCGCATTAGCTGCCGCAGTATTCTATGGTCGCAAGGATTGTGCAGACATCTTGATAAAGGCGGGCGCAGATGTCAACCTCAGGATTCAAAACGGCGAATTTAGGACGGCTATGCAGGCTGCTCAAGGAGACTTACCCGAAGACGAAATCGGGCGTAAAAAACGAGAGTCTGGTCGAGCTGAGGTAGTTGAGTTGTTAAAACTTCACGGCGCAACGGACGATATACCTCTGTCAAGGAGCAACAATACATATTGTTATACGCATGGTTTCATCTACCCTGATTAGGTAGTTGTCATTGGTACGTACATTAGGAAAAAGCTAGAACTCAACCGAATATATCTACCATTGTGCATTTAGTGTCACGAAGCTGCAATGCTAATCGTTCTAAGTCTGAGTTTCGCGTATTGTGTGCTTAGTGGTAATGAACTGCCCAATTGCATGGCGCATAATCTACCAAGAAGAAATTGTGCTTATAATCCAACGACTTCCACTCCGGGGCCGCCTAGATCTCATTTCTCGTCATGGATAGCGAATCATCAAAATCAGTGAAGCCCAAAAGATCAAGGCTAAATGACGCATGTCCATTTACATCACGTTGGAAGGAATCAGGAATGGTAAATACTCCGTTACTGAGCTGGGTTTCGATCAGCGGTTGGCTATTTTCATTGGAATCCAAAATTTGGCTCTCTTGTGAATTATTAAGGAGTATTGCGATTCGGTTTGATAACGAGTCGGCGATGCGAGCACGCAGTGTGGTGTCGCACAAGCCAGGCAGGGCAGCCAGTTCCTGTTGAATGAGGGGTCGGAGTTCTTGGGATTGACACTGGCGATGGCGAGCTGGCAAATGAGAGCTGGCTTGGGACATGCAGTTGAAACACATATGATCATAGTCTAGAATGAGTCGGGTTATTAGTGAATACATATCAAGTATGTGCAAAATACATACATGGACTTGGGACAGGATCATCGCCGGGGAAAACAATGCGATATACTGCCCCCCATTGCTCTTCCATGCTACAGCCGGCCGGCTTCCGAGCGCGGCTTCGTAGTTGAGCCTCTTGGTCGCCTGTGAGGGTCGCCGTTAGGGGTGCGTCATTGAGTGGACATGGCTCCAAGGCTCTTTGGTGGGTAGCAAGCAGGGTAGCACTATGGAAGCCTAGACGACATCGATAACATTGATTTTTTGGTGCTGTGTGACATCGGTACAGGTGCTCTCTAAGCAGAGGTCAGTTAGGTACATATTCGAGTATCCTTATAGCACTTGTCCCGCCACGGGGGAATTGTTGCTAATTGAAAAGACATTGTGCATGGATCCCGGGCAACTTACTTCAGCCGGGAGATGGAAGCCCAGCCTGGGCCCATGCATGATCGCTGCGTGCCACCGTCCCTCTTAAAGAATGGACAAGCTAGCTTTCTATCAGGCATCTTTCTGGCTGTTGGGGCTGTTCTGGCTGTTGGGGCTGTTCTGGCTGTTGGGGCTGTTGGGGCTGTTGGGGCTCGTGGCTTCTGAGGTGTAGACGAGAATGAGTCGGACAGCACGAGAATTAATCGGATAGGAATTTGTGTGAGACAAGGGAAAGTGCGATTTGAACTAATCATCAAAAGCTATTCTCAGGTAAGCCCCACATATAATGGCTCCAGCCTAGTATGATTGATGCCTTAGGTACCTATAGAAACAAAAGACAAAGGAGGGGAAGTATGTAGGTGCTGTCTAAGTACCTAGGCAGTGTGCGCACCACACTGTCGCTTCGGTGGGTACTTACTGGACATCAGCCTCCGTAGTGCGCGCACCATATAAACAGGTAGGTATCGCTTTGGAAATATGCTGTACGTACTATCATGCCTTGCCACAACCCCACAACCTTACTCCCTACTGTGTATGAACGCACATTCGCAACTGAGATAAAAACACTTGAAGTGCAACTGCTTACTTAACTCGGAGATGTGGAATTGGAAGTGTAGTAGTTATGGGTTTACCCTAACAGCTGCTAACAGATGAAATACGCAGTAATCTCACTATTTCGGATCTTATGCTAAGCCGAGGAAGTCCTTTTTTGATTATCTCCTTTAGACTGATGGCAACATTTTACTGCTCTTCCTGGAAGCGTGTATTCAGCCTCCATCTAGGAAAGCTCTTTGAATGAACGTAATTCGATACGGCGTATTCACATAGCTCGCTTTGTAAGAAAGCACAAATGACCCACATAGCTTTGATGCATACTGCTAAGATAGTGCAAAGGCATATAGGTATTGGTGGAGTCTGCGCTGTCAAAATGATCGCTTATCACTCACCCGACCATGGAGACGGCCTGTCTCTAATCAGTTTATAGGCAAGAGACCGAGCATCTGATCTTGATACAGACGTCACTGGAAATGAAATAGCCTTTTTTTTTCTTTTTTTTTTTTACTTTCTTTTTCACCCTTTTGAAATGGGTCGAATGAACCAGTCGGTCTAGAGGGTTATGTAATATATCATGCGAGAAGAATTTCGAGGCCACCTAGAGTGGCCGTAGGTAAATGCTACGGTGGCCGTAGCCCCACCGCCATGCATCGCTAGTAGTGCCACCACCCAAATTAGCAGGCAACCTTACAAGGGTACCATATCTACCTAATGTACTTACTTTAGCGATATATACTAGAAAATAAACTTATATATTAAGGCAGTTAAGGTAGTTGCCACCTGCTAATTGAAAAGGTTTATAATTTTTTTTGGTATTGCGATAGCTGTTTTATTATTTTTGCTATTAATAAAAGCTTAAATACCATTTTTTAAAAATTATTAAGTTAGCTAATTTTTTAAATTTAGCATTTTTTATTAAAATTAAATTTTATTTATTTAATAAGTATAATTATTTAATTTAAAAAAATTATAATTAATGTTTATGTTACGAACCAACAGACGGACGGCCTGTTGGTAGACCAAGGTGACCTAACGACCCAATGAGGGGTACGTGGCTGGACCAGGAGACATGCTA